>VZTG01005661.1:257867-359409 GCA_013397845.1 Melanocharis versteri | reverse complement strand
GAGGCGCAGGCTGGCGGCTCGCTGCCGAGAGGAGAGCGGCTGGGCTCCCCGCCGAGCGCTGGGGATGGATGGATGGACGGACGGATGGGCAAAAAGTGGGAGAGCGGTTTAAAACGAAAAGAATGAAAGAAGGCAAGCCCGTTTCGGAAGAGCCGGGCTGTACCTGGGTGCACGGCTTGCGAGTGCAAAATGGAGAAGAGCAAACCCTATTGATCTGGGAGAGGCAACCAAATGGGATGCTGTTGTGCCTGGATTCTGTTCAGAGGATGCTGATGGATATATTAAGGTGTTAGCCTAATGTGTAGGCATCTAAATAAATAAGCATGCTGATTATCCCCTTAGACCTTTTAATAATACACTGTATTCTGATGGAAATTTATGTGTTGAGATTGTTACCTGTTTGGTGCCACACTTGACCTCCAATATTTTTTCCTTTTTGAATCTTCATATTTCCACATTGATTAGGCAGAGAACAGGTGTGGTATGAGAAGGGAAAGTGTTATTTTCCAGGAATCTTGCTGCTCATTCTTCAAAGCAGTAATAATCTCATTTGCTCATCATGTTGTCTTACTCACTAATTTCAAGTCCAAAATAAACTTCACGGCCTTTCCCCCTCTCCTGCTCTGAGGGAAATAGGCTGGAGTCCAAGATGACATGTTTGCTGTCAGTGAATCGCTGATGTGACAAGCATGTTTGGGAGCAGAGCAGTAAATCTCTCCACTTGCCTTGGCATTGTTTCTTTTGTGGTGACGCTCTTCACTTGAGACTGTGCTTGAACCACAGGTCGCTGGGGTGAAGTTCAGCATAATCTCAGATAGGTATATGTGGGGTTTTTTCCAAGTTTGATTCTACAAGCAGTAGAACTTTTACAGTTTCCATTAATTTTCTTGCAAGACTGCAGCTGTGTAGGAGATGATGAAGTTAAATGGAGTTGTGGTTGAGCACTGGGCTGTTACAGAGCTCCTTGTGCTGTGAACAGTTCTTGGATTTTAAACATAAATGTTCTAATGTCTTCTGTAACTTTCACAGGAGCCTTGGCTTTTGGTTCCCTTCTGTGTATTCTAGTCTTCTTCCCTTTCACATCTATTCCTACTGAGCCTTCATGACTAAAATTATGCTCATTACTTTCAGTGTGGTTTTCAGCCTTTTCCAAGAGCAGTTTTACGTACTCTTAAGAAAGACTCATTATCTCTTTCTCTCCTAATTCCCACCTTCACCTCTCCACCCTTATACACACAGATAATTGGAGAAAGCAGGACAGAGAACAGTTGGTCTCCAAATATAGCTGGAATTCAACAAGCACAGGAAAAACACCTGACCAGATTGTCCCTGCTGAGCATGATTAAAATGGCAGGACCACTTATCAAAACTTTGTAGTGCAATTTAACAATGCATTGCAGATAGCTCCGCTGAGAGTGCTCAAGTTGTGCCTGACAAGGGCTGGAATCAGAATGGGCTCTAGTTGAGGTAATGTTGGACAGAAAAAAGGAGTGTTATTTCCTCTTCCCCTTGTGGTTTCTTTTATCTCTGAAGAGGTGCATTAACAAACTGGACGAAATTCCACTTACAATTACGGGGAACTCTACTAGCACAAAGTATATGTTCTTTTCCCAGCCAGAGCTAAAGCTTTCTGCTCTGCGTTAATCTTCTTATAAAATGAAATTATTGCATAGTCCTGTGCTGGCTTAATTTTTTTTTTCCTTTCTGCCTCTGTTAGCAGAAAGATGCATTGTTTTCGAATCCTAAACGGTGTTTTGTTTATTTACTAAACTATTACAGAATAATTGCATTTGAGGCTTACATTTTGTGGGGAACCAGTGTGAATAAAGTATTGCTGTTAACTGTAATGAGTTCACCTATTCTAAATTTATGACAGCCATAAATTTTGGAGGCTGCTTCTACATTCTATGCAAATTAAAAAGAAAAAAAAAACAAAATGAAAAAAGAAAGGCTACATTCAGTCTTGCTGCTTTGGCTTATGAGAACATAATCCTTGATAGGAATGGCCAAACTTAATTATCATCTGCAATGGCTAAAAATGTCCTGTTCTTTCAGTGGGGTTTTTTTAGTGTTCATACTTGGTTAGTGCTGGCATAGGCTGGTTATAGTGAGTGCCTGAACAAAGACCAGGTGCCTTGGCAATTGGTACCCAGAGTGCTGCGAGATAAGGAACAAAAGAAATGACAAAACCTGAAGAGAACCTAAGTTGTTTCTCAGACTGCTCTACTACCTTCTGGTGCAGAGCCATCAGTAATAAGCAAAGAACAAACTAAATGACAAAACCCAAAGAGAATCTAAGATTTCATTGTTCTCAGACTGCTCTACTACCTTTTGGGCAGAGCCATCAGTAATAAGTATTCTCTGTCTACACTTGCATTCCACGTTAGGGTCAGGGAGCTTTTGCTTGTGGGTAGCTCTTAACAAGTGATTGATAACATTTTTTTTTACCAAAACTAAAAGGAAGGGAATAGAGAAAGATTTGAAGGTGTTATCCAAGTTTCTTCTTTACCCATGATATTAACAAAGATAAAGTAAGAAAGAGGAGCACTAATCCCCAGGCCTTTGCTGCGTGCTTGATGAAGATACTCTTCAATGTGTTGCATGAAAATCAGTTTGCCATCTGATGCATGATCCTGGTAGGATTCCAGGCGTGAGTCAGCACCTAAGTTAGGGACTGATTATCACTAGGACACAGGCACCTGTGGGCAAAATCAAGATAATCTAGGAAGTGTTCAATTTGCTGGTGTACACAGCTTGGTTTATTAATTGCAGACGTACAAATTTCAAATGGTTAAAAAGGAAGCGGACCCTTGCTTATGACTTTTTTTTTTGATGCTTCCAAAGTCAGTATATATTTATGATTTATCTGTAATGTTTCCTTTTGCCTGTGAGTCTGGGCACATTCAGGAGTATGCAAGACATGACACTGATGAGAAGATGAACACTTAGGGGTGTTACAAGTCATAGCAAAGATGAAAGAAACGTTTGTGTTTCTTGTAAAGACCAATCTACAAGTGCTGCCTTTGTACCCAGTCCTTCGCAGCAGCTCCTCCTCCTGCTCTGCACGTACCTGTAGCTCTCTAACCAGCATAACTGTGCTGGATGGGACATTTGTCTTGGGAAGCAGGAGACTTGGGTTCTTGTCCTTGTCCAAATGAGTATTCAGTGTTCTAAGAAAGAACTGAGAGCCTCAGGGGCTCTTTTTTGCATGTAAACCCAAGTAAAACCCAGATGGTTTTGAGGCAGTTTGGTGACTGAGGACGCGCTGGGTGGTGATTATTATACCTTCCAGGGAAAAGGCAAGGAAAGCTGTATCAAAATAATGCACAGCTCAGGGTACATGAGGATACTTCCCACTGGACTGATGGGCAGAGGAGACAATCAGAGTGACCTTTCTGTTTCATTCCTGTTTTGTAAGGAGGTCAGTGTTATCTTGGCACCTTGAACTTTGCAAAGTTGTTGATCTCTATGAGGCAAACCTGAGGAAAGCAGGATTTGGTAGTACATCTCCTTGCTGTTGGTAAAACAGCTCAGTTGCTCCTCTTGCTTTTTTCTGTCTCTCTTTTAATTTTTTTCTTTCCCCCCAGCCCTTGTGGCTGTTCTAAGGCATGCAACTTTAGGGAGAGCAAGCATGTCATATTGGGCTTGTGCCTCTCCTGGGAATTGGGAAACGTGGGACCTAGGCTCTGTGAGGTTTGCTACTGCAATGCTGCATTTTTTGTGCACCCATAGGTGCCAGTTCCTCTGTAGAGAGCCAGGATGAAATAAAGAGAACAAGCTTTCTGTTCCCTCTTGGATGGGGAATGAAAACTGGTGTGCTGACTAGTCTTAATAGTGTCATTTATTTTGCAGTAGTATCAATAATGTGGTGTTTGCTTTCCAAACAAAAGATGTGGTTTGTGTCCCGAAGAGTTTAAAGATCATTTGAAGCTTGGTGTAGTGGAAATGGTAGTTTTCTCTGCCAAATCGGCTTAGTCCTGGGTTGCAACCTTGTTGCCTAATTGTGTGATTACTGCTGGAGTTTGAGACAGCTCCGAAAAAAAACCAAAAGAAAATGCTTATCCTTGAAGTAGATATTGATTTCCCTGTATTTTATGAGAAAGAGGAGGCATACGGATTCCTTATACATGTGGACTGAAATGGTAGAAGTTTTCCATACCAATGAGGTGGATCCAAGTGTATTGCAGAACGTTTAGAATCCAACAGCTCCTGTGTATTCGGGGAAAAAAAAACTATTTAAACTGCTACAGTGTTCTGCATCAATGCTAAGAGCTTTTTAATGGTCGGGCATAAGCAGTATGACATGGGACTCTCTGTGTGTAGCAGCTCTTCTCCATGCAGACTTTCTCATTTGCTGTAAATGAAATGAGATTTCAGTGATATTTTTAGTTCCTTTTTTTCTCCTCTTGTTGTTCTTGTGTGTTAGCATTGCTTAGGTAATTATAGTGTGCTTGCTAGAAGCCCTGACAGCCTAAACTGAGTTCTTTGTAAAAAACGCGGTGTTTCCCTTAATTAAGAGAGACTAGAAACAGCACCTGAATCTATTAATTAAATAGTCAAAGTTGATCTCTATTTAGGATATATTAACAAGCAAAACAAAATATATTTCTGACTAAAATGTTGCCCAGAGTAATTGAGCTACTGTGAGGCGCTTTTTTTTCATGAAGAAAAATAATCTATTGGTGCTGCAACTGTCACACATGCACAGTCATGCAAAATTCATGTGAGATAGCTCCCAATTCTATGGTACTGAGAACAATAGCCACTATTTCTTCTTCAAAGCTCTTCAGAGATGTTAAATAATCCTTGTGACAACCCTATGAAGTGAGTATTGTAGTAATTTTGTATGGATGGAGAAACAATTAATCGGCATTGTCTCCAGCTGTACTGAGAAAGTGGGATTTGCAGCGTGCCCGGGGCTTGGCCTGCTGCTGGAACTCCTGCTTGTGTGAGCAAGGGGTGGGTGAGCCTGTCCTGCTGCCTCTTCTGTCTGTCTGTCTGTGCTGATGAAAACACTCTGCAGATGCTGTGGTCATCAGCATGAAAGTGTGTAGGTCAGGGTGGAACCGATGTGTCCTGATAAAGGATGGATTTAGCTCGTTCTAAATTATTCTGGCCGTGTCACTGGCGTCACTTCTTGGAGGAGAGGTGTGCGGAGCTCTTGGCTGTGCTGGGATCTGGAATGCCCATCTGCATGTGAAAGCTGGGTTTCTCAGAGTGACTCCAGAGCACAAGTTTGCTCATGTGTGGGATGAGATCCTGGTCAGACGCTTCCCACTGGGGCCTTGCTGGTCTGGGCTTGCTTAGTTTGGCTTGAGGGTGGTCTCCTAATTTCCATTGATCTGAAAAGGGGGCAGATCCCACTGTGCCCTCTGCTACATGAACACGAGCTGTATCTGCCAGCTGGAGGAGGTCTGGATAACCAGGATGGAAGTCCTGTTTGGGTCAGACCGGTGTCACAGCTTTCCTGTGCAGCCTGGCTTTGGCTGCTGAGATACTTGTGTCTCCTCTTCTCCTCCACCAGCTCTGCCTGCTGCCCTTCCAGGAGTTATAAATGCCACAGCAGATGGCTTGGGGAGGCAGTGTCTGTAATTACTGCTGCAAGATTTGCCGAAGCTTGACTCTGCACAAAGAACGCTTTTTTTTCTCCCCCTGGAGATTCAAAGTTGTTGGTACTTCAAATGCAGATTTGGTCTTTTCAGGGGAACACGATGGAGGAAATGTGTGATTTACATGCTGGTTCAAAAGCAGCCTGTCTTTCCTCTTGACATAATTCATATCATGCTTTAGTGTTACTGGTTTTCAGTCTTGCTGGGTCAGCTTTCATGTTCCTGGTAGCGATATGGGCTCGACTGCTTACGGACCCAAGTTTTGGTAACAGCTGACATACTGCTAAACAGCACAACCATAATCGGTTCATTTGATAAAGGTGGGTAACCTTGCAGCAGGTTTCAGTGTGAATGTTGTTCTCCCATCTGAGCAGGAGGTTTGGCACATCTTTAATGCCTAATGCAAGAGCTCATCTCCGAGTTGCAGCTGTGATTGATTGACCCAAGGTTATCCTGCCCAGTGTCGTCTTTTCTGTGGGCCCCTTGCTCCAAATACCTTTCTGAAGTCTTGATCTCCTTGCCAGTGTGTCTGAGCTGAATTTTCTCCTCTTGCATCTCTCTGATGCTGATGGCCCTTGGGTTATTAACTATGTAGCTAGCCAGGTTTGAATTATAAGAGGGCTGTAGCCAAAGGGAGAGAAAGGTTTTCATTTCCTGAGGTCAGTGAAGAGGCTGTGACCCAAATCACCCCCGAGCAATGTTTTTTCCTTCTGATGGTCACAGCAGAGATGGCACCTCTGGTTCCTCAGACAGCTTCCTGTGGTTACTCATGGTACAGAGGGTTGGAGCTCCTCTCTTCCTAGGGAGCACAGGAGTCTCCTCTCTATTTGAAGGATTTTTTTTTTTTTTAAACTTGCTTTGCTTGTAAAGTACATTTGGCTAAAAGTATGAGTAGCAATGGGACTTTAGGCCAGATTGCAGATTGTTATTTATCTCCGTTTCCAGTGAAATGTCATCACTGGGATCATGGGATTGAGGTGGCTTTTGGACTTCTGTGTTTTGAGGTTTTCATCTTGTCTTTTGTTTTCCTGGCCACCCCATGGCAAGGGAACAGGGACATGCCTTTTGCAGTCTCTGCTCGTAACTAACTCTTCTGAAACTTCTAAATGGTTTTCACGTTAAGTTTGCCTGTGGTATTGCTCTTATTTGTGGAGAGGACAACTACTTGAAAACAGATGTATATCATGTTTAGCTAGCACTGTGGCAAGGATGTTGTTTGTATGATCTTTTAGGAATTGAGATGGCTTAATCTGAAATAGGATGTACTTTGAGTGACTCAGTTTGCTTTTTATTGTCTCGAGTTGAGTTGTTTCTGTCGATGGAAGCTGAACTGGCTGGCCTAACACTCCAGCTGCATTTTTCCCCGGTGTCTGCTGTGATGGTACAAGACCTATTGCTGCCAAGCACTGCTGGATTCCTTTCAAGCTTTCCTGCCCAAATATTCATTAGAAAACACTCAGTGAGCCCTCTCCCTGCTCTGAAAGGACTGAGTTTGCATTCATTGCCTAACAGCAGTGGTGCCTTAAGCCGAACTTAAAAGGCATCAGCAGAGAAGTGCCTTGGCTGCAGATCATTGGGATGTTAGGCAGCAGCAGCAGCAGGGTCACAATGTGCTTGCCCTGGTCCTCTGCTCTTCCTGGCCATCATTTGCTGTCAGCTGCCAGGGGTGTGTTGTGAGATGGGGGTGGACCTTGGCTCTGACCCGGTACAGACGTGCTTGTTCGCTGCCTGGGTCCTGCTCAGCCCCCAGAAGAGGCATTCAGCCTCGCCTTTGAAAACTTGGGTTAAAAATGGCCTTGCTTCAGCGTGCTTGTTGCAGATGGAGCTGTGGCTGTGAACTGAGGACCGTAACTTACGGTACAGTTTTTTTGAGGATAGAGTCTAAGAATGAAGACATTAAATATATATGTTTATGGTGTTATATGTATACTGCTGGCAAGCTCTCCTGGGTGCAGCTGTGCCTATACCAAAGCCCTCTCTACTTCTCTGGTTTTTTTTAACTTTGAAGTTTTGCCAACAACTTTGCAATGAGGAAAAGTTTAATTTTTGTCTGCGTGCTGTAGGTTTTTTCTGGTGTATCCCAGCGCACTGCTGGAGTGGTGTGTTGGCTTTCCAGAAGCAGTATCATGCTGGAGAGCAAGAGCTGACCCAAGTGGTGGTGATGAGTCTTGTGGTGTCCACAGCATCACCTCAGTTATACGTCACAGTAAAAACCAGGTGGACACTGTTCATCTTTGAAAAAACAGGACCGGCTGTGTGCAACCCACTGTGAGCCTTACTTCGTTCAGGTAATGAGTGTCAGGTAATTTCTCTACAGCAAAAGAAGGTGGTAAAATCCTTTCTTACCTTTCCTTTTTCTTGCACTGTTTGTATTTCACCAATTTTTTAATGTCCTAAACCTTAAACATTTTCTGCAAGTGCAGCGACCTCAATGTTTGTCAAGCACCCAAATGGTAGATCTGGTCTGGAGGCTGAACCTTTGGTTTTCCTTCAAGGCATTACAGGGTGGAAAGGCTGTACTTTACATCCATCTACACTAACTCTTCCATCATCCGTTCCAAACCTGTCTTGTTGGATCTCAGAGGAAGCTGTGAACTGCTGTGAAGGGTCATCTGTGGGTAACTTGGCTTGCTGGGCCTGAGAGAGGAGGAGGGTGTGTTTTTGTACGAGGGAAGCCAGCAGAAGCTTTCCTGCACTTGGCATTGCATTTGAAACTAGCACTGGTTGCTCTTCACACCGCTGCTGCTGTGGAGGAAGGCACATCCTTTGAGAACATGATTGGGTTGATAATGGCAGAGTGAAGACTTCCTTCTCAGTGAAAGAACGTCCAAAAGAATGTGGTTTCAGATTGGTTTAACAGGCATTTCCTCCATTGATTTATTTTAATAAAATTTTGCCTGGATCGCTTTTTTAATTGAATATTTAAGCAAGCTGAAAGCAGGCATTTTACTGTCTCTCTTTAATTTGTGCTGATACGTGGTTTAGCATAATTATTTTTTAATGCCCTTTTTTAAAGTGTAGTGCCCTCATCCTCCTGACCCTCTTCCTCCAAGAAGAAGTGGATTTAATTTGGAGAGAAATGTCTGTTGTATCAGTGCCCTGTGGCAGGGGGATATGTGGGAGGGGTGGGCTTGGTAAAAAAAAAAAATTGCTGGCTTTTAAAGCGATGGGTTCCGGCCAAAAAGCATTAAGAATGGTCTGAAGCATACTGTGGCGTTTGTAAGCTGCCTTTCTGAACCTCATGAATTTAGTTCTAAATATGAACCTTGCAGCATAGCACAGATGCCTTGGTTTTACTGGGTAACCTAAAATAACCAACTTACAGTTTTTCTCCTTTTCTTTTCCCCCGTTCCTCTCGCAGGCCTGTCCTTTCTTGTTGGCCAGCATTAACTGTCCTGGATCCCTAAAGAGGAAACAGAACCATGTTCTTCTCTTTTTAGGTTTCTGCCTGATCCAGTGTGGGGAATGGTGGATTATTCCTGAGTAGGAGCATTTTGTCACTGAGCAGATAAAACTGGCTACTTACCTCCTGTCTAGTTGGCTCCTTGCTCTTCCCCAGTGCAGCAGGAATACCAACTCTGGAAAAAAAAGGTTGGCACCATCATTGATAGTGGGATTGCAGTTTAGTCTGGAATGGAGGAGTCTGCTGATACTCTTGAACCCTCCCTTTGAATAAGATCAATCACAACAGCCTCAATTTTTGGTGATACCATTGCCTGCATTCATTTGTGCCTCTGTATTTACTCTGGAGGCTTTTCTTTAACGCTGTTCATTAACACAGCAAGGTTGGCAAAACTTCTAAAGGGGAAAAAAAGCTCTAGGCTTTCTTGTATTCCTACCAAATACCTGTGTTGATAATAACCAAAAATGTAGTGCTTCCACTTAGCAGTTTGAAACTTGAATGTGAGTCAGTCTTAGGTGACTGCAAAAAAACCCCCAAGAACCCCAAACCTTTCCTTTCTCTCTGATACCAAAAGAAAAAAATCAAGCACCCTAAATGAGGATGCACACACACACACCTGCAAAATGGTTCTCCTTGGCGTGGGCTGGACTGTGGCATGCAGCTGGAGGCACCTTTTCCTGTGGACCAAGCTGTAAGAAAAAATGAGTGGAAAAAAATTCACAAGGATGTCTAGGAAACATTAATAAAGGGAAAGTTTAAAGAATCAAGATGGTTCTACATAGAGAACACCTGAAATCATGCTGCAGGAGCAGAAGGGAGTGAACTGCTGTCTGTGCCTGCTGTAGGGAGGACAACAAGTTAGGGATTTAAGATGCAGAATGGGGAGCTGCAAAACTTTGGAAAAAGCTTTCTGTTGCCAAGCAGGAGTTGTAAAATCGATGTTGCTGGAAGGAACTCAAGAAGAAAAGATCCTGGCAGATGCTGGAGAAGAGTTGGGGTTTGGTGTTTCTGCACTGGGGACTGGAGAGCCTGGTCCCTGGTGGGAAATGAGCCCTTGTGAGATGTGGCACGGGGCAGGGGAGATCCAAGTAATGTAAGTTTTGGCCTTCCTTGCTCATCCCTTACGTTGCTGTGCAAAAAAAAAAAAAAAAAAAAGGAGAGGGAGAAAAGGGGGATGGGGACAAGAAATTAGTGGTCATGATGAAGAGAAGTGAAAGGTAATGTTGGTAAAAAAAAATCAAAGGTTGGGGACAGCTGGGTTAGGTGACTTATGGAAATCTCCTTTAGCTGCACACTCTGCAGTTTTATATTGGGAGAGACTTGTGTTCCATCCCTGCTCCACGCTCGGAGCCTCATGTGCTGTGAATTCCAGCACAGGGCAACACCGATCTATCTGAGTGTCAGATCAAATGACCCTGGGAAGGATATTGGAAATTTTGCTTCGCTGTCAGGAGGTCCTTTCAGATAGGGGCTGCTTCTTACCTTCCTCTTGGGAATGTGAAGCAGTTCACTTGCAATCCGTGCGTGTTCCATGGAGAAGGTAGGGCAAAGCCTTGAAGATGGTGACCTTAGAGATCAGCCTCAAAACTGGTGCCTGAACCCAGCTACCAGAAAGACCATGGTGCCTTCAGTTTGCTATTTTTTTCAGCCTTTGGGCTCTCAGTGAGTTTCTGTGGCACAGCTAATTCCTGATGACCAGCCAAAAGAGAGTCGTAACTACCAGGAATGCATGGAGGGTACTAAACAAAAGCTGAAAGGCCGGGTAAGTGCCCGCAGAATTTAAATGCAGGTGCTGGTTCTCTCTACAGCACAGTCCTGCTTGCCTTTTTGGTACTGCATCCACTGCACAGAGCTGGTGGGTGCTGAAGTGGTTTTGCAGAACCATAAGCACTGAATTAAAATCTGAGTTGAGTTCCTGGCTCCCTGTACCAGGGAACGCTTCGCTTGCAAGTATCTGAGACGAAGTACCAGAAAATTTATGGACTGTGATGGTCTGTCACTCCGTGTGAGCAGGAAAGAAATACCATCCAGCTTCCTGAAGTGATTTCTTCAGTGCGTGGTGAGCCTAAAATTATTTGGCAGGACATATGGTCTTTGTGTGTTGGTAAAACACAGGCGATCTGGGATGCTCCACGCAAGGAAGTGTGGAGCGTCTTGTTCTTGGAGTTCTCTTCCCAGCAATGGCCAGTGTGTGACCTTGGCAGTGCTGAGCTCTCGTCAGCTGTGGCTGAAAAATGCATCAAAAATGTGTGTATCTCTAATGTAAATGAGGCACAGCTTGCCTCCTGACCACGAGGTAATTCAGTCTTCCTGTCGCTCATTATGGAGCCTGTGCCTAGGTGAGGGAGACAGGACTAAGATGAACTGAGCCTCCACTGAATAACTCAGTAGTGTTGGGGGAATCTGTGATTTGCTGGTTTCCAAAATACCAGATGCTCTTCTGAGAGGGGAGCCCTGCTCTGTTCCTGCCTTAATTCCAGGACAGCGTTAGGATGGGGTTCTGTCCACTGGAAGCATTTTGGATGTTATTGTGAGGTAAATGGACCCTCTGTCTGGGAAGGCTGTCTTTTGCAGATAATGTAGTGTTTGGATTTCACAAATCTGGTGGAATTATACATATGAGAGAGGGCATGAGCAGCAGAAAGCCAGTTACCTGCATTCCACAGCACGTATTTGCTCTGGATAGCCAGTGAGTCCTCATTAGCTGTGTGCTTCTAAACCTGCAAATAGTTGTTACACAAATTAAAATCCCCACTGCAGTGATCCGGGTCCCCACTGCAGGGGTGTCTGGCTGACAGCAGTAGTGTTTAACAAGTTCCAGCAGCATCAAGCACATACAGCCTGGTTACAAAGTGGGGATTTTTTTTTTTCCTGCGCTGAGCTTTTTTGCTTGAAATTTTAACTTGCATGTCTTCTCTAGAAGAGGGTGGATCTTCTCAGGCAGGTGAAATTGTGCATCTCCAACTTATCTTGGTATAATTTTCTCTCGTTCCCCTCCTCCTCCTCCTCTTCCTTGTTTCATCCCACTTATTCTGGTTTTGTCAGGGCCCTTTTTTAGGCGTTTAGAATCAGTTGCCAAATTACAGTAACGAGCGGGTAAGTTTAACTCTGCACTGTGTGATGGATGCAGTAATTGTACTAGCAACCCTTCATCTTTGTGCGTTTCATTTTTGTGCTTCCAGTGTGCTCTGATCAGGTTAGGGTTGGGGTTGCTTTCTGGGACTCCTGATGCCTGTTCTAAATCCCTGTGGCACATCTCTCCTGTCCTTGCTTACTGCTCCTTGGGATCTGTCACATCTTTAATGTGCTGTTTGTCAAATTCTTTATTTTCTCCACTAGGAACTCGCGGAGTTGTTTCTCCTGCTTCTTCCCCCCTGTGTCCCACTGAGGCACTTTGAGGCCAAGAGGCTCAGACTACTCTCTGGAGGGCTCTTACAGCCATTTAAGAGCTGCTGCCTGTTTTCTTAGGATGCATTATCTCTTCCTTTTCTCGGGAGTCCTAGTTTTCTGCCTCGGATCTGGACGCAGTCCTAATTTATGTAGAAATCCTATCTTGAAACTTGTTCAGTTGTTAAGTTAGCACAGACAGCTTTGCAGTTCTTGTGATGGAAGTGAGAGTTTCTGTGTGTGGAGGGGGCTGTGCTAACTCACTAAAGATTCTGGTTTTGTTGGCCAGTTTTTGACTTCAGCCTTTTTAGTTCTTTAATGAGAGGTTATTTTGGGAGGAAGAATGTAATCGGGTCAAAAATCAAACTTCAGTCAGGGCTGATTCATTTTGTATGGGCATGTTTTAGTTGCTGGGCATTGCTCACAATAGAAATTGGAAGAATTGGAGTGTTCAAACTAATTTTTACTAGGTCTTTCCCATTGGCAATGATTGGCTTTCCTGACATGCTTTCATTTCAGACTTCTGAACACTAATTTCTGTGTTGTATTAAATGTACTTTCAACTAACAGAAGTGTGTTGGGAAAGTAATAAAGCCCAAAGGGGAACAAAGCCTTTTCCTCTTGGCATAGTGTTTTTTTTCTGTAGATCAGCTATGGACATATTTTGTTTTAACCTGTTTCATTGCTAGTATGAACTTGAAATTTAAAGTTCTTGCTACTGAACAGAGTAAACTTACAAAGCATTCAAGTAAATTAAGGCAGAGTATTTGGAGTCTAAAAGATGTTACCTTTGTTCACCTTATCATGCTGGTTCCCTTTAGCAATCACAGTGGCCTTGGAGAACAGGATGGCTCTGTGAGATTAGAGAACACTTTCCAGAAGTGTGAAATGTGCATATCAGTTAATATCTATAGTTAATGCCTGATAACTAAAACCTGGGTTTTTTTTCTAGTTCATCATGTAAGCTTTTTCATACTGGAGCTTGATTTTTTTTTTTTCTTAAGAGAGAGGAAATTGCCATGATCTCTCACAAATAGAAGCGGGAAATAGTGTTATAAATCCCTTGATGTGTTGTGGAAGCCTGGACCTTTCCTGTTGCTACCTTCTATTTGCTTCCTGTGCAGCTCAGGATTTTTATTATGTGCTCTTTCCTTCATGGTCACAGTTCTCGAAAGTTTCGTCAGATGGACTGATACCATGCAAAGTATTCAAAAAATTTACACTGAGACAGCAGCTTTTTTACTGCAGATTGAAATCATGTGTCTGTCCACCAAATGAACTGGCTGGAAGGGGACAGGATGGAGGGACCATACTGGTTCTAAACTCGGTTGTAATTATCTCTGCTTTAATTAAATGTTGTAGAGACTTGTGGGGCAACTCGAGTAGCTGACCATTTAATATCCCTTTAGGTAGTTTAGGGTATTTCTCCTGGCCTGGAGCCAGCACTCTCAAAGGGCATTGGTTTCCCAATGGCCTAGTGTGGCATCTGCCAGTCCCGTGTGGATGTTGTGGATGCGTCTTGGAAACATCTAAAAACATCTTGTGGCGCTATGTTTAGAAACCCAGATCTCTTCCATAAATGTTGATTAAAAAGTTCAAGGAGGAGCTGATCTCTGCCTGTTAACCTGGAAGCCTTTTCCTCAAACCTCAGTCATCTTTTCATCCCCCTGCCTCAGTGTCAGTGTGTTCAAAGCCAAAAGCTTTAAGAGCCGATATGCAAATACACACATAGGTCAGTGCATGAATTCAGTTTGAGATTATTTGACTCTCTCAAAGATGTAATTTCATGGCTATAACACTCTAAAATCACCCTGAAATTAAGGTCACTGACTAATCTATAATAAAGGAACATTGCAAAAGTGCAGGTGCCTAGGAGTAGGAATACTCTGCCTTCAAGGATAGGTACTTATGGAGCTGCAAGTGCTGTAAGCCTTAATATTTTCATTATTGTTGTGAATAAGTTTTTTATTATGCATTAAACAGTTTATAGGCAGCTGAGCAATGTAGGGTCTGCTTGCTTGCTGTCTCCCCTATTTCTGGCCCCCAGTGTTATCCCCATTTTAGTGAAATACAATTCCTCTCCCATGATCAAGGCAGAAGGAGTAAGGCAGTGATGGGTATGGTGAGATTTTTTCCCCCCTGCTTTCCCATTGTCTTTTAATACAGTTCTTCCAAACTAAACACTGTGTGATAGCTTTGTGGTAGCTCTGATGGTCTAAAGAAACAAAATAAAATAACTCCAGTGATTAGCAGCTTTGGAAAAATATTTGTCATGTGAAGAGAGAAGTCATTCCCTAGCAAAAATTACCTGCACCTCTGTGCTTTCCAGTCCTCTGTTATCCAGAGGATAACACTGATAAATGTTTAAATCCTTTTGATTTCATGATTCCCCTGTGTCCTGAATGAAGTTGCTTTTTTATTTTTAATTTTATCATCATTCCTAAAGAATGATTTGGACTTACGAAAGGGGCTGTTGTTGCAAACTGCCTTAGAACAAAAAATATGACAACCATCCTGAGCTGTGGAAAGAAAGATGAGTGTAGATAGCAAGAGAAAGTCCAGCCTCTGAAAAGCAGCCACATCAGTGGTGCAAACTGGGGTAAGGTTCAAGGACTCTCTGAATGTTGTTGTTCTTGTTGTCTGAATACCTCTCAGATATTAAGATTGTTTAGTATTTTGAGTAAGTATTTCCTATTTTTAAATACCCTTCTGGGAGGGAAGGCATAGAATGAAAGGGGAGAAGTTGGGCAGGGAGTTTACATATATATTCCTTTTCTCTTAGTTTTTCTCCACATACAAGAGGAAGTCAGGAGCAGAATTGGCTGTTTTAATTTAAGAGTCAAGCAATAAGCAGAGCTTTCAACCTAGAAATTAATAACTAGAAACCTTCCCACCAGATCAGTAACTTGTGCCCATCTCTCTAGTGACCAGCATTTAAAATGGTATTTCATCCAGGTTATTGCACTGCTCAAAGCAAACATTCCTTCCTTTGAAGTGCATCAAGTGCTTGTTGCAGTAGTGGTTAATGTGTCTGATTTCAGAAGATATTCTGCTTATTTTTACCTATTTTTCTTCATCTAAATTTCAGCCACTACTTTAAATATGGGTCAAAATATATTCTGTTCACCAGTATGTACATTGAAAAGCAAAGAGTCTCACAACGGCGTGTTATAGAATTTTAATGGATAAGTAATGCTATAATTTGTGCTTTCTAAATATTTCAAATTATGTTTGAGGGTTGTAATGAAATGCTGCTTTGTGGTGTGACAAACCACTGGCCACTGGGCTGGTAAAGTTTGCAGGGGGTGGATTTAGCTTGGGAAGGAGGCGACAGCAGAGCCTGCAGCGCTGTGGTCAGGGCTGGGCAGTGGGGCAGGACACAGGGTTGAAAAGCCAATTCTGGCTCTTGGCAAGATGCACTCGTGAGGAATCATAACCCTTCCTTGTGACCGTAAAAAAAAAACAAACGGTCAGAGGTCCAGAGGGCAATGGTGTGTTTGCATTACCTGTGCACTTTACCCTGGTTGCGTGCCTTTTCCAAGGGGTATTTATATTTTGAGCAACGTGAGATTGCAGCTGGACCCGTGAAGGACGTGAGGGGTGGCTTACACGTGTGGGTCTGAACATACTGGCTGTTCCTCTCCGAGCCTGCTCTGCAGCAGCACAGGGCATTCCAGCAGTGTCTTTTGCCCTGCAGCTGGACACATCTGGAGGCGGCAGGGTGTGCAAGCACGCAGGCATCTGGCCAGCCGTGCCTTGTGCAGGGGATACTGTGGGGCAGGCACTTCGTCAGTGGAATTGCGGATTAAGGAGGGGGCATGAACGTGGAGCTGGCTGTCCCTTTGGGGCACTGAACCTGAGGTGAACTCTGGTGAGCTGTGCGAGCAGAAGGTGTCGGTGAAGTCAGGGAAGCTGCTCCTCTGGCTGTGCCTGAATTCCTCGTGTGGATGGCGTGCGGTTCCTCTGCTCCTGGAGCAGCTTTCCCTGCAGTGGGTAAGCCAGGAGGGCTTCTCGTGGATCTCTGCCACAGCAGGTCTTTGGTGCTGCAGGGTTACCTGTTGGGCAGGAAGAATGGGGCAACCTCGTTTCTCAGTTTGCTAGAAGTGGTTTGGGATTTGGTGTTTCGAGGTGATGATTGTGCTGGAGGGCAAGGTGAAGCTGGGAACTCGTTTAAGAAAAGCGGTAACCACAGAATCATAGAATGTCAAAGGGTTGGAAGGGACCTTAAAGATCATCTTGTTCCAAACCCTCCTGCCACGGGCAGGGACACCTGCCACTAGACCAGCTTGCTCCAAGCCCCATCCAGCCTGGCTTTGAACACTTCCAGGGCATCCACAGCCTCCCTGGGCAGCCTGTTCCAGTGTCTGACCACCCTCACAGTAATGAATTTCTGCCTAATACCTAACCTAAATTTCTCCTCTTTCAGTTTGTACTCACTATTCCTTGTCCTATCACTACAATGCCACTACATGTCACCTCTGGAGTGCGTATGAGGTCTTAATCTATTTACCACTGAATGTGCTATACTTGGGATGCTCTGTCAGCATGGAATTCTATTTTCCATATGCCAGTAAATATTTTAACCTTCAGTTACTAATATTGTTTTATGGGTTCCACATTCCTGAAACATCACTTACTTTTTAAATTTCCCATCCACTTAGGAAAAGTTGTCTTTACTTACGTATTTCTGTTTCTTCTGGGGATAATAAGACATCTTCTGCTTCCTATGATATATGGAAATAAATGAATGTGATAGATGTAGAGAGGCATCTCACTTCTTTTTAATTTCTTTGTGTAGGAAGTGGCTCTACTGTTCCATTTTAGCCTCTTGTGGCCTGGATAATAATAATCATGGAAAGCCTAACCCTGTGCTCAGTCTGACAAGCAGGTGTGAAAACAGACTGCTGACATGTAGATGCAATTGAGTCTTTTTGGTGGAGCTTGAAGGCAGTCAGTCTTACTGCAGGACCCAGATCTGTCAAATTGAAATGAAAAGGA
Source organism: Melanocharis versteri (assembly GCA_013397845.1). Classification (NCBI taxonomy): domain Eukaryota; kingdom Metazoa; phylum Chordata; class Aves; order Passeriformes; family Melanocharitidae; genus Melanocharis; species Melanocharis versteri. Next base: position 342,012 of record VZTG01005661.1, on the reverse strand, counting down.
GAAATCTGTTTTCTTGAGATTTGACTGTTCATTTATCTTACTTTCCATTGCCTTTCTTTGGGTTTAGAAATTTTATACAGAGAAAGAAAAGAAACTCCAACTTGCTTATTTGGGCGGTGTTAGTTTCCTATGGTCAAGTGTTGTGATTTTTTTTTTTCTCTTTGATTTAAAAATTTTTTTCTCTTTGGTTTTAAAATTTTAAAAACCATGCTGTGGAATGAATCTGGAAAGCAGTAGGTAGATTAAAAAGAATACACTTTAACACAAATAATGGAGCTCCCAGGAGCAGAGAGTCTGGAAGCACAGGGAGAGGCACACGCAAGAAGGAATAAATCTCTTTGACTGTGCTGCTGAATGCTCAAAAGTCTTTCTCCATGTGGTGTGAGTAAATTGCCAGCTGTCTTTAGTGCTCAGGAATAATTATTACCTTCTCCTTGAGTCATTCTGGAGTCGTTCAAGTCTATCTACACATGAGCAGGGCTTTTTCTGTCTCTTCTGATACCTCCAGAGTGAGCACTGCTTGGCACCACCCCGAGCAGTGTGAGGATCACTGAGCTGATCCAGGGTAGTATTGCACAAGTTGTAAAGAGACTCTGTGGGATTGATGGGAGGGGAAACACGTTGTTGAATATCTGTGCTTATTGTGGGGGGTTTTGTCTTTTGGGGTTTTTTTCTTTTTTTGTGTGTGTGTTGTTTTTCTCAATCTCAAGTAGAAGTTGTGTGGATGAAACATATCGGTGGAAGCGAAAAAGAATGTAGTAAAGCTGCCTGGTTTTACTTCCCTAAGACTTTAGCAGACTTATTTTCCCTGAGTTAGTTTTTGTCTGTGGCTTTTCGTGTGCGTATGATGCTGTGTGCATCTTCTGCCTTTGTCTGCCCAAGATAGTGCTCAGCTGCAGTAAGTGTAAGCTTTTATGCAGCGTTTGCCCACTTGGAAGTTTCTGTTTGTGTGTTTTGCTGGATGTGATTTTTAGAGCAAAGAAAACTTGGGTCTGGTGAGGGGATTGATCCCTCGGTCCCACATGCCTGGAAGTTGCCATCCCGTGCCTAGCAGAGGTGAGAGAAGCCCGCTGTGCTGCCCTAAATAAACTTTCTTGCTGTGTTCGGAGAGGCTGATTGGTTTCATTGATAGAGCTGTAAACGAGACCAACCAGCCTGCTTTAAAGCCTCTGTGCCTAATGAATCAGGATGTTTTGATCTGTCCTCTACAGCTTTCCACCTCAGCTACTCTTGACTATAAAGACCTGAACTTACACCGTTACGTGGCAAGCCCTTTTAATTTGGTTGTTGTTACTTGATCCTGTAGCTGTTGCTTAAAGCAGCCAGTAGAAAGAGCCTGGCTGGGCAGTCCCTTGCTGTGTGTCCCTGTACCTGGTGTCCTGGTGTCCCCTTTCCTTCTGCATAGATCACAACGCCTGCACACATCTGATCCCCCCCCAGAGCTGGTGTCCAGGTAAAGTTTCGCTGCTGTCCCTTGTCATGGAGCTCAAAACAAGGAAATGAACAACACCTCTATTGATCAGGGCAGCATGGAAAGGAATGCAGAGAGTTTAGAAGAGCATCTGCTCCCATATTTCACTTGGAACAGGGGATCGCTAAGGATTTGTCACCTGGAAGAGTCAGGGTGAATGTGTAGCATTTTTCTGGCTTACTGTCATGTGGCATTGTGTACTGGCTGCACAGCACAGCACTGGTCAGAGTGTTGCGTGGCCAGCTGCACCCAGGCTCTCTGCCTCTGGTACAGGAAATTTTGTGCTTGGAAAAGTCATCCTTGAAATACTCAGTGATCCGAGAGAACAAGCAAACAAAGGGAACTCAACTGTTGTCAACTTTTCCCTCATTTCCCCTGCTTGCCCCTTTCCAGCTCCAGAATTGTTTCCTGCACAGAATTGTTTTCTCTTATTCCATTTATTTCTTCCACGCATCTTCTACTAAAAGAAATCCTCTTACTGTGTACATACTTTTATTTTATCTTTCTAGGCTGCTTTTACTCCTTCTTCTTCGTTATCAGTATGGTTTCTTTGTTTCCCTCTGTATCTTCTTCTGTACTTCTTACTTTCTTTTCTTTCCTCTGTTTCATTCCCCAGTCTCTTTGCAGAGCCTCCTCTTGGCTTCTCAGGTCACAAGCCAAAAGTAGAGGGTGTAGGAATTATCCCAGGGATAACCCCATGTCTCATACATCTGGGTGCAAACTGTAATTTCCCTCCAAGGAAAACTTCCAGACTTGATTGTAAAAAATGATCAGTTACAAAGACTATCCTGGCCCTCCAGAAGTTGTTCCAGGGGATGCTGGTCTTTGCTGAAGTATGTGGCTTGTGACCTCTTCATTTTTTTAGTTTCATCCAGCATCTTTGTTCACTCACCTTGCTTCTTCTGCCTCTCCTATGGAGTTTTCTTCATCTGCTCTGTTTACCCTTGCTCAAGAACTGTCCCAACTTCAGATGTGCATGTCTTCCTCTTCCTCATTTCTTCAGGACCTAATTTTTATGCCTTTTGGCTAGTTACTGACTGGTTTGAAAGTCATTGAGTGAATACTAGAAGACTGTTAGTGTGGTTCTACTCTTCAGGCTGACTTTGGAGGAAGCAATGATCTCAAGTCCTGAGTTTCACCAAGCTCAGTAATTTGCTGTGTACGTAGAGCCCTCCATTGGTTTTCAGTGGCTCGGCATTTAGAATTAAAAAAAATCTGCTCCTTTGCTTTTCTAGGTTCCTGCCACGGCTTTTGTGGGGAAAAGTAGACCTTTTGGTCCCATGGAAAAAAACTCGTGAAAAAAACAACAGGACTCCTTCACAGGACTCTGTATTTTTACAATCCTGATAGATAGGCAGAGTGTCATAGTTTTATTTGTATTACAACAGTAAGGCCCTATTTGCTTTAAGCCTTGTGTTTTGCAAGACTGGAAATAAGTCCTTGAGGCTGTTGGTTTTTCAATTCATGAAGGTAGTGCTGGAAGATATTTGAGGAGAACTAGTGCTTTTTTACCACCCTTCAGTTTGACAGTCAGACCAAGCCTTCTCTGTGGAAAACTGGCGCTTGCCTTGGAAAGGTCATTCATGTGTTCAAGCAACAGCGTGCAGGAACAGAAAACCCTTTCAGAGCAGGTGTCCAGAGAAGCAATAGAAGTTATTGGCTTGTCTCTTATTATACCTGTTTCCAGAGAAATCTGGTGAATGAGTCTCCAGTTGCCAGCAGGAGAAATAAGTTACAGTGAACAATAAGAGGCCCATGGGGAGTGCCCAAGGCATCGTCTTTCACACAGACTGAAAGCTCTTTTCTTCTGTGCAGGAGAAGAACAAATAAGTAAAACGTTAGTCTGCTACTGACGGGACACTTGTGAAGCATTAGGAAAAATTAAAAGGTCGGGTTACTTGCAGTTCTCTGAAGTTAGATCCTTATCTCTGTGCCGACAGAATTGAGAGAAGGTTTTACTTACTTCCAAGAAAAAGGAGAGGACCAGTCAGTCTGGCATAGGAATATAAACCCACTTCTGTTCTTCAAAATATAAAAATCGCTTGGTGCTTGTATTGTGTGAAGAGCCCTTGGAGCACATGTACATTTGCAGTTGTAATTTTTCATTACATGGTTCATTGAATCATCACAGAATCATGGAACGGGATAGGTTGGAAGAGGACCTTGAAGATCATCTTGTTCCAACTCCCCTGCCATGGGCTGGGACACCTTCCACTAGACCAAGCTGATCAGGGCCCCATCCAACCTGGCCTTGAACACTTCCAGGGATGGTTTTTTGCCTTTGCATGGAGAGGAAGAAATTGAACTGCTGGTTCTGCATCCCTTACCTGCAGCAGCCTCTCCTGGAGATGTTTTTGCTTGTGGAAGTGAGCATGTATAGGGTATAGTGGCCCTACCTGGTGCTTCGTAGTCTTGTTTTATTCTGAGGAATTTTAAGGGTTTGATAAAATAATTTTATAGGAAACACTTGAAGTTAATTTTGTGATTAATCTTATGAAAGGTTAGTGAGTGAAGCTAACAGTATAGTCCTAAGGCCAGTGGACCTCAAGTTGCTGTAAAATCTACCCTCAAACTTGTACGGGTTTCATGAAATACAGATGTGGGCGTGTGACAAGCACATCACTTTTGGGTGCACAGAAAGAACTGCAGTTCTCTCAAGGATAGTATCATGGATATGTATTTCCCTTAATATTTGCCATGTGTTACAGAATATTTTCTGTCTTGCTGTTACTTGCATGTGCAGTAGCAAGAGCCCTGGGTTTTGCTGTGCCAGCATTTTGGAATTGGAACGCCTGTGAATTTCCTGAGGGAATGTGCTTGTTCCTTTCATGCTGGAGGATGTGCTCGGCTGGGGATGAGGATTTTGGCCAAGAACACTGCACCAAAATGTTCCCCACATGATGGGCTGCTCCTGCATCAAATTCAGCAGCTGTTTCCTTGTATTGCTGTCTTCTGCAGCGCTGTTCTCTGCCAATTCTCCCTTTTCTCCCTAAGGAGAATGCACACTGGAGAGCTGATTCATCAGCCCAGTGAAGAGCCGTGCTCAAATTAGTCCTTTCCCCAGGCTTCAGAGTATTGTCCAGACATGAACAGGGATGGATGGCACGAGGTATTAGTGCACAGCTCTGGTAAGGATTTATCCTGTGTGTTTCTGAGGGTCCTGTTATCCCATTTGGAAGTAGAACCATTTCTGTACCCTTCTGCAGGCAGCTGCCAGATCTGCTTAGTCTGTTCTCTGCACTGACCTTTTTTGATTCCTTTCATCCTTGCCCCCCCAGTTTGGCTGCTCCCTGTTGTCCAACCCCTATAAGAGAAGTGAACTGCCTGATAAAGAGATATATTCCTTTTGTTTAGCAGCTGGTTCTGCTCTGTTGGTGAGCCAACACTGAGGATTTACGTCTAGGTGGTGATAATGTGAGTGCATTTGAGATCTGCTTTCTCTCAGATTTCAGTGGCTCAGTGCTTATGGTTGGAGAACAGGCCAGCCTGTATATATGGAGCAGGAGCAGAGAAAGCAAACAAACAGAACAAGAAATTACTGAAAAATTATTTCAGTCTCTAATATAATCATAACGGTTTGGGATTTCCACCACATACTTGAGTTAAAATATTGCTCCTTCCGTCCTCATGTCAGGATGAGCCTGGATGTAAGGAAACCTTCCCTCTCTCCTTTGATATCCATCTCCTTTCTCTAGGTTCTGGGTCTTCATCCAGAATAGTGGAGGACAGGAAGGGTCAGGGTATGAGACATCTTCAGTGCATGTCTGAAGCAGAGCCCTTGGGTGGGAGTTGGTGATGCTTCGTGGCAAGCTGTAGAAGGGAAATGTTGGGAAGGCAGTGGTTCAGTGAAGCACTTGGTGGTGTTACTCGCTGCAGTGCTCTGGCTGCTCTGGGACACAAGAAGACAGTTCGGTAAAAAAAAAAGTCAAAAAAATGATCAGAAGGACTGGCCCCTTGTCATTCACCCTCCTTAGACCCTATTAGACTACCCCCTGACTTGTTTTGGACCAAACTTGGCCTTCTGGCCTTTCTTTTAGCAGCACTGGCCAAGCTCAAGGGTAGTGCTTCAAGTAGCAGTGGCTGCATTGCCTGGCAGGGTGCGTGCCAAAGTGGAGTCCTGCCTTTGCCTTGAGCTCTTCATGTGGCTTGTGAATCAGCACAGAGTCCGCTGAAGAAGAAACAGAGTTCTACAGCAATTTGCCCTGAGCCCATGGGATTCATGTCCTGAGAGGCTGGTTAATACTGGCTCTGTGCTTGATAACCTCTGTGTGTTTGAGTGTCGTGTTTGGAGGAGGAGGTGGGGAAAATACACCCATGTGAAATGTTCAGATTCAGGATATTGCTCAAACTGGAAATCGAAGGACTCTGCAGTGCGCTTTTCTGTCTTTATCAGTAGTTCAAATAGACATGCTAATCCCTGTTTTTTCTAGTAGCTGTGGGGATTATAACCACAGTGAGAAAGGTACATATTGTAAGGAAGATCGAAAATTTACCTGTCCATCAGGTATCTGAAGGAAAAGTTTATTAAGACAAACAAACCCCCAAGCGACAGAACTGTACTGCAGTATGGCACATAATTCTCATAGTGCTTTTTAGCAGAAGTCCTCTCTTCCCCTCAGTGCCAGTGCTGGGCTTTGGCTAGGATTTTGGAGCTGTTCTCTGTGGATTCTTTTCCACACAGGAGAGAATCCCTTTGCCAGGGGAGTTGACTGGCTGTATCTGCTTTAACTCCATGTTCAGTGCAGTAGGAGCAGTCTAGGAGAGCAGATTTCAGTTTTACTTGCTTTGTCTACTTCATGTTCTTTACGTTTGAGGCATCCTACTCCCCTGACTGACCGTCCTCCCTGTGCATGTGCTGCAGAGCTCTCTGGAGGAAGCCTGTCCCCTGGATCTCTGCTCCTTGGACTGCTGCTCCAGGAAGTGTCAAATGATCCTCTTCCCTGTTTCACAGGGATGATGCTAGAGTGTCATTTCCCTGTCAGTAGTGTCTGGGTAAGCCTCTTGTGGGAACAAACTTTATTTCTCTTCCTGCTCACTTGAGTGGCCTATGCAACCTGTTGTCTGAATCCCCACTTGATTCCTGAGATTAGGGTGGTGTCGGGGTGGGTGTTTTTCACCATCAGCTCTCCAGGAGCACACCCAAAAGGCCAGGCTCTCACCTTTCTGCATATCCTGTTGTTTGGGGAAGACAGAAAAAGGAGCTTTCTCTCAGGTTTTGCAGCTGCTTTTTCTGTGGCCCAGTGAGGAAGCTTGGCCCAGTTGGATGCCATTCCTCTCAACATGTGAAATGATAAGGAGCAGGCACAGAATTCTGCTGTGAGAAGAGGAACAGTCAAAGTCTTCTTCCACCCTGTGGTACAGCATCACTGCTGTCTCTGAATGGAATTTTAGCAGCTCAGACCTTGCTCAAAGGAGCGACTATCACCTGTAAAGCCTCATGAACCTCAGTCCCTACAAGTTGTGAGCTGATGTAGGTGAGTCTGATCTGGGTGTTTGTATGGTCAAGGTTTCCAAGGCTGTCTTCCAAACCTTTTACTTCCATGAAGTGGGAGGTATCAGCAAGGTAACCTGGGCCTGTGCCCTCTGTGGATCCCCAGGCAGCGTGAGCAGTATTGATTCCAGCCTGGTGCCTTGACCAGGACTGCTGTTAAATAAACACTGGGGGCAGTTCTTTGCTAGTCCTGCTGACTGCAGGCCATGGAAAGGTATTTCCAGGCCAGGACCTCCTATCTTGCCTGCCTGAGGTGGTACATGCTGCCTGGTTCTGCCTGCACAAAAGGCTGGATGCAAATACCTGCAGGGCCCTGTGAGTCACAGGTGGCTGCTGTGGACACTGAGGATGCAATTTCAGCCTTCCACATCTGCTTCAAAAAAGTTGGAGTACCCAGCATGGGTCGAGACCCTTGTCACAGTGGAAAACCGCTGTGGTCGGTGTCTTGGAACAGACATAGTGTGGAACAGGGGAACTGTTGGGGAAGATGAAACAGGGAAGCTTTATTGCCTGGCAAAAGATGCTGAGAACATGGAAACTATAGGTGAAATTGAAATGAAGGCATACTTTGAGATACCAGGCCTCAGTTACTGAACAACTGGAAAACAATGGTGTGGCCGGCTGAAGATAATCCCCTTTGATTGAACAATACCTTCTGCTAGCAGACAGGTCCAAGGGTCAGAGCAGACCCTGCCAGCTTGGCAGAAAAGATCCAAAGAGTGGTTTTTAGGCTTTAAAATGTAACACAGTATGGTAATGCAATGATTCTTATAGGCTGTATTTAAATGCTACAGGATTTGTATCTTGTACTAGATTGGTTGATGAAAATTAGAATATTCAGCACAGAAGATGATTTATTGTATTGTAAAGGAGAACCTCGCTCTTAGCTTACTTTCGCTCTTGCTCTTGCTCCTGCTCTCTCTCTCTTAGACATCTCTCAGACCTCTCTTACATCTCGTAGCCCTCTTACATCTCTTAGCTCTCTTAGATCTCTTGCTCTTGCTCTCTCTTGCTTCTCTTTCACTTTTCTGGCCTGCTTCGAGCTGCGGCTGGCAGCTCCAAGCAAGGCCCCTACATCCACGCCCTTAGCAATAAACCTCATGCTCTAAAACCAAACTATAGAGATCTCTTGTCACCATCCGTCCCGACCGTCCACACCGAGACATCAACACCACAGGGAACAAAACTTCGTGCCATGACTTATTAGCGTGTGAACACTACTGCATGAAAAGCAAGAGATTCCTGACGGATCCTGAATCTGCTTAACCTGCCCTCCCCATGTTTTCATGCCCGTGCCTGCACACGTGCGTGCACCCTGTTCCTGGTGGCACGCAAATCAACCGACCTTTTGTCCTTTTTGATTATCTTGTACGGAATTTTTCTGGGCCTCCAACCCTTTGGATCTTCCTCATGTGCAGGTTTGTGCCTCTGACTCCTGCCTCCTTCCCTGAGGAGGCCTCAAAGGGAAGGCTTGAGGGCATTGGGACACTGGGGTTGGAGTGGTGTCTCTCTGCTTTGCTGGGCTGGGGAAGGGAAGGCAAATTTAGCAAAACCTCTGTTAGCTGTTGCCATCTCAAGGGAAGAAGTTGCTGAGGGAAGGCTGTGGTGCCTAGAGTTTTTAGGATGAGGATAGCCAGTGGATATAACAAACCACCCAGGTGTCCCGTATCCCAAGTGTGCCTGTGGGGGATTTAGGCCAGGCTTATTTGGAAGGCTGAATAAACCCACAGACCATGCTTCTGTGCTCATAAAGGGGATTGATCTTTGTCTTGGGAAAGGACATTTTGAAGCAGAATGATACAGAGTAAAGCTGAAAACAGTGGTGGTGTTCAGCAATGATGAGGAAGATGGCAGAAGACAGGGCAAATACAGAGGAAAGAAATGACACAAGAGGCTGGAGGGGCCTCAACAGAAGGCAAAGCAGATCACAAAGGATTGAGAGCTGCAGAAATGGTGGTTAACATCAAATATAAATCTGCATTACTTATAAAAGTGCAGAGGGAGCTACTTAGCCCTCTGTTTAGCTACCACCTTTGATGCTGGCTGTGGCTGGGACGTGGATGTGTTCTTGCTGGACTTTCCTTGTTGCTTTTTCCACCTTCTCATAGCAGGGGCAGGTGCCAGAGTTCGTGTTGCCATCTTAATTCCTCTGAAAGAAGCTATTTTTGTCCCTCATGTGCTCTTGGTTCCAGCATGGCTGTCCAGGGAGTGACCCCCTGGGTTGTTTGTGTCCTTGGGAGCTTTGTGTTTGTGGCTTTTGTTGAAGAACCAGCTCGGATCTGCAGGGTGTCTGCTCAGAGGAGCACATCAGGGAGCTGAGAAGGGCGTGTGAGCAGCTGTAATTACAAGTGGGTTATACCTGGCTGTGTGTTGGCCTTTCAGTGCACGGGTTCTATGTGGTCAGTTGGACACCCAAATACAAACAGAATCCATAAAACAGCTAAATTTGGGCATTAGGTAATAGAGGAAAAGTGAAGATTGCCAAGAGGCAAACCCCATTTCTTTCACAGTGCAGGTTTCTGAACAAACTTCTCTTGACGTGCTTATTCTGGAATTTAATCCGTTTTGAAAAAGGGATTATCCAATTCACAAAAGATAGACAAACTGCCTCAGAATTTTCATGTGAACTAAATAGCTTTTAATCTAGGAAGTAAGAATAAATCAGATGTGCTCCTTCTACCACAGATGAACTTTTCTTAAGCAAATCTAACTTCATTTTGCTTAGTGTATGTGTTCTGTTGTTTCTTTTTAATGATCAGAGAGGATAAAAGGCATCTGATTTCTCACTAAGGTTTTGCATCCTTCTGCTGTCTTGCTTTGGGGGACTTTTCAGTGATAAAGAAACTATTTTTTTGTTAGTAGAGAAGGAGCAACAGTAAAAGAATTGCCTTTTTTGGTGAATTTTTTGTTGCTATGAGAAGAGGATTCTTGAATTCAATCTAGATATTTTCTTCAGTTTTCTGCAGAAGACTAAAGTGAAATCAGAGCTGCATGGGAAACATTTTAATCAGTAGGGAAAAATATTTCTCAACAAGATAGGAGGGTTAGGTGGGTTTGCTCAGTTAAAAGCTTTCAGAACAGCTTGTTTTAAAATTAACCTGGAGTCATTTTGGCTTCCATAGTGCAACAGTTATGTTGTGCAAGGTCTTTGAAGACAAATATACAAAGGTCATTCTGAGATTGAGGTAATTAGGGCATGTATGTTTTTAACTTCGAAAGGGTATAATTTTTTGAAGATCCATACTTTTACCTTGTGGAAAATCTCAGACTTGGGTGATTTGCACTGTGTGAAGGTGGTAATAACCTGCCACTGACCAAACCTATTCATCTGATATCAGTGTGTGTGCTGAGTGTGATTTCATACTCGGGAGTCCCTCAACCATCTGTTGTTTGCCTTGGGATCAGAGAGCTGTCAATGTGTAGGTAATGCCAGTTGGTAGAATACTTGGAGGGTGCAGCTGAGTGATGGGACATGTCTGTCTTGTAGGTAGGGAGTACCTGGAAGGAAGACAGAGTCATTCAAGGTCAGAGGAGAGAGGTTTCAAGTTAATACATATGCAGAGGTATGTATTGTCATTCCTCACCCCATCCCAGTTTCTGCTTTTTCAATAAGCATGTTGAGAGATCTAGCATAATGCAAAAATCTAAAATAACTGTGGGTAGATATCAACTATCTTTCTAGACCAGGAGATTAAAATACTGCTAGCTTCAAAATGCAAGTTTTCTTCCCAATTTTGTTAATGTAAGACCCTGTCTTACATAATTTTTTTATGAAAGTTTACTGCAAGTAGCAGAAGCTTCCTTGACACAGTTCTGCTTTTCCTGTTCATTTGACGTATCTCTTCCCAGACAAATAAGCCACATCACATCTTTGATTAACTGGTATCTTGTCCTTGAAAATAAATCTTCAGATAATTTGCATAAGATCAGAGGCACAAGGTTATCGGGGTAAATATATTGGAGGTAGAGGGCCAGAAGTCTTCAGGGCAAGAAGGTAAAAGCTGTAAGGAAAGAGAAGGAAGAGATGAAGTAATCTTTTATAGTCTGAATATTTGTATGAGTTGAGCTGCTGCTGTTCCTGCTGACTTGAGGGTTTGTTGCAGTATGGTGTGTCCTGGAGTTTGGGGTTGAGGTTTGTGTTGTTTTTAACAGCTAACTCAAGAGGTGTCTTGAGGGTTTTTTAGGGAGTTAGACAATTAGAAGTACATAAAAGTGGCAATTTTTTAAGCTTGAGTCCAAAGAGTAGCGTCTAAGCAGAGTGACAGATTATACTGAGGAGTTTGCTTTCTGTGTGGATGGGTCGGGTTTTTTGTTGGGTTTGGGTTGTTTCAAGCACTTCTTTGGATCTGAGGAGGCATTGTTCTGTGTGCACCCTTAAACTTGGGTGGTTGAATGGGTGCTGTGATGTACTTGTTCCAGTGCTCAGTAGCCAGGAGTCGTAAAGCAGACTTCCCAGCAGAGTGTATTTTATGGTAGTGCTTCATCAGAGATTGTGCTTTTTTTAGAAAGACAAAGGAATAAATATAGAACAACTCAGGTGCTAAGAATAACCACTTGCATTCAGGATAACTTTTTTTTTTCCTTTAAAAGAGACCTTTTGGATATTTAGCAAGAGGCATCATATCTGCTCAGAATCCTTTTGGCTGCAGTGATGTCTTGAGGGACAGACAAGTCAGCTGATCTTAGAAAATGGCTTATCTTGGTTTGATTGAAGGAGTGCAGTGTGGGAATAGAGCAGATGCTGAGGAAGAGACGAGATGTGGGTAATGGAATGAGAAGTTGGTTTAATTACTGCAGCTGTAGAAGCTGGGCATTTATGATCTCGAAGATTAGAAGACTGCTCAGCTCTTGTGTTTATGGGGGAAAAAAGCATACTAAATACTTCAATCAAGCCCTGAGATGTATAATGGATCTCACTGAAAAGATGGTCCCTTGATACGAAAGCCGCTTTCACTGAATGGCTTCAGTTACAGTCTGGAATATAGTAATTCTGGCATCCTTTTAACTGTGAGATGAGGGAATGAATAATCTTCCAAAAGGTCTCTAATCCTAGAAGCTGAGATTTTCATAGTGGGAGAATGACTTACTTGAAGTAGATTTTGAAGTAATTCTCAGTTTGCAGATGATCTGCTGTGGACACGATTCCTTGCACCTACTTGGCCACTTGATTTCCATTCCAAATAGTCCTTTGAGACCTGTGAGAGTGAACTGGTGAATCAGTTAACACTTCTAAATCAGTTTAAGATTAGATTATTACTTCAGTGCCCTTCGAAATGTACGAATTCAGTGCCACACTCCTTTATTTACAAACTGTGCACACATTTTGGTATCCAGAAACGCTGAGATCAGCCCAAGCTCCCCCCTCCATCGCCTGGTGCTGCCAGGGTTGGGTGGTGTGGTGCGTGGGGGATGAGGGCTCAGGCCTTTTGGGCATCTCACAGGTTGTGCAGCATCAGACAGATGCTGCTTTGTGGTGGCTGGAGCAGGCCATTCCTGCAGACCATTCCAGGGCCACGACCTGCTCATCCATAGGCAGCCTTCCCCCACGGGAGAGCCAGGAGCGCATCGCGCTGCCTTCCCAGAGCGCTTGCTGTGGCTGCTTCTCCCTTTGAACTTGAGAGCAGCTCAGATGGAAACTGCAGTTTAGGCATAAAAATAGCTGGCACCTGCTTCAGTCACGCTGGGCTGGGGTGAGCTGGGGCCCCGTGCCAGCCCTGCCTGGCCAGGGACAGCGGTCTGGTGAGGTTTGCTCAGCCTGTCACAGGTGGAGTGGCCCCGGCCATGGGGAGGAGCGTGGACAGACCCTTGGCAGGGCTGCTCCCTGGGCTCTGCAGGATTAATAGAACACCCGTGCTGTGTCACCCTTTGATCACAAGTGTTTTTGTCTCCTCTTCTGTTTGACTTGTTTTCTTTTTCCCCCCCATCTGCTTTTCACCAAATTTACTTTCTCGCTGTGTTTGGCCAAGGTAGGACAGTGTAAAGATAATGCTTCCTCTTAGGAATTAATTACATTGTTATTTTAGATTGCAAGCCTCATCAGGCTTCTGGAAATCTATTTTTTATGTATATTTCTGGTTAATTAAAAATGCTGTTAAGATGGTATTAAAACACTTGCCTTGTGTAAACAAGGGGGAAAAAGACGGTTCAAAAGTCCAGTGTACAGGTTCTCCTACGGAAGATGAGCTAGGCCTTCTCTGCTTTGACTGTTAGCTCTTTTGAAGATTGTATTTTTTATTGTTACTTTATTATTAGACACTGTTCCCTGGTATGAGTACGAATCTCTGTAATATGAGTATGCAGATGTATAATTCTTCTGAGAGCCTGAAGAGGTGATGCATTTAAAATTATCATCTCATTTACTATGAAATGGCTTCACTCATAACAAAGAATAATATTCTTTCCCTCAGGATAGAGGTGTATTAAACTGTTCTTTCCTTGTTTTTTCCTGGAATGAGATATGATAGCAAATGCAGCTTATTTCACTGTTGCCTCTTCAGATCTTACCTGCAGCAGTTCAGAATTTTAAAGGTTTCTTTAAAAGACTTACCTTCTTAGTGCAGAATGCTAAGGATTTTGGACAGGGAGCAAACTTCATTAGTTTAAGTGCTTTATAATAGATTTTGTTTCCAAAGTGCTCTTCATTAAATTTCTTAACTAGATTGCCATTCTAGAGCCTTTTAATTTCACTCGAATTTGAATTATGAATAGTGAATAAACAGAAATATTGGTAGTTAGCTTAATCTAACCAGGGGGAGTAAAATAACTCCTGAGGAGGAAGATCTCTGAGCTACAGACAGGTTTGTGCCCAGTGCTGGGATGTCACTGTCTCCTGGACGATGTCCAGGCTGAGGTGGACGGCAGTGAGGCAGGCCAGGGACAGTGTTGGAGGATATTTTTAGCCAAACCTGCTTGACTTGTGACCCTGGTGACAGTCTCTTGCTAAAGGGGGCTTAAAGTAGACTGGGAAGGGGTGTGGGTGAGCTCAAGGTGAAGTGAGTCTGGCGTGCTGGGACGTACAGGTGGCTGAGAGTTTTAATCTTGATGTCACTGACACTTCACCTACAGAATTTCATTTTGGAACCTTATGGATTCAAAGCTGGCAAAGGAAAGGTGTTTCTGCCAGAGACTCGCTGCAATTCTCAAATCCCACGAGGTAGCTCCTTCCTGTTACCTTTGCCTGAGAAGCTCCTAAGGAAATGATTAATTTGGAGTGACTGGAAAGTCTGCTTGTGGAAGATCAGAGCATGAAAGTTAATGATCAATGGCTTCTCGTTACTGGGTAATAATGAAGAATTATGCTCAGGATTTTTTTTTCCCTGACTGAAGTCCACTTAAAGACGTACATCTCTAAAAGCTACTTATAAATCTATTGCACACCAAAGAAAACGTCACAGCAATGGGAGAAAAGCTGGTGCAGCACCTGGAGGAAGTTCAGGGACCTTCAGCCCCAGGGTTTGGGGCAGGGCACAAAATGAAGGTGGCAGAGGACCACTGTAGTGAAAGGCATGTGCTGTTACAAAGGTCAGCCAGAGGAAATGAGTGAGGGATGTTTGCAACTGATTTTTTTTTGTTTGTTTGTCTGTTATTCAAGAAAAAGTGAAAAAGGAGGAGAAATTAGGAAGTTAAGCTTATCCCTCACCCTGCAGATCATTCCTGTGTATGGGTCCCACACTCAGTTCACTGAGGTCTCTCTCTGTAATATTTAAGTGCTGATTACAGCACCTCTCCTTATTTCTGTGGAAGGCTCTGCTTTATGTAGCTCTGTGTTCTGCTATTGCCATAAACATTTTCTATAATGGGTTTATTCTAAGCAAAAGACTATTCCAGTGTTTAAAAGAAAAAAACAATTCTTAGAATTACTCTGAACATGGCAGACTTACATTATATATTGCAATAAAAAAAAAGTATACAAGTAATGGTCATTTAAAAAAAATAATTTAGGTCCTTTTTCAGAGCCTACTTCTTCACAGAAGTCAATTTAGGCAACAGTTTTATAAAGTATGGATGAGCTTACATTAACATTCAAGATTTATTCACAATTTGAGTTTCATTAATAAACCCGGCTAAACGCCCAAGCATTCCCAAACACAAGGAAATGCAGAAACTTTGCCTAAGCCTGCTCAAATTCCCTTCTTACACTTATTCTCTCATGCTGTTTTTCATGTAGGCCTTTAATGAGGAAAAAGTCATGGGAAAAACCTCAGAAGTAGCCAAGCTGTAAGAAGCTGCAAGGCTGTTGCAAGAATTGCGAGAACTTACTTTTGGGAATAAACCTGTCTGGACTGTAACTGGGATTACATTTCCCAGGACAGAGCACACTTCACTTGGTTCAGAGATGTTCTGCCCTGGTTCTTTAGGGCAGCTGTGTCCTTCCCAGCTTCATTTTGGTATGGCCGTGGTTTCCCATCCTGTATTTGAAATTCTGTCTCAGAGTGAGATGAAAGCTTTCCAGCACTGTAGTGCTCCACTGAGTTAACTTGCTGAGGACTTACCCTGTTTCTGGGCTCTAGCAGCAGGAGGATTACAGCCTCTTTCACCAAGAACAGTTCAACCCCTTTAACTTGGACCAGAGTCGTGTAGCAGCCCTGCAGCGATGACCTCTGATATCACCTCCTCCTCCAGGTGTTGCCAACCACTGGCACTGCAGAAAGGACCATGTGCAGCTGCTTCAGCCCCAGCAGTTCACAGCTGGAAAATTACAGTGCAGTTTGCCTATAAAAAAATAAATGAGAGTCATGATGAGAACTCACCTTCATCGGGGGGTTAGTGACACTCTGTGCTGTGGATTGGAGCAGCTGAGGTGCAGGCTGTGGATTGGAGCAGCTGAGGTGCAGGCTGTGGAGCAGTGATCCCTGGCACAAGGCTAGGATGGACAAGAGGGGGCAGTAATGTTTTAGGCTGCCACAGCTGAACCTGCTCCAGGATATTTGTCCGTCAAAACCCTGGCTTCACGTGGTTAGGGACAGGGTTAGATGAAACTCATGGGCTGCTGGTGCTCGAGTTCTCCCGATGAGTGAACACAGAACTTTGTGGAATCTATATGTTTGCCCTAATAATTCCACAAAGTTCTGTGTTCACTCATCGGGAGAACTTGAGCACCAGCAGCCTAGATGCGTTCACCCATTCCCTTCTTGCTTATCTTGTCCTAGAGAGAAGCTCAAAACTGAAGGGTTTTGTTGCAAGTTGCAATGGAAAATGAATTGCTTTGTTTGCTGAAGAAGTCTAATTTCCATCTTGGAAAGGAGAGAATTTGTCTGTCATTGGTCCATCTAGGTCAGTAGTCTGGCTTATAATGGATTTCCTTACTAAAGGATTTACACTCAACGCAGTGACTGGTATTTGCTCTGTCATTTCTGTGTCATTCAGGATTCCAGTTCTCTTTTCACTCTACTTACACCACCTCTGACAGCCATGGCAAGAAGGTTCACAGGTCAGTTATGGATTATGAGGGGGGAAAACACTTCTGATTGTTGTACACCCATCATAACTTACTGACATCCTCTCTGGTTTTCCTGCTGAGTGAAGACTTTCTGAAAGTGCCTTCAAGTCAATAATTTCCAGTTATCTTTAGGGCAGTGTTTAGTTTTTAGAGGCTCTCTTTCTGAGATCTGATGGTCACTGCTGTAGGATGGTAGGAGGAAGGAATTTCTTGAAGTCATTCTGTCAGTGATGGATGATTCCCTAAGACATTGAGAGAGGGGCATGCAATGAAATCAGCTTTGCTATCTAGGGAGAAATTCAACTTGTGATTAAAAATACATCATAATTTTTACCCTTTTTTTCCCTGACATTACTCCATCAACATCAGGTTATTATATAGAAGATGGCCTTTAGAGAGGGAACCAAGCTGTGGAACCAGGGATTCAAAGATACTGATACTTCCTGTAGTGAGGAAGAAAGCTGACCAGAAAATACTTTCAGTACTTTTAATAAATTATTTAAGAATATGGGAAGAAGGGGTGGAGGAAATAAAAAGGAATGAAATGTTCTCCTTGTGGGATGATGCTGAAGATAGAATTGTGTGTGGCCACTTTAGAGTCTTGTATGCCTTGAATGCTGGAGCACTGAGAATATTCTCAAAGCTGTGCTATCACAAAGTAGCTAATGGAAACATGGGTTTGAAGGTTATATTGAATTCAGTGCAAGGTACTGTGCAAGAAAGAAACTGTGTAAGTGTTTAAGTGTATGCACATTTATATTTAATTGCGGGACTGTTTTGAAATGGAAAAATACTTGTACGTGTATGCTTAAATGTGACTCTCATCCTCAATGTACTGCCTCAATCTGTTTGTTCCATTTTAGAAGACATCAGAAAAGCAATTTGACACAGCTTGCAGTGTCCAGTACATAGTGTGGTTTATATATATATATATCTATCTCAATAAATTTTTTTTTTCAAGTAAGAAAGATGAGGATCCTAAATGGGAAGAGTTCCTCTCTCATTCTTTGGGGCTCAGGTAGCTCTTAGCAGGCACCAGGACAATAAACAGTGCCAGACCAAAGCTTGCTTTCAGATCCTGTTCTCTTGCATAACGTTGCTGTGCTTCAGTCTTGAACCAGAAATTATTCTCTTACCAGTTGCACTCTTTCATTCTGGGAACTTTGACCTTAGTTTTATCAGTTTTAGTAAAATGTCTGCATGAGAGTTGCTGTACACAGGCAGTGAAAAAGGCAAAGATCCCTTTGATAGCCCATGGAGGGAGGTTACAAGAATTGCTTCAAGACCAGAGCATGTGCTTGTTCCAGGGAGCAGCTCGACTTGTGTTGCACTGGTTTTAAGGATCCCTTTGTTGTGGGATAATGGGAAGCAGGATGAGAGACTGTTCGTGACTTGCTGAGCTTTTTTAATGAACACTTTTTATTGCCATAGTTGCGTGTGCGGATTTTAATGAAAACAAAATGGCTAACGTTATTATTTTAAATGTAACACTATTTGTTTGTCGTATAGGTATGCAGGAATGTTATGGTAGTTTTTTATACTTAGGCCTGTAAACCAGCTTCCCCCCAGCTCTGTGACTCACAGTACCACCGTCCCTCACCAGCACTGAGAACTGACCCAGCTGCTTTTGGTGATACTTTTTTAGTCCCTTTGATGAATATTTAGATGAAACAGCTACAAAAATGGTTGGAGCTAAAGAAAGCTGGTAATGTGTCCTAATAGGGCCTCCTTAAGCATGTAGGTTTATTGTCACCAAAAACTTCTCCCAGAGCTTTGCTGTTCTGAAGAGTTCAGTGCTGAACTTACTCTTGACCAGTTGATACCTGTTTGTTCTGGTTTCAGCACCTTTTTTGCGTGAAGTGGTTTATTTCCCTTCCTAGTGGTTATCTTTACTGTCTCTGGAGGAGCAATTGCATCCCCATCCTATGGCTCCAGTCTTCATGGCCATGGTGCCTGTGGTGATGTTAACACCTCAGTGCACCTTCATGTTCAGATTGCTTCCCAGCTTTGTCATCAGCTGCCACAACTACTATTTTTTGTATGCAAGCCATTAATCAGTTAAAAATGAACCAGAAGGCTGATTGTTTGTGTTTTAATCAGTAACTTCCAAGGAGACTGCAGCTTTTTCTTGCTGTGCTGTCAGGAACCATCTCTTTTGGGCAGAATCTCTACTGCTGTCACAATTCATCTGCCTCCAAGTTTACACTTTTAATGTGACACCACATGGAAAAGTATGTTTGTTGAATATCCATATAGCTGAGACTTACTTGTATTTATTTTGAGCAAACTCCCTGTAACCAACCTGTCTTGTTATGATCTCTTTGTAGCTTCATGTTCTGGTTCTTCTTTGTCAGTCTTCCCTAAAATCTCACGTGCTGTTCATGCGTTCTGTTGCCTTCTTTATATGCGGCAAGTCAAACTGGTTTGTAAAAGTACTGGCACTAAAGTCTTGGAATGAACCTGCATCTTCTGCATTCTTAGAGGTTTGAATACTGTTGAATTCTAATTGAGTGTTGAGCAGTTGCATATGTTGGATGATTTAGAAGGCAAAAAGTTGCAAAAAGCAGTGTATGTTTTTCACGTTTGCCTGATCATGTTTTCCTTCTCTTTGGTGGCAACGGTGGGAGGTGATACCCTTTGTTCCAAAAACCAGGAAATGTGTTTTGACATGAAACTGGCCTTGGACAATGTCCCAGCCCAGATGGAATGGCATTAATTGTCTGCAGAACTAAAACTGGGCTGGGTGGGTAGGAGCTACCAGGGTAACTGGTGTTTCCTAGTACAGATTGGTTTCTACAACACAGGTTTGTCTGAAGTAGGTTGGAATTGAGCAGTTTTCCAGTGGCATCACGTCCAGGGTCAGGTATGAACCTCCCTGCCTGGTCCCTATTTCTGTTCCTCTGATGACATAGTCACAGAATTCTGTAAGTGTCTGGGTGTTTCATCAGTGGTTACGTCCTGTGACAGGTACCTGCTGGGCATCCTAATAAAATATTTATATTTGTCTGCACACTTTGCATCCTGGTTAAAATAAGTTAAAATTAAGCGATTTGTGTGAGAGGAGCACTCTTTGTTCTACCAACTTGCTAAAGAAGTGGTAGGTTATAGAAATGCTTTGTGTTAGCTTTTGTGACACATTAACTTGCTGGGCACATGTTTGAAGAATATTTTTTCTTTTTTATTTTTAAGGAAGAACAGGTCTGCAGTCTGGTAAATCTGAGTGTCTTCGGGGGTTTTCTCATTTTTGAAGTTTGGGTTGTAGATTTCTGCATGAAACTTTCATGGTGTGAGGCTTGTGAAATTAGATAACGTGCTTTAAACAAGCCACCTCTGGGTAAAGTACATCTCTAATTACCGAGACTAAATTATGTGGAAAGTGAGCTTGTGTCTGAAGTAAATCTCCAGTTCAGTAATCTAAAATTAAATAATGATTAGCTTAATTGCTTCAGGTTCATAAAAAACACTCTTAATAAAATATAGGGATTAAGTGTATGTTCCGAGAGCAGATAATTGCTTCTGCTTCATTTTCAGTAACTTCTCTCAAGACAGGGTTTGGAGGTAAGAGAAATAAAATAACCTTTTGTTATGCTGATTAGTGAAGCCAGGAAAAGTAGGCTAGTTCTTGTGTATGCAAGCCCTTGCTCCTGTCTGAACAGAAGCTGCAATTTCACTATTAATGGTAAATTTAGAACACTTGCTTTTAATTTCACAGATATGTGCCAGTTAGTCCCTCTGAAAGCAATAGTAGCTGGTACCTGTGGAGCTAAGTGTAGTAATATATATGTGAAGAAGGATCAAGTAGGGTTTTTTTTCTTCAGAGAAAGGAAAAAGACTCATAATTTTAGTAAGAAGTGTTTGAGTTATTCATTACCTGGGTTGTCAGCTGCTTGTTTGCATTGCGTTTTGCTTCTAAACAAAATATTTTTACCTTCGTTCATTGGAGAATGTCTTTTTTGCTTATAGGCAAATGAGAAAGCAAATCTCTTGAGACATAAGCAGTGGTACTTCCCTGGAGGGAGGAGATGGGGATTCTCCTGTTGCTCTGAGTGTTGCCAGGTGCCAGAAGTGGTCCCCAGTGGTGGTGGTAAGAAAGAAATCTTCCCCCACATTTCTGTATTTGCATTTTGTCTGTAGCAATATGCTTTTGGGGAAAAAAAAAAATGGGCGTGCAAATCCTGTTCTTTTCATAGAGCTGCATGAACTGCTGGGAGAGGTGTCAGGAGTCTCCCACTCAGAGAATTTTAATTTAGCAATGAAATCAGCACTTGAGCTTGTTGCTTCTGCTGTCTCGTGTATGCTCTATCTGTTGGTAATCATTGCATCAGAGATTTAACCACAAATAAACCTCCGTGGGACTCTGGAAATACTTATCTGTCTCCTCTTCCTTAAATGTAGAGGAAGGGGAACTATGTCCTTACTGTGCTTGAAGGACCTCCTTTATGGGGTTCACAGAAATCTCATCAGTGCTGACCGGGGTCATCTTAGGCTGCCTTTAATCTGAACATCTTTAAATTTTATCCAATAACTGGGTATGAAAATGTTAAGTATATCGGAAAACTTCCTACTTTTTTTCCTTTTTTTTTTTTTGTAGTCTGTCCTACAAACAGTGACAGGGAAAGTGGAAAGCTGCTGAGACCCCATTGACACAGCAGTAGAGCAGTTTTTTTTCAGGACAGGATCTTAAAACCTGTTGTTAGTGTCAGATGTTGACATTTTAATGATGATCTCTGATACCCTGCCCCTTCATGGGCTATTAGTAGATTTTTTGGTAAGAAAATAATTTGTTCTTGGTGATTTTGCAAAGACCTGAATTATTGCTTTAGTATTCTATCACCTTTCAAGGTCTATTGTAGGACAAGTAGTCTCTCTAAAAACGTTGATTTCTGTGAGATATTTCTCAGAGCTGTGATTCATAAAGCAGCCCATACTGGATCAGCCACAGTCTGTGTTCAGGGCATGCATTGGCCCTGTGCAAAGATACATCCCTTTAAGATGTACATTTTCCTGCTGTAGAGGGAATGAAAGCATTGATCCCAGCTCATTAGGTGGGCAAATAGACGCTTCCTGCAAGCCCAAAATTTTACCCCTAAAAATCAGCTATTGCAGCTGAACCTGGCTGACTGCCTGCAGCTTTGGTGTGTGGTGGGACACCCAGTAGGTGGATTCATTAAAGTAGCCTTGTCCCAGTGTCATGGTGACCAGCTGCTTTCAGAACTGGTTGTGTGAAATGTTTTTGCCTGGGCTCATTGACACAGGTGTAGGAGCAATGTCCCAGAAACACAAGAAAGTCAGTTTTTATGGATTTGCTGTTTTGTAGGATACTTTTCAACTTACATGGCTGCAGTTTTTGCTTTTCTTCTTCGTGTGTAAGGCTTGAAAAGGCCATTGATGAGTTACTGAGAAGCTAAAATATGCTGGGGAGGGGGGAGCAAGACTTTGAATTGTGGCAGCTCTTGAATTCTTGAGCTCTGCTTCTGTTAAGGGAAGAGAAATTCTGAGTTTGTCATACCTGGCCCTGCAGGCTGCCAGGCCTGCTAGCTGTGCCCTTGTGTGGTGCTGCCTGGGGGTCTTCTCTTGGGTCACTAGAACCTGAAACGAGGAATAATCTGGAAATTAAATATTCTGAGTGAAGTGAATGGCCATGCTGGAAGCTGCATGTATTTACTGAATAACCCCCTGAATAATTCCTTCAGCCTTCGCCTTCTCGATTGTCCAGGAGAGGCCACCAAGATGATGAGAGTGCTGGAATACCTCCCTGTGAGGAAAGGGTGGGAGAATTGGGGTTGTTCAGCCTGGAAAAGAGAAGGGTGACCTTACTGTGGCCTTCCAGTGCCTAAAGGGAGCCTGCGAGAAAGATGGAGAGAGATTATTTACAAGGGCCTGGAGTGATAGGACAAGGGGGAATGGCTTCACACTGAAAGAAAGTAGGGTTAGATCAGATATTGGGAAGAAATTCTTCCCTGTGAGAGTGGTGAGGCCCTGGCACAGGTTCCTCAGAGACATTGTGAATGTTCCATCCCTGGAAGTGTTTAAGACCAGGCTGGATGGGGCTCTGAGCAACCTGGGGTAGAGGCAGGTGTCTCTGCCCATGGTAGGGGGATTGGAGCTGGACGATCTTTAAGGTCACTTCCAGCCCAAACCATCCTGTGATTCTGTGATCTGTCATCTCCTGCTGTTGTCCTTATTGTGTGTCTTCCTGGGGGGATTTATCTCTCAGACGTGTCAATGTTATAATTTGTAGAAATTGCTGCAAAACTCAATTTTCATATAAAGTTAGTTGGGACCACAAAGAGGAAAACAAAATAATCTTTGGATTCATCAGGCTAGACCTGAAAGCAGCTCACAAAAGCAGTCATGACAGTCACAGTTTCAAGAGTTTCTACAGTTCAAGCAAGGCAAAATGTGAAGTATATTGAAAGAGCAGTTACAGTCCCTGTTTTCATATTTAATTTACTAGTGTGGAGGCTGTGGTTAGGTTTCAAAGCCTGTCAAACAGAGGCCTCTCCACTGACAGAGTGATGTTGTGAAAAGCTGCTCCCAGAGATGTGATCCCTGCTGTTAGTCTGTTTGTGGTCTGGGTTTTAGGCAGAGTCAGTTTAGCACAACTTGCAGAAGTAATGTTCTCTCCTATCTGTTTTTGATAGGTAGGGCACTGAGTCGTTGCACCTTTTATTTGGAGGAAAGGCACATGACAGGGTTTTTTTTCTGTAGCACTCTGTTCTCCTGCTCTTCAAAAACTGCACCCCATTAAGCTTTGTGCCTCTTTCCTAGGGAAAGAGCAGCCTTGCTGAACAGTGCTGGATGCATTTATGGCTGGAACCCAGCACTGTTCAGCCCTGCCAGGGTGGTCACTGCTTTGGGCCAGCACAGGATCCACCTCCAGCTGGGGGTATCCGCTTGGTGGAACTCAAGGACCGAACTTGATCTCCTGGGGATGTTTATTTTGAGAAGAAAAAAATAATCCAAACTGAAAGTGCTTTCTTAGAAGCCATAATGGCATGTATGCTTTCATAATTGTTTTGAAAATGTCAATGTTGCCGTCGGAGCAATTGTTTTCACGCATGTAAGTTGTGAAGGCCACGCGTTCAGGACCTTTGGCAGTACTTTCCAAAGCAGCAGAAAGCACAGATTTAAATACAAATACTGTCGCAGGATGTGTTTCAGGACAATATTATTGTGCCTTAGCTGCAAGGCCACTCTTGATTCAAGGCTTCATTTGCCCAATCTCTGCACCTGTGTCTCCCTCTGGAGAGAGCCCTCCTTTTCTCCTTGGTTGCGGTGTTCAAGTTTAGTGGGATAAGTGATGCACAAGAGTGGGTCTGCCTGAGACTGAGGAGTTAAAGATTGCACAACCGAATTGTGATTGAAAACGGCTGATAAAGGACACCCTCTGAAGGCAGAACAAGCCCTGCTCCTGTGGGATGTATGAAAAGGACAGAGAGGAGGAAGAGCCTCAGTGCAGTGTGAGCTGGTGGTGGGGCTGCTGGGCACTTGTGGCACTGCAGGACCTGGCTGTGCTGGGGCATTTTGGAGGTCATTTCTGGATACTCTTTGCCATGGCTTTGTGAGCTTTCAACTTGTCCAGTATGAAATTATCTGGGTACTTTGGATCTGTGTTGCAAAAGGCAGCTCCTTGTGCAGTTCTTTTTCCTGTGCTGAAGATACAACAATGCCACTTATTACTATCTTGTGTGCCCTGGGTTAACTGTTCCTCAATGTCTAGAGAAATTATCTATTTGATAAAGAGTTCTAAACCAAAATTGACAAAAAACCCAAAAAACCCTCAAAACCCAAGCTGAACCTATACAAAAAACCCCAAACCCAACAGTTTCGCTTAAGATATATCTTGTTAGTACTGATGTGGGATGAGTAATAACTGTAAAAGCAGTTATACAAGCAAACCTTGAGGACATGCTGACCTTAAGCATGAGTTTAGAGTGAGCCTGTAGTAGTGCCTGGGAAGAGAGGCTTGTGAGCAGTCAGTCAAACCAGGCATAGAAAAAGCTCCCAGTTGCCTGGAAGTAATGAACTTACTTACAGTAAAATACTTCTGATTAATGCAGTGGAGTTTCAATTATTCCAGTTATTTCGAAATCTGGTTTATTACAGTAAAGGTAAAAAGAATTTAAATAGAATTAGTAAGAAGTAGTTCATGTTTAATGGGCTTAAAAGTGAACAAAATCTGCAGACTCAAGAAGCAATTATACATTGCTGAGTAAATAGCATGAAGGTTCTTGTTACATGTCTTGACTGGAGAAATATTGATTCTTTTAGATTAGTTCTGGTAATTAGACCAGGCTGCTTGTTTGTTTATTTTAAATGAAGCTAGTCTGGTTTGCTGGGCTCATTGTCTATAAATGCATCCTATATTAACACATTGCATTGAACTACAGGCAGTTTGTAATACCCTTGAATATCTGGTTTTTTGGGCATATAATTGCGGATGAGCTGAGGGTTATTCTGGCTGATAGAAATGAATCATAAAAGCATAAATGCTGCTTCTCAAACTGCTACTCAGCCTGACTGAGGAGCTTTTGATGAGCAGTGCCAAGCTAGCAGTGGTGACATCCATAATTCGAGTTTAGCACATGGGCTCTTTTGAATATGAAGCTTTGGTACAGTGAACACCTCTTTTTCCTAATTAGCTTCTAATTTTTCGAGTGATGGGGAGCAGTTTTTGACTTGGCAGTCAAACTGTTCTGAAACGCTGCAAGCTCCAAGAGAAGTGGGTGCTCACTTTTATACCAGTAATTTCACATTCTGCATTTCTTCCAGGGCTTTATAACTGTTCCAGCAGGAAACAACCTCTGCTTCGGTGATTTCTTGTGTCTCTGACAGAAGTGGAAGCAATATAGAGGAATGTATGGAGATACAGAAATTTCCACTCAGGCAGCTGCCCACCTGGCTGGGCTTGTGATCACTGAGAGATCTCCTGTGCTCAGATTAGTATCAGTATTTTTAGCAGTTGTAGGACTGAAAAAGTATCCACAGTGGCAGAATATTTTAGTGTGCTTTTGTCTGGGTCTGTCAGAGCCAGGTTACGTGAGACCATGATAAAGAGAGCAGAGAGCATCTGTGGAAACTCCCGAAGTTTCACTATCAGCTGTGGAACAGCCCTCGTGCAGCGTTGCTGTCTGAACGTTGCTGGTGGAAGGCAAGCATGGATTTCTAGTGGGCCAGTCATTCCTGGGATTCCTGCAGCCCTCAGTAAAAGGGTATTTAGGTCATGTCTCTCTCAAACGTTGCGTTAAAAGGCCACTGTTCAGAAGAAGCTGAACAAGGGAAACTGAATCGTGACAGGGCTGACCAGTCCTGGATTTGTGATCTTTGGTGGCAGCATCTTTCAAAGACTCTGTGTGTTACCACAGAAGGGTTCCCTGCTCTGCAGAATCCAGAATGGCTTAAATTAACTATATATGCTTCTAGAGTCCTATTTAGCAATAGAATGCCGAAGCCACCAGGAGATGGGAGATCTTAAGAAAAAGTGAGAGCTGTAGCTGTTTCTTTTCAGGTTTTTGTCTGACATTGATTTTAAAGACAAATGGGATGTTTACAGAGTGGCTGCTGTTTAGTTTCCCAGCTGTGAACGGCCAACAAAGCCTGAACTTTAACAATGTACAGCCTTCCCACTTAAAAGTTATTTTTTTTTAATTGTGGAATACTGCATTTGTAAAGAATTCTGGTTGTAATTTATGAAGATTTCACCACGTGCAGAAGTGCACATTTATGTGCCTGCAGTTCAGCTTTGTGTTCAAAATGTGATCTCCAGATTTGCACAGGAGAAGGGTTTTTTTTCTTTTTATGGTGTCTTGTTTGGGGGTTTGAGGGTTTTTTATTGTTGGTTGGGGGGGTCAGTGTAAAGGTTGTGTGGTGTGTGGCTGCTGCCAGTATTGGTATTGAGACCAGAAGGGGCTGGTGTGATCTTGACAGAAAACACAGAACAATAAAACTTTGTTCAGCATATATTTGTTTTTGCTATCAGTCTGCTTGATAAGTCTGGTCTATCTTTTTTAGGAAGATACCTGCTTTTGTGTATATGCAAAAAGAGATCTGACCACAGGGGTAATTACGGATTCAGGCTGATAACAGCCTTGTGAAATATTTGGCAGTGAAATATTCCAAAAGAAGAATAGATGTCTTATTCAGGAATGAATATGCTGCTGATGGCAGTCAGAGTGACATCAAAGAGAATAAAAGTTGGATCCCATACAAGGAGGAAGGGGGTGTTGTGGGTCCCTGCCCTGCTGTACAGCTCTTCCTTTCTTGCTTTTTTTCCCTTTGGGTTGTGAATAGCAGCTGCACAGCCCTGTGTGAGCAGTGTGAATGCACTGAGCAGGATCCAGCTCCCCACCCACTGTAATTCAGGCTGCCAGTTCAGCTCACTGAACTTACTGAGGAACTTTTTGGTTATGTACCTGCTGCGTTTTCAGGTCATATTTTTCACCTATTATTTGTTCTTGATTGCAAAACAGTGGGTTTTATCTGAAGCTGCCTCAGGGACAGTCACTCAGCAGAACACTTACTTCTGGTGTTAATATTTTTGCTTCTCTGTCTCCCTTGTGATGAAGATCTGAAACATCTGGATTTGGAAAAATGGTGACTTTTGTCTTCCCTCACTCTCCACATGGCCTCTGTCTCCTTCCAGGCTCAAACCACGGAAAATTTCATGGTGAAGGTGTAATCTTCCTATACAGAAATGTATTGATGAGATATATTTGTCCATGTGACAGATGTCAGCCTGGTGATAGGAGGCTGGTTGGTCTTTCTCACTTGTCACAGATCTGTCAGGAAGACTGGGGACTGTAAAGTCAAAATTGCATGGCATATATCCTGCTTCTCAGTTTCAGACCTGCCTTTCTCCATTGCTGGTAAGCTGTGAGCAGTTCCTGGTTTGGAGGTACTTTTGTAGGTGAGATCATGCAAACACTCTTCTGGGGATTTTTTAGGTTTAGTATAGCAGAGCAATGGCAGGGAAAAACTTTCCTTCTGTCTCTCTTTGGTCTTGCAGCTGTGATTCCCACAGCATGTGGATAGCTCTGGTGTCACCTGAGGCCCTTGCTTCACCCTGTTCATCTTATTTATTTAATAATCATAAAAATAATAAATAATCCTGTTTAATCTTTTCCATCGTGGCAGTACAGCTCGTGGCAGCAAACGAGGCATAAATGAACGAAGGGGATGTGCTGATTCCTGTGTCTGTCTCCGAGCTGGCTCTCAGGAGGTGGTGGCTTTGCCTCTGCACACACTGATTCAGGAGGTGGTGGCTTTGCCTCTGCACACACTGGTTCAGGAGGTGGTGGCTTTGCCACCAGACTGCCCCAGGAGCTTTCCTGCCCCCAGCCCTTCACTTGCATCAGGGATCCTGCATTACTGTGGATCAGAGAGCAAATCACACTGCTCCTCTTCTGCAGAAAGGTAGCGGTTTATACCTGAAATTTAAAGCAGCTCAGCACTTCTTGAAAGACGGAGTTTCCATTTCTTCCCAATTAGTGCTCAGTACTTCAAAGGAGAGCTTTGAACCTGGGCAGGGGCTCGCAGGCACGGATACGGTGCTTGCTTGTGTAGCAGCAGTCAGAGGCTTCTCCTTGTTCAGCCACAGCACATTTGCATGCAGACAGATGTCTCCTGGCCAACTCTCTCTCTGTCATATGTCTGAGGCTTAATTTTTTTTTTCCTGCATAGTTTTCCATCCAAAAAGCAAAGTATATTATTCTCCCTGTAACATCTCGAGGGTGAGACTCTTTTGTTTATCCTTTATTTTGCATCCCTGTTCTAACAAGTGATGGGCCTGTGCCACAAAGCATTTTCCAGATTCACCCAATCTGTCTAGCAGGTGGCTCCCAGGGTTTCACAGCTTGGTGTGTAAATGCATTTAACACTTCTGAAGTTTCTTTTGTAGTCTATTTTTATCTGAATACAAAGGATGAATTCCCGTTTGTCTTGTAAATTCAACCACTTGGAGTGAAGAGGAGCAATTTATGTAGTCTTAGAGATGAGTAGACACTACTGAGGTTTTTTCTTAATCATCAGAGACTAAGATTGGCAGCATTTTGTAATTACATAACATTGATCCATTTTATACATTGCAAGAGGCCTATTACTCAAATAATTTTGTACTAATAGGGCTTCTGTTAGATAACTCCTTTTCTGTTTGTTATGTAAGGACTGGTATTATAGAATTGCTGTTTGAATACCAGCACTATAATTTTAGAGTAGCTTTTATAATAGAAATACCAAGTAAGCCTTGTTCCAAATATAGGCAATTATTCCAATATTGTAAATTTTTTTTTCCCAAATGAGGCCTCTTGATAATTGCTACTTTGGGTTTTGTTTTCATTTAAAAAATCACGATGCTGTCCTGTGCCCAGTCATAATCCATTATGTGCATTTTTTGTAATGAATGTTGTGCATTGGAGAAGTACTGATCAGCAGTCCTGGAAACTGGTGACTGAGCTTCACCTACAGAAACATTGCAAGTGCCAGTTTAGTGACTCTGCATGTCTGAAACTCTCCTGTCATCTTTGAGCTGTGTGTGTGTTTGTCTCTTGGGCTTTGGGGTTTATTTTGATGTAATTTAATAAAACCTTATTTTTGCAATTGAGAACAGAAGCAGTGTGAGCAAAATGAGATTGGGGAACACAATCAGTAAAAATTTCTTTGGAGCCCACAGAAACTGATTATTCCTGAGCAAGGAATTTAGTTGCAAGCTATCTCCTTCACTGACAAAGATGTAGATAGTAGTAAGCCTTTTATCTGTGTAGTTGCTTGAGAAATGTGGTTGAGCTGAGGTTGAAAAAGGTTTTACAACAGAGCTGGACTTTGTGCAGGATATAAGAGGCCAGGAGGACCTGTTGACTTGGTGCATGGAAAGCACCTGAAATTTTCCTTTATTTCATGAATGCTGTGGTGCTTCTGTCCTGGTTTGCCACTGGACCCTTATTCACTGCACTTTCTGGAGTGTGTTGTATTTAATTCGTGTGTGCTTTAAAGTCAAGAGGCAGCTTTTACATTCTTTTCCCACCTCGCTCTGCCGAACTGGATTAAAGTTCCTATTTGTCTGTAACTTTTAAATTCACAGCCTCCCTGTTTTTTTTCCTTTTTGGCCAAATAGTTCCAAGCACTGTCTGTTTCTTTGAATGTAAAAACTTTCTATTTGTTGCATCTTAAGCG
This sequence comes from Melanocharis versteri, assembly GCA_013397845.1. NCBI lineage: Eukaryota > Metazoa > Chordata > Aves > Passeriformes > Melanocharitidae > Melanocharis > Melanocharis versteri. The sequence goes on along the minus strand of VZTG01005661.1, from coordinate 312,441 downwards.
GTTTTGTGCTGACTCTTTCAACTTTATTGAAATCTTCTAATGTGACTCTACTTCCAGGGCAGCCAGGGCTTTAAGAGGCATTTACACCATGCCTTAGCTCTCTGCACTGCTAAGTTTGGTCAAAAGTTTGGTCAAAAATGGGAGGGTCAAGGGCCTGTGACTACCACTTGAATATTATTTTTTGCATTTAAACTCGATTTTGTTTGGATTTTGTTTCTTTGGAGGCCTAACTCTGACCAGGTGAGTTATGCCAGTGAAAGCTGCATTTTCACAGAGGGCTGTGTTGGTGAATGAGAATCCCTCTTTGGCCCAGCTGTTGTGTCCTTGGGTGGATGTGCCCTCGAGCCTCTCTTTGTCTGGACTGTCCAGTTTAAGGTGCAGAGCATCTGGGTGGGCCCCTGAGCCTCACCCACCCCATCAGCACCATGTTCTGCACAGGTGTAGCTGCTGCCCCCTCATTTCTTCCTCTCCAGGCTCCGATATCTCCTTTTTGTTAACCAAACTCCTGGACTGTGCCTGCTCAGGCCTTCCAAAAGCCCTGATTTTGGAGCAGGGAGAAGAGAGAGGAAACGCCATTGTCATCTGTTGGGTCGTGCGGTGGGAGGCTCCTTTGTGCTAAAATCTAGATTTTGTTGAAGTCTTCCATCAGGTCCTGCAGGAACAAATAGTGTCAAGTGGCAGTGCTGAGCACACGCACGACCACGCGAGCGAATCCGGTCGATTGTAGCCTGGTAATTTCCTGTAAGGAGCTTACTGGATTAGAGCAAAAGCTTGGTTTGTCAGCAACACCACCTGACTGTAATATTTATTGAGCAGTATTACCTGTTTTAAATATTAGTCCACTTCTGCCCCATTCGTGCCTTCATTCTTGAGGTAAGAGGGGCTTTTTTAGTTCAGTGGCTTACAAAGCCGTGTAGTGGAGAGGACACCTGGCTGTTTTTTCAGGCCGCTGAGCAGGCAGTTTTAGTAGCTGAAGCACTTCCAGATTTACCTCGATGTGCTTTTGTCACCATAATCCCTCCTCCATGTCAAGACTGATTCGCTTTCCTAGCCAAGACTCGCAGCGTGCGTTTTTGCCGTTCCATTTCTCCTCCTCTTTTTTTTTTGTTTGTTTTGTTTGTCTGCTTATTAATCAATAACAAATTGGGAAGATGTTGGTGAACCAGTCAGGTATATGCTTATTAGCTGGAGTCTGCGCTACGCTCATTGTCCTGGCTTTAGCCTATTACTTGTATTGGTAAGTTGGATTTTTGTACTGCGACTGTGCTGGTGGTGGTTTGTCCTTTAAAATGCTTCCTTGGGGTGAGCTGGCGAGTGGTGGTCCTTTTTGAAGCGCTCTGGAAGGCTGATGTGTACTTATTAATGTGTGGCTGGGGTAGATACCTTCCCTCATATGCTCTGGTGCCCTTGTTATTTGTTTCAGGACTGGGTTTTGTCGCTGTTTGAGTTTTTGTATGTTTTTATTCAGCTGAGAGCATAGCGGCTAAGGATGCCACTTGGGCAAGATGGTGACTGTGATTTCCATTTTTTTCTGCAAGCCTTTATAGACTTCTTTCACTCTTATTTTGTGCTCATAGTGTTCTCATAGCTGTCCCTCAGTGTGTAACAGAGAAATTAGGCTGACAGGCTCCCCATGTATTAGGGTGTTCGTGGGACACGCGTGGAAAGGGATGTTTCAGGCAGGTGAAAATTAAGATTCTACCCCTTGGGGGTGGGCTGGGCCTGGCAGGGTGGTGGCTGGGAGCAGCAGAGCCAGGAACCCACACGTGCCTGGGTGTTTTGGCTGAGTTTGGGAAAGGCAGGAGCCGGGCAGAGCTGCCCTACATTTCTGGGCTGTCCTTGTTTCTTTGTGTCACCACATATGTCCAAGACTTTCAGCCAAAAGAAGTCTTGAAACTTTTTCGAGCCGTGTCTGGAGCAAACTGTGACTTTCAGAAACCCGAGTGCGATCTGTTGACTGGTTTTAGTGAAAAAATACACATCGCTTCAGCTGTAAAAGGAAAAGCTTGCTGGAGTTGGAATTAATATAGCTGTGCCTGGAGAACTTTCCAAGGGGTGTGACATAGCTGTGAACAAGTTTCCAGCATGACACATGAGTTTGTTTGTTTGTTTTGTAGGATGTTTAAAAAACAAAAGAGATGAAAATCTGTGTAGGATCATCTTGGTTTTATTTTGCCAAGTATTTCCTCCAGGCAGTTATGCCTGTACTGTTTACAAGCCTACGATCCTCTGTGTGTGTGTATGCACACACTTGTAATATTAATGAGTTTATTTACATTTAAGCTTTACAGTAAATCTCTGCAGATATGTAAACTCTCAGCTATACAGTGTAACAGCTCAAATTAAAGTGTGTGTGATTACTAGTCTCTGTAGTCCTCAAAATGTTCACAAAAACAGGCATGTGTGAGTGACTTTACAGTTTTATTGTTAAAATCAGGAAATCTAGAGCTAAAGGACATCTACTGCTGTCCTGCTAAATGTTATTTTTAACAGAAGAAAGTTCATGTGGTAAGTACATGTGTGAACACAGTGTAGTTTTTAAATAATTCTTCATGTCTTAATTCAGTATTGGGGTGTGGTGTGTGCATCTGATATCAGTTAGATTTTGTACTGATGCCAATATAAATTTGTGTGCATTATGCATAGAGCATAACATGCACGCATCTCTTATAATTTCTTTTCCCCTTATTTTGTTCACTCTTAAAATTCTTGACTTGAATCCAGGTCAAATCTGGTTTGCAGGAGAGATTACAATTCTGCACACAGCAGGAATTAGCTGGTATTAGGTCAGATCCTCTTCTTGGACAACCTCAAGGTTCAGGAGAAAATTAATTACATCACCTGCTTGTTTGTGAAAAGAGAGCTCATTCAAACCTCTTGATTAGATGTAGATGAGTTTTAATTGGAGTACCTCAGAGCACTTTTTTGCCCTTGTTGGTTCGGGTATTTTTAACTCTTTAGTTTGTCGTTGCTTGAAGAAAGCTGACTTTGATAAATATTTTAGTTCATTAATTTTTTAACATAAGTCTGCCCTGTAGGAAGTAACTAGAAAGACTAATTATTTCCTTTTTTCTTCTTAAATATGTTAGTTTGGCTGCTGCAATTCCCTTAGAATATCCTCAGACAGAGCTGGGGTGATTAAGATCAGGGATCACCAGTTCAGCAGGGAATCAACTTTGCATATTGAGAGATTAACTCGGGGTTGGTTGTTATTTTCTGTAATTCCATCTGATCTTTTGCTTCTCCTGGGTTCGAGCGCCCTTATTAGCTTGCCAGACCAGACGTATTTTGGTCACTTTCTGGGCTAAATTTTGTTTGTACTCTCTAAGGAATTCATCTGAGGAAGTGAAGATTCTTTGTTGCTCTGGGGCTTGTGGCACATCCAGGCCTGGGGCTCCCTTGCTGCGTTTCTGATGCGATTTCACCCCAAGCCTTAGAAATCAGTGTGTCCCTCCCACTTCCCCCCCCCAAAAAAACCCAGAAAGAGAAGGATAAATACGCATTTCTTAGATATGTGAAGGCTGGCGCTCAGGCAGCGGTGAAAGGGTGAAGGGCCACCACAGTCTCAGAGTTACGGGCTGTTGTATAGGGAATAATCCAGAGGGTTCCCCCATGACCCAGCCACGTCTCCTCATGTAGGCTCGTTCTGCTACCAGGTGTGAATCCTCACAGGATGCACTCAGCAAGCCACTAGTGCAAAACCAAAGTACACAGAAGTTACAAGAGCATGAGGCATCACATTTTTTTTCTTTGCTCAGTCGTTGCCACTTCAGAGGGTTTGGTTAGATTCTCCCCGCAACATGAGACCCTAAAAGAATTATCTTTTTTCACCAATCAACAAATCTCTTAGCCCACAAATAACAGATTCATCACTCTGTGTAGGCTTGTGATCACTTAATATATAGGATAAACTCATAAGAATCCTCTGTGCTATTTTTTGTGGGTTTTAATTGACCATTAAATAAAAATATTCGAAACAAATGCCTTTCCTTTCTTTTTTCCCTAAATTTTGCCAGATCTGCCTTCTGTTTCAGCTTCTGGCCACCAAAGGAGCCTGGAATACTAACACGTATTTAGTGTGATTAATTGGTGTACTTTGTATTAGAAGTGAAGGTAATTTGACACAGTGATTTTACCTCGTTCCTAGAGCTGCCTTGTAGCTTGAGTGATGTGCCCAAATGCCCGAACTTGCCATGAATGCTTTGATTTCATTAATGCACCTTAAGAGCAAAATAATTTGGATCACAAAGTTTTGGCTAATGTCATGTTCTGTGCTGCAATAGTTTAGTGTTTTTTGAGAGGGGAGACCTATGCTAGACTTATAGTTTTAATGAACTACATAATTTCACTGCTCCGTGTATTTTACCAGCTTATTGACTCTAATGGTGCTTTGCTCTCTCTGTTTCAAGTGTTTGAAACAGTAGTTTAGAACATGATCTCTGATGATGTCTGTCTTCACTTGGATTTTGTTAGCAATTCCCGTAATGGTGTTTTTGGACTGAATGTATTATCTGTTATTGCAGCCACAATAACCTGGAGGTTCCTAATTTGTACGTGCTGGGGGGGATGATTCAAGACAATGGGGACAGGTTGTTTCCATGGGAAGCCCTTGGCTGTGGGAATGGTTTGGAGCTCTGGGAAGCGCAGTGTAAACACTAAACTGGTGAAACGTGAGTGTTGAGCCCTGTTCCTGTCACGTTAAGGCTGGGTTTGTGTTATCTGTCATCTGTGGATAATGTGCCCATAATCTAGTGGGCTGTGCTTGAAATATCACCGTGTTTGTGTAAAAGCCACTGTGCGCTCTGCTGCTTTATTTAGGCAGATTAAAGCGAAGCACTGAGATGATAGGTGTCCTACATTGACTGAGTGGCTGTCTCTGAGATAAGTGCCTGGAGATTAAAACAGCCTGTGTCTTCCCAGCACACCCGTAGCACCGAACCACGCAATTTCAGGAGCGTGGAGTATTCATCTAAATCCGGAGTTTGCAGAGAAGTTGGAGCTTTCAGCAGTGTTCTCAATGTGGATTTCAGGGGGGTTTCTGTGCTGTGGCTGCTGCTTGTGGTAAATATGGAAACCTTGGCTATCTAAAAGCTTGTTACCCAAAGAATTTTGTGACCATGCCCACATGCCTAAACCAGGAGTTTATCTGGGCTAACACAGCATTGCTGTGTCTTTAAATGTGATGAGCTGAGATTGAGCTTGGCAGATTTTTCAGCCTGCTTTGCTATGGAAATAAAACTTAATGTTGTCCTGTTCAAATACATTTGTCTCTCAGTGAGATGTTTTGAACCCGTTGAGGAATTTCCAGACACACTTGGCTGACAAGTGTCTATGAGGGTGTCTCCAAAATAACAGGAATAGTATGAGTTTCATGGAAGTAGCCAGGGAGAGGAGAAAGGGCATGCTAAGAGCCTGTTATGACAAAGTTGGATGTTCTTTGCTACCCATGTCTCTACATGGATGTGAGCATTGTCAACACTAAAATCCAAGTTCATGAGGAGCCAGGCTTTTGGAACTACATGCTAAATTCCTTTCTTTGGCAGGCAGCTCTCTAAGCTACTTAAGCTCTTCTCTGCAACCAGAGCAATTGTTATCCAGGAACTAAACAGAGATTCCTATATATGGGTCTGAGTTGGAGGTTAGGTAAAACATGAGATATTAAAGGCTGGAGGAAAGGGTGAAAGAGCAGCTGTCGACACTACACAGGCTGTTTTTTCCTTTTGAACACAAACCAGGTTGACCTCAGGGACTTGGCTGATCGTGCTCCATGCAGTGGTTGCTCTGCCACAGACCTCTGGTCCGGAGAGGCAGCAGTTCCCATTCCACTGAGGATGTGCAGCAGCACAGTTCCCCAGGCACTTGCTCCCCCGTGGCTGATTTGGTTGCCCTTTGCAAACAAATGATGTCAGACTGTGATGTAAGAGAGATGTGATTTAGCACCTCTGAAATTTGGAAGGCACCTCGAGAGAGACCAATCATTTCAGTGCTAGCAAAGAGATTAAGAGGAGCGAAACAAATGTTGTAAGTAATACTTAAACTTAGATCCGTCTTAAGAAGGATGAATGTGTTTCAAATCACACCTTAGATTTAGCTGGTGGAGTTAAAAATGAATCTGTGGCCGAGTTACCTGGTAGGGTGTGTCTGTGCTGCAGCTGGGATGTGATTAGCTTTAAAGGAGGGCTGAAATGCTTGTAAGAGTAGCCATGACTACATAAAGCTCACTGCAGGCTGCAAGAAACACCTGGGAAGTGGAGTGAAAACTCAGGCAGTTTGTACTTAATTATTATTGCTCCGTGTGCAATACCTGCTTTCTTGTAGAGCCCACTGATGACATTTCGAGGAGAGAGGTCTCAGGATGGCTTCACATGGTCAAGTGAGAGAGAGATCTCAGCATCTTTCTTTCTATGGAGGTTGTCATTGTGGGCTTGTCATTAAAATAAATACATAGAATATAGTTGGGTGAGTGTGATTTGAGTGTGAGGCAGCTTTCAGCCAGGCTTATTTCAGAAATAGGTTGGTTTGCTCAGGGCTTCGTCCAGCTGGGTTTTGAAAATGTCCCAAGGATGGCGTTTCCTGGGCCTCTTTGCAGTTGCGCTCAACTCGTTGCTGTGCTGACCCACTGTTCCTGTGTTGTTAACACAGCTGGTAGCAACATAAATTGGTGTCATCTTTTCATGAGAATCTTACTAGTCTGTGTCCAAAAGTGAATGACGGGTCACTTTCTCCAGATGTGGCTGCTTGGGAGAGGCCATTTAAAAATGCAAACATCTGAAGTTTGGTAGACTTTGAAACTGAAGTGAACCTGCAAGAAGCCTTGGGGGTTTTCTTTTTTGGTGGCCTTTTTTGCCTGGAAAGGAGAGACTCAAACCAATGCAGGTGTCCATGGTTTTGCGTCGTCTGTGTGAAGTGCTGATTTCTCATCCTGCAGCAGGAGTCTGCCAGGGAAACAGATGCTATCAGCAGCTGGAATCACTCCCTTTCTGCTGTTTGTCCTATAGTTTGAAACATATTCATCTGTAATTGTTTGAAGATGCTTTCCCTCACATCCCTGTCATGCATGTATTCTGATTGCTTTCACACAGTCCAATGCATTTATAAAACCAGAAGGTGAAAGCAAAACTTTGAGATGTGTAGCAAAGATCATAAAGTGCTTGTAGGACCTGTCATCCAGGGAAGGATTGAGGAGATTGTGTACCTGGGAGCAGGTAGGATGACAAAAATGCCCTCAGAGTGTAGATATCAAGAATGCATTAACACAGAGGAGAGGGAGAAGCTTTGCAGAGAAAACTAACTAGAAATGATGGTATGAAATGAAATGTCAGGAAAAAAAATGTTGTTCTTAAGATATAATAGCCTCATTGGAAACTTCTTTGGCAGAAAACATGACTGGGGAAGTGGCTTGTAATGTCAGAAAAATTAATGGATACTTGAGTTCTTGTGAAATTACTGTAAAAATTAAACTTGCAAACCATTAGGATACTGTTTTGTATCTTGAGTTCAGGAATAGCATCAAATGCACCATCTTTCTACTTGGTGCACATATTGCCATGGTGAGGAGAGAATTAAAAACAAATCGTTTGCTCTCGAGAGATCAATAATAGAAGCTACATTTCTGAAAATAGATGTTTACGTGGAGAAGGAGAGGAAGCAAGGATATTTTAGGTTTACTACCCTCTTGATACGTCTGGGAAGTTTTTGGATGAGCTGGTGATTGCTTTGCTCGTCCAGTGGGAGCGGGTCTGGTGGAAGGAAGCTGATGAGCAGGGCAGAGCTGCACCAGGGTGATGAGTGTGTGGATGGATGCAGCTTCCTTCTGTGCCCAGCGGGTTGGGAAACAAATAGCCCAATTCAGAGGGGTTTTTCTGGCAATTAGTAAACTCATCTTGTCTGACTAAATCCAAGTGTTGCAGTGCTTATGGTTGTTAATGTAATACCGTGTCTCTGTGGCATGGTAGTAGCTGGCATCAGATTGATGTCACAACACCAAATTGTCACTTTACTCCATGGATTCAGCAAGTAGGGGGAAAAAATAAAGTCATGAGTATTTCTTCTGACATATAAATAACTCCTGTAGTTGTGTGTAGTGAGGGGAGGGAAATAACATGCTAAATATTCCAGCATGGAGGTGGAGAGTGATGGATGGAAGACTTGTTCATGTTGTGGATTCGGGGGAAGCATGGTCTGTACTCCTCCTCAGTTTCTCAGCTCTTAAGCTGTCTTCATTTATCTTCCACTTTCTCTCCTACCTGAGCAATTGTGAATCAGGTTTGGGCCCCTTGCTCCATAGGGATGTTGGGGGGCTGCTGTTTTGCAGGAGGTTTGGCTCTCCCTGTGCACTCCTTGGATTTAATTTGCTGTTGAAATCAGTAGTGGCAGCCCCGTGGGTCAGGTTTTCTGTTCCTGAGGCAGTTGTGAGGCTCACTTTGGAAATTGTTCCTGTGCACTCTGGTCTTTGGGGGAAACCATACACTCATCTGGACACAAGCAACATGTTCTAAAAGATGCCTTTTTATATAATATTTAACTTCTTTAAAGTCATCATTATGCCTTTGTGGTGTAACTAAGTTTATAGGGGCAATTAAAAAAAAAATCCAATATAATTTTCTGTGTCTAATTAATTTGTTACATTCCAGTTCATCTGGTTGCTACATGGCTCTGCTCTGGCCACTTGCTGTCAGTGAAACTCTGTCTTCAAGGGGGTGGAGGAACTCTGAAATTTTTTGCAAGCTGGGAGTTGTACAAAGCAGAGCAGGTGACTCAGGAAAGGGCACTTCAGCAAATCTACTGTCAAACTGAAAATCCCTGCATAGAAATACAGAAATGCTAAAGTTGGAAATGCTAAAGTTTCTCCCTGAAATAGTTATATTTTAACCTGTTAGGGGTTGGTTTGCTTGTTTGGGTTTTTTTAAACAAAGCAATCTTTTTTTCACCTAATTAAACTTCAGAATTTGGGACCTAATGAGTGTTTTAATTACCAAATACAAAGCAGATGTTAATCTCAAGTTAGAAATTAGGAGTCAAGGGGATGACATATTATCTAAGCATGTTGCTCTTGAACTATTTATTAGTATTTTCCCCACAGTGTTCAATTAATGCTTAAAAAGTGTCACTATCAGAGTCTAGACATAAATCTGACTAAATCCTGTTTTATGATGCCAATTTTAATTGTGGTAGCTTCAGGTTTTTGTATTCATAAAAATGCATTTTCACCCGTGCAGTCAATCTGTCTTAATAACTTCAGAAAGAATGAAGGGCTTTGGAAGGATATTGAATTACTGTGAAAATCTACTCTGGATAGTATTCTTCTCACTAAAGAGCAGCCACAGCCAGAATGTAAGGGAGAAAACAAGACCTAAGTGCCAAGGAAAGTCTGGCTCCTTTAAAATTCAGAGACCTCATTTTCTCCCACCTGCTTTTTATTCAGAGATTGCAAGAGGCTCTTTCTTTTTTCAACTCCCAGTTGGGTTTTCAACTTTGAATGAACTAGTTGAAATGAAGAAAATACTCACTACACCTGCTAGCTCTATCAAAAGCAGAAGTAATTAAGGCAAAAAGTCTGTCTTTTCAAGAGAAATGGAAAATGCTTACATTTGAGGGGAAAAATGTCAGTATCAGCATTTGCTCCATGGGAAAGGCAGAAAATAATAGAACTGCTAGATGCAGAATGTGATTTCCTGGTGGTTAAATCTTGACATGATTTCCAGTCAGGTGGTGCAAAAGTCCCAAGTTCTTCAAAATAATAAAAGTGCCCGTTTTTCAGCTATATGAGAAGAACTTGCAGAGGTAACTTACAGCTCCGACTATTTCTGTGAAGTAACATGTTTGTAAGTTTTGGCCTCAGTCCTCTTTCATCATTTTAAGGAGATAGAGTTTGTTTGTTTCACTGTTTTAATGTCTGGTGTGTTGTGGTGTTTTGTTTTTTAATCAGACTAAAATGCTGGGTTGTACTTTTTGACTCACAATATGTACTTACACTGTTGGTTTTGCCCATCTTCATGTCAAGTGGAGGGGGAGGTTATAGCTCTTCATGGCCTGTGTGAGAGCTGGGAATTTTGTCAGCATCCAGCCTGGTCAGGGTTTCACAATATTCCAGGTGTTTGTGCAGAAATAACAGTGACCTGCATGGGAAACAAAAATGGAGAAACCAAATATGTGTCACATTTTTAGCATTTGTGAAGTTAAGCTCAGGGCAGGAGTCTGTTCCAGTTGAGAACTGGGAGGAATTGCTTCCTTTTGTCTGTCCTTTTTGCAAGGGTATGTCTAAAATGTTCATCTTAACTTTCTTACTACTCTGTAATGGTTAATCTATGCATGGACTTAACAGCAAAAATTCAACTGGCAGCAATCACTTTTGTGGGGAGGGAAGAGATTTGATGCTCTTGCCACATTGCCTGTAAAAAAGAAACATTAGTGCTTCTGTCCAAATGCAGATTTTCTCACAGATTTGTGGGATTGCTGATGCAGTGTAGCACTTATATCGGTGTTCAAACTGCAGTAGGATGGAATAAATAATGAGCTGATTTGAGAAGAGCATTGATTATGGCCAGCCCAGCCTCGTGGCATTACTTTTCAATCATGAGATCCATGCTCTCCTGGTTTCCACTTCCCACCCTTTCTCTAACTACAATGCTGGTTTTCTACAGACCATTTCTTACCAAATACCAGCATAACTACTGGGCTAAAATGAAGTTCCTTCAGGCCTACAACTACTATCCTGGAAACTGCTGGACCTCTGCATGTTCTTTTATCTGTGATATTTAAATATAAGCAAAGTGATTTTCAAATCCAGGGAATTCTGCCTTAATAGTGAGACCTGTCTTTGGCTGAGGGGCATTCTTTCGTGTGTCAGTACAGTGCTGGCCTATTGAATATATAAGACGTCCAGAGTACCCACACTGTGAGCACTAAACATGGATAAAATTGGTCATTGCCTCCATCCTTCTGCTCCCAGGGAGAAACATTGCTTCCTGCTCCCTCATCCCCAGCTCCATAAACCTTAGAGCCACATCAGTGTGGTGCTGAGCACAAACTGGTCAGTCATGGCTTAGCTGCAGAGAGCACGAGCAAGTGGACAATCAACAGGTCCCTCTGGGGATGTGTTTTACACCTGCAACTTCCTAAAGCCGTGTGTTGCCATTAAGGAAAGGATTTCCCATACCTTGGGTATAACTTTGGGAGTAGGAAGCATGCAAAACTCCGTGGTTATTGGAGATTTGTTGGCTTATTTTTCACGATGAGCATTCAAAGCTGCTTAAATGTCTTGTGGTGCTGGTGGTGATTTTGTTCACTGCGAGCACGGCGTTAAATGATGTGTGAGCTGCTGCCGGGCTGTGCAGGGAGCTCCAGCTGGCTCCTGGCTCTCCCAAATATTCCTCCCTTCGTGTACAGGGTTAAAGGGATGCACTGTGTTTGCCAAAGGTGCTCTGCTTGCTTCTCCAGCCAAGATACTCACCTGGAATGCTGTGTACAGTTCTTGTGCCCACAGCGTAAGGAGGATGTGCAGCTGTTGGGGCGAGCCCAGAGGAGGCCACAGAGTTCATAGGAGGACTGGAACACCTCCATCCACTGTGGAGATGGGATGAGAGAGTTGGGGCTGTTCAGCTGGAGAAGAGAAGGTTGTGTGGAGACTTCAGAGTAGCTTCCAGCATCTGAAGGGGCCTGCAAGGGACCCACACAGGAGCTGGAGTGACAGGACGTGGGGGAATGCCTTCAAACTGGAAGAGAGTAGGGTTAGATTAGATGTTAAGAGGAAATTCTTCCTTTTGAGGATGGTGAGGCCTTGGCACAGGTTGCCCAGAGAAGCTGCAGCTGCCCCATCCTAGGAAATGTCCAAGGCCCAGTTGGACAGGGCTTGGAGCAACCTGGGATAGTGGAAGGTGTCCCTGCCCATGGCAGGGGGTGGAATGAGATAATCTTTAAGGTCCCTTTTAACCCAGACCGTTCTGTGATTCTGTGAAGTCCTTTCTTACTTATCACTGGTGAGTGAACCTGTCTAGGAAAAGAAAGGGTGTGTTTAATGGCAGGAGCATCCCAGTGCTGCTTGGCAGATACTGCATCCCAGAACTGCCCACAGTCTGCTTGACTTGAACTCAGGCAGGACACCCTGCCATTGCACTTGGAGTGAGATTCCAGGGAGCAGCTAGCAGGACTGAAAATATTTGCCTGTCCTTTAAAGAACTGCAGTGGACCTGCTGGAGTGTGCTGAGTTCTCCAAGAGCTTCTCCTAGCTTGCTTTTGCTCTCAAAGCAAGCTGGAAACTCGACAGTGTTTTTCAGAACTTGGGGTTGACACACAAACTGAACGCCAGGTGGGCAGGCAGTGCCTGCAACGCTGTGCACTGTGATGGAATGGCATTAAATCCACTGTGGCACAAAGCAGGGCTCTCACACAGGCCTGGGAAGCTCTTGGTGTGTGTAAAAGAAAGAGGAGAGTGTGACATGAGGGAAGGAGTAGGGAATTGAGGAGCTGAGCAAGGATTAGCTTCCTGCTTCTCCCTTGAAGGAGTTTTATCCAAAGTGGTAAAGTGGGGAGATAATAGCTGCCACCAAGCAAACAAAAAGAAGTTTAAAAGTTCCCAAGAGGAGGAACAAGACTGGCAGAAGGTGTTTGACAACCATTACTGAGTGAGTCATGCTTAGCTGTCTGTCTGGAGCCAGGAGGAATTTGCAAAGCTGAATAATTGTTCCTATTTATTTCTTAAAATATACAGAATATGACAGTGCTCTAGCTCGTGCATTCCAGTGTAAATGTCTTGCAGTGGGCTGCTATTTTCCCCTGGTTTTAATCCTTTTTACTTTGAAATTGCAGTCTTGCTTATCTTCTGCTGCTCCATCCTGCTATGTCTCGCTGTGCTGGTGGGAGCATGGATCCCCCTTGTCCTGGGCCGATGGTTCATGTCTCTGTGCCTTCCGCTAAACATGAAACCAGGAGTAATCTGTCTACCTGATTTTGGTTTGCTAAATCAGGCTAATTATGTGATTGTGTGCTTTGTAGAACAACGTAAGTTACAGGGTGTTTATTTTTCCTCCTGGTAACAAGCAGGTAAAATAAGATTTGAGCTCAAGTGCTCGGAGTTGGTTAAACCGAGGTGATCAGTAATATTCACGTTTGGGACAAGGTTTGTTAAGGCTGAGTTCTACAAGAGCTCTCACAAGTATCTGCAAATATGCACATAGCCACAAAACCCATTGGAACCTGTGAGAAATGAGGCAAACTTGCCAAATTCGCAATTATTATCTAATCTAAATTTAATACGCAATTAAGGTCTTGTAATTATAGTTCTAAGAAAAATTAATTTTGCGTTGCTCATCCTGAAACAAAAGCGTGAGACTGCAGGCTGGGGGATGACAGATGTGTGTATGCAGGGGAGAAGCAGCACACAAACACCTACAAGCAGTTGTAAATGACATACTCTAATAGAAGCCATTGTAAGTTTATTAAAACATAAGACAATGATTGTCTTCCTGAAGTAGAAACAAGTTGGGTGCCCAGCCAAATGTTGAAGTTGTGGAGTGCTGCCTTCCCTGGAAAGCTCAATGTAGAACCCTGTGATGTCTTGTGAGTCTGGGAGGCTGTTTTGTGGGAAAAGTGATGCCAGCCTGGTTTGGTGAGGCTCAGCCATGACATTGAAGCTGTCTGGGCTGGTTTTACCCAGGGAACTTGTGACAGAATCTCTTTTCCCTGTTGTGAACAGAAAATCCTTATGAAAATACCATTATTTTCTCTGTCAATAAAGAGGCGCTCGCAGTGAGAGAAATTCTGCAAGTAGTCCTGCTTCCTTGTGGGGGTTGTCTTGCAGCCAGCAGATTTCTAAGCAAGTCAGGGTTCATTTTGGTTGTCCAGTCCATTTGTTCAAACAGAGGCAATGTTAACTGAGGGTGTATGCTGAGGAGAAATTGAATTTGTGTACACTTGCTTGCTCTCTTTTTTGTGCCAAGTGCGATACAAGGAAATGGTTGAAATTAAACTTGGAAAACAGCCATTTTAATATTGCTGGTGTTTGCAGCTGTAATATTGTAGCAACAAGTTAGAGAAAATATCATTTCATCCCTAGTGGTGGCAGAAGCACAGTGCTCTCTGCAGCTGTTGAGGAGGCTCAGTCATGTCAGTAACATTGCATTTAGGGCAGGGAAGAAACTGCCCCTCAGGTGCAGTGATGTGTAGTATTGAGAGCTGTTTTTTCCTCTTCTGGTTGCAATGAGTTGTTTGAATGCTTTTCTTTGCTTTGTTATTGTATTCCATGGTCTTCTCTCTACAAAATGCAAGTTAAATGACTGGTTATCTTGGTATTTTTTTCTTAGAGCGACCTGGATCTTGAAGATAAGAAGGAAATGTAAAAACTTCTCAGTACATCTCATTCTGTATGCCTGTGAAATGATCATGAATGTCAGAGCCATGTGTACAGCTATTTTTATTTTTTTACTTTTTTTACCTCAAAGTATTGGCATCTCATTAGAATGATGAGTCAAATCAAAGGCTTTTTATTTGGTGGAAATAGTCTTATCAAAAACCTCTACAGATACTGGGGCAAACCAATGGACACGAGTGAAAGTTTCTGTGATTTGAATGCCTTTAGATCAAGCCCAAAGTAAGGAATATATTTCAGACAGATAGTGGTGCTAATCTTCCACTCTTGACCTTTTCTGGAAACTGGCTGTGGTGCTGTTCCAAGGCCAAGATGGACAACATTTCAAGGACTTAGTTTTCATCTGATTCCATGATGGTGACTCAGTACCATTTTTTCTTTTTGAGATCTTATTCCTAGTTCTTACAACTCAAAACCATACTTTCATCTCTGTGACCTCAGTTTAGCTTAAGGTTCTTTTCCACATGCTTCAATTTTAAAAATTCATGACAAGCAGGATTTTTAATGAACTCTGAATCAGCCTTGCATCTCACTGAGGCATGTTCAGGGAAATTAGACCTATATTGTGTGAGAAACTAAGATAATCTTTCTGTCAATCTTAGGTTTAAAAGGCTGGGTCTGTAGTAGTTTGTAATGCTGTGTGGGATGCAGTTGAGTAGCTGTCTATTTTTACAGCTTATCTGGAGAATCCCTGGTACAGACTGTTCAAATGGATACCAAAACTGTTGTTATACCTTACTTGCTTATTTGCTTATTCTCTCTGACTCACTGCTGTTGATCTAAGCTCAGTTTTCCAGCCTACTTAGACACCTGTGGTTGCCAGTGGTGGCTCTAAAAGAAATGAGGGCTGAGTGGAGATTGCTTTTAGTGGTTTCATGGCAGAGTGGGCAGGAGTCTTGGGATGCTTTTTTAAAGTCTGGAGTGAAGCCCTGGGTAAATACTCTCTCCATTGTTTTTATGTGGCTTCTGCATCGCGGGGCTCAGGCTCCCAAATTCCTCATCCCAGAAAGAGATGTGGTACAGTGCAGGAAGTGGGAGTCCATCAATGCTGTCTTCCTGAGTATTTTCCTGTTATCAGGGTTGTTTGCTATGAATATAGCATTTCACTTTTAAAAGCTGGGTAGCCACTGCACTTTTGTCTTTCATCTAGAAGAGTGTTGTGTGTTCTGCAAGGAAAAAATATTTCTTAGTGGTAACTGATTCCTTCTAAGCATTGATCATAGGATGATCAACATATTTTTGTGTGGCATGTCCCAGAAATGTCCAGGAAAATAACCTGCTACCCCTGTGGCAATGTGGCATTTCTGAAGGATGCTAAAATAACCAGATTGGGATCTGTACTTCTATTTATCTGCCAAAGAACTATAGGCAGGGCTATTGGAAGCTTTCCTTCATATCTCTGCCCTAACTCTTGGGTAGCTGCTTAGTACTCTTGGGTTTTCTGGTCTCAGAAGGAGAGGTGAGGGAATGGACACTTAGGCTGATTTTCATGCTTTTGAAAGAGGAATAGCCTGAGTTGGGTCATCAGAGAGGTTTGGAGGGTAGAAAGTATACTGAGAACAGCCATTTTCTTCAGCTCCTGGTTTCTGCTGCTTTTATCTGTCCCCAAACACACGAAGCAGCTCATGCAACAGGTAGATCTCACTTTGAATAAAAAATAGGTGTTAATTTTCCTTGTGTCTTTTCGATGAGCAGTATTTGTAGAATTCTGAAAAATCGTCAGGAAACTCTTGATGGGCAACAAAATGCCTTTTATGTAGTGCTTCTGACTTGCAACATCAGCTTGCCCTCTTCTTCACATACAGGGTTTGCCAAGTTTATACAGACATCAAGGGGGCTGAGAGAGCTTCATCTGAAAAATACAGTATTTTAAAATGTGGCAGTGGAAGGGAAAATTCAGTGATCTAAAAGTTTCACTCATTTCTCAAATAGCAAAAGTAGGTAAAATAGCAGATTTCAGGATGGGGGCAAGATGTTCAGGGCAGAAGATGTCTGTAATTAGTTTAATAGGTGGAGGTAAATATGGCACAGTAGAGATGGCAAAAGCGTGTTCAGAAAAATGGAAGGCAAAAGTCTAGAGATGTAAGTACTGGCTGCCACAGTTTTTGTTGTTGTCAAGCACATTAATTCTCACTGGGTTGGAATATTAGGATCACTGGGCCAGTTTCTGATTTCATGCTCATATTCATGCAAACATCATGAACTTCAGAGGGATTGCACACACATGACAGCAACAAATTAATTAAAATCTGAAGTTCAAACTGAATATACTGTCTTATAGAATGATTAGTGGCTTAATTTTTAATTTTGAGTTAATAAATAGCCACGTTTCGGGAAATGCTGTGATGTGTGTGTTGTGCATTTGGGGTTTTTTCCACCTGATTTCTTAATGAAATGGAGCTGATGCAGTCACACTTGCCTGTCATTCTCCCTTCTACTGGCCTTTGAACTTGGTGGCACATTCCAGTGATGTTTGGCAGAGGTAGAAGTCTCCAGGAAGTTTAATCATTCGGACTTCCATGAATATAGAAAGCTCGGTAAAGGAGAAGGGTTGTATTCTGACTTCTGCTGAGAGGCATGTAGGATCTTTTGGAAACCAGAGAATCCATGTGAACGGGGGGCCTCAAGACACAACTCTGTCCCCGAGTCCAGGACAGACCCTCTGGCCAAGGCTGGGCCCATCAGAGATGGTGGTACCACCTCTGGGATAGAGTGGGATAGAGATAGATAAGATACCTTACTGTGCTTAAGGAGGAAGGTGGGAAAGAACTCCACAGCAGCAATTGTAGCCAGAGAGAGGAGTGAGAATATGTGGGAGAAGCCCTGGAGACTCCAAGGTCAGTGCAGAAGGAGGGGAAGAAGGTGCCCCTGGCACTGGAGTGGAGATTCCCCTACAGACCCTGGCGAGGCAGCTGTGCCCCTGCAGCCCGTGGAGATCCATGGGGATGCAGAGAGCCATCTGCAGCCCCTGGAGGAGCCCACAGGAGAGCCTGAGGAAGGCTGTGACCCTGTGGGAAGCCCAGGCTGGAGCAGGTTTGCTGGCAGGGCTTGTGACCCTGCGAGGGACCCACTCTGCAGCAGCCTGTTCCTGAAGGATTTCACCCCATGGAGGGGAACCAGGCGGGAGCAGCTGGTGAAGAACTCACATTGGAGAAGTTCATGGAGGGCTGTCTCCTGTGGGAGGCACTCCACACTGGAACAGGGGAAGGGTGTGAGAAGTTCTCTGCCTCAGGAAGAAGGAGCAGAGATAAGTAATGGACTGACCACAGCCCTGTTCCCTGTCCCCCTGCACTGCTGGGCAGGAGGAAATACAGAAAATCAGGAAGCTGAGCCCAAGAAAAAAGGGAAGGGTCGGGAGGTGTTTTAAGATCTGGTTTTATTTCTTGTTACCAGTCTATGCTTTGATTGGTAATAAATTGAGCTGATTTCCCCACACTGAGTCTATTCTGCCCGTGATGGTAATCGGTGAGTGACCTCTCCCTGTCCTTACCTTCCCCCACAAGCCTTTTGTTGTGTTTTCTCTTCCCTGTCCAGGTGAGGAGGGAATGATAGAGTGGCCTTGGTGGGCACCAGTCCTCCAGCCAGGGTCAGCCCACCATGCCAAGACATTTTTCTCCTTGCCCTTTTTTTGAGAGGCATAGAAATAATGGGGAGAGACCTGAAGGGTGCAAAGCATTTAAGAACTTTTTCATCAGAGCAGATAAAACATCGAGGCCAGGCTGGATGGGGCTCTGAGCAACCTGGTCTAGTGGGAGGTGTCCCTGCCCATGGTGTGGGGTTGGAAATAGGTGATATTTAAGGCGTCTTCCAACCCAAACCGTTCTATGATCCTGTGAAAGCAGGGAGACTACTGGAATTCCCCACAGTTCTCAGTGTGGCTGTACAGGAGGAAGTGAAGGTTTTGTGGTGAAAGGTCAGTGTTGTGAAGCTACAAAGTGTTTTAGGAAAACAAGAGCGAAAATAAGAGTTTACCATCAGGTCTTTAAAAACGTAGATGATATGGGTAGACTTTAAAGAAAAGAAAAAATTAATAGTGCTGAGACTTGCTGTCTTAGACTAGGGCAGATGTTTACTTCCTACATACTTCACTAAGCTGATCTTAATACATATGTCAAATGCAGAAGTGGTGCTTTTCCTTGTTTCAGCAAATACTGATTTCCCCATCCTCCCTCCACCCTGACCATGGGATACAACAGAACAGCTGCTGACCATCTTTTCCCTGTTGCCCTGTCCCTGAATTGCCTGGCTGTCCTACGTGGGCAGGGATGCAGAAAACTAAAGAATTCCTGGATTAAGGTTAACTTCTAATTATCTTAAAAGTCAAATATGATTAAGTGAGGGATTGTCGAAACAGAGACTGGCAGGTTCTGCATCCAGCAGTGAAACTGGAAGGATCAGACAACAGCAACAGCACAAGAGGAAGTGGTTTCGAGCTGTGCCAGGAAGGCTCAGATTGGACATCAGGAGGAATTTCTTAATGGAAGGTGTTGTTAAGCATTGAAACTGCCTGGGGAAATGGTGGAGTCACCATTCCCAGAGGTTTTCAAGAAGTGACTGGACATGAGATTTAGTGCTGTGGTTTAGTTGACAAGGTAGTGGTTGGTCGAAGTTTGGACTTGATCTTGGAGGGCTTCTCCAACCTTAATGATTCTGTGGTGCCCAGCATGTGGGGCAGGATGCTGGTTGCGAGGGTGATAAATCCTGTTTTCCACATCTAACAAAGCAGGAGAAACCGTCTTGCTGCAGTGAAAGGAGGGATGTGTCCTTTGGGGTCTGTAAAACAGCAATGTCCTTGATGTAAGGGACAAATACCAGAGTGCCACAGACTCTGCTCAAGGCCAAGAGGCTGTGGAAGTGGAGCCAAACCATTTTATGTGAGGACAGATAATACCTGACATTCCTATTTCCCCTCGTGCCATTTGTGTGTGCTTTGTGCCCCTGTCTGAAAGGGGCCAGGCTGTGCATCGAAAGGCTGTAAGTGCTGCTCTAATGACTGTGATAGAATCATGTTGGAAAAGCTTCCAGGATCCTGAAGTCCAGCCTTTGAGTGGTTTGACACTAGACACAATCATCAGCAAAGCTACTTGCACATGGCTGTGCAGAGGGCAAGCAAGAACTCAAGAAATAACTGGGGGGTGGAGGGAATTGTTCTTTCCTTGTTTGTTTGAACTGGCTTTTGAGATACACCAGATGAAGAGAACGACTCTGGTCTTGGAAGTGAAGAACTTGGTGTTCAATGTTTGGCAGTATTTATTAGAGCGTGCCAGTGGAAAAGACAAACAAGCCCAGTGCTAGGGAGTCACTGGATGCCACAGCTGCCTCCCACACGGCAATGTGTGAACACTGCTGTGGTGTTCTGGCTGTGTGAGACAACTGCAGCCTTTTGGGGAGGGAAGAGCAAGGAGGGCTCCACTTGTTCCTTTTCAAACAGAAGTCTCTGCTTCCCAACAGCTGTTCTTAAAGTAATTTATTAGTGGAAGAAATGTTTCTTTCATCCTTATAGGAAAACAGTGGGAGAATTTAGATGATTTATCATAAGCTCCAACACTATTCATCTTGCTTTGCTTTGCTTTCTGTGGTAGGCACAATACTGGCTGTGTTCAACCAGGCTTTTTTTTTTTTGCCTCCCTAATGTGCTTCTGAAGTGGGTAGGTTACTAATGATGCAAATGGATGTTAATTGTGCAAAAACTAGACACTCTGTGCCTTGAAAGGCTGTACCTGATGGGTAGAAGAGAGGATAGAAAACAAGCTTTCACAATAAAATTGCTGTAGGGTTTTATAAATAGCGGCACACTGTAATCAGGTGGTGAGTGAAAATGATTTAATTCCTCACAGCTGGCAGGGACTTTATTTTCGGACAGTGGGTCCACATCACCTTGGGATGCCTGACTTGTCAAAAGTGTTTGTTACCATTTGCTGCTTGATCTGGTCATTTGTCACACTTGTAAAAGCTGAGCATGAAAACCATCAGGAAGCTGTGACTGTGGCAGAAAATCAGGGTCAAGCTTTTATTTTTTGGGTGAGACCTCGAGGCCGTGGTTTGACAGCCTGGCTGGCCTTGCAGGGCTTCCAGTACCCAACAGGTCAAACAGGCCAGTGCTGGATAATGTGGGGTTTGCAATAAACTCAGTTTGGTGGCTTGGTAAATACAGTTTGCTGGGTTAACTGTGTGCTGACAGGATCTGTAGTGGATCAGGCTTGTCTAAGCTCCTGTGGCATCTTGCTAGTTCAGACATTGCCACTCTTTCTGCACCTGGTATAAACATGGCACACACTCAGAGTTAAGTGCTCTGGCTAATTCAGTGAAATCAAGATTCTACACCAGTGTCCTTTCCAGATCAAGTTTGTACTGCTACATAGCCTAAGGCTTTTTTATCATTTTACATTTTTCCCCACGCTAACTGGTGTATTTGATCACAGAACTGTGGCTTGACAAAGTGAGAAGTTATTAAACCTGCTCCAGCCTGAGTTTTGAATGTGGGAATACCTGATTTCCATTTCCATGCCTTAGTGTTTGCCAGACTGATGCTGTGTGTGACCAGCCCTGCTCTTTCCAGGGTGAGGCTCCTGTTGCAGTTCAGGAGAGCACCCCTGAAGATACAACCCTTGTTTGCCCATCAGGCCGTAGCTGCTCACTGTGAGTGCAGGGCTCTGTGTTCCTCCCAGTATTTACTCCCAATTATGTGGTATTTGTTTGAAGAGAGGTGTGAGATTAGTCTCTTCAGCAAACAATAATCTTCCTGGTGGGCTGTAAATTGTAAATAATGATTCCTTCCTATTTTGGGCAGGGATTTGCACCATCACCAGTTTATTGTGTGAAGACCTGCATGAGGCCGGCTTGGAGAGCAGAGTGTTGATAGGGTTGGGTTCCTCTTGATGAACGAGCCTGGACTGTTTCAGGGCTTTTGCTTTGTCCTCCCTCAGAGCTTGTAAATCCACTCTCCATTTGACTCTTTTCTTTGTTGTTTTTCCTCTTTCAGGACAGTTATTCTGAGTGACGGCCCTTGCACACGCTTCTGAGTGGTTATCATGGGCTTCATTGCCTTCCTGAAGACCCAGTTCATAGTTCACCTCCTCATTGGGTTCGTCTTTGTTGTCAGTGGACTGATCATTAACTTCATTCAACTATGCACGCTGGTCCTCTGGCCCATCAACAAGCAGCTTTATCGCCGAGTAAACTGTCGCCTTGCCTATTCCCTTTGGAGCCGTGAGTATGCCGGGATGGACTGGGAGGGGTGGGGCTGGGGAGGGGTTTCTCTTGGTTTTGCTTTTGTTAACCAAACAAAAAAATATACGCACATGTATCTGTTTACACACAGAGATGAGAGAAATTGTAAGTTCGATGTAGACTCTTTCAGAGCAGGTCGAAACAGCCTTTTTTTTTTTTCTGGAATACTGGGAAATCATACAGAAATCAAGGGTCTGATGTGTGTTGTCACTCTGGCATTCAAAACAGTGGGGAGTAGAGCTCCTCTGCACCTCCAACCTTATCTGAACTGATAGGAGTTGTTAATTCTGTCTCAATGCCATCTTCATCCAGTATCAGCACCTGTACTAAGGGGTAGTTGTGAGACTGGCTCAGGTACTGAGCATCTGAGCAATACTGATCATGCAGGAGCCCAAGTTGATTGTGTGGGCTGCAGAGGGAGATGTCTGTCTTAAAGTATCTCATGTAGATGTCTCTGTAGCTGAACTGTGTGACAAACTTTAGGGTCCCCTGAACCCCGCAGTGCCTGTCTCTGAGGCCAGGGTCTCTTCTTGTGAGCAATTTGTCAGTGTTTTCTTCTTCTGCCCATGGGTCAGCTCTGCACCGAGTGCAGCTTCTTTCTTCTCCTCTTTTAGACCTTTGCAAAACTTCCTCCCTGTGGATGCCTTCTTTTTCTCCTCACAGAGCTTAACAGGGGGCTGGATTTCTGAAAATGTTTAGAGTGTTTAGAAGGCTCCTTAGCCCAAATGTCACCTCCTGTTTCAGCAGTGAATCATCTAATCAGTTTCCATTCTCCATCCTCTCCCAGTATGCACGGCCACTTACCTTAGTGCTCAGCTCAGCATCCAACTCCCACTTTGGGTAAATGAGTCACCAGAATGAACACTGAAATTACAGTTCAGCAGTCCACTGACAGGCACCCACATTTCGTAAATCATCAATGTGAAGTACCACCAACAAAAACTCTCTGAGGTGTCTAGTTCGGTCTCTTTTTAAGCTTGTTGTCCCTGTCTATACTGTGCTTTTTGTCCTTCCCACTGAGAAGCACAGGAGAAAGGAAATTAATTTAGAGTGGCAGGCAGATTGTCAGGAAAAATGATAATGTAATGGAAGAGCTTAGTAGAAACTCCAGAATGAGTTTGGTTGGATGAGAATGGGGATATATAGTTTTTATTTTTAATTTGCTTCTAAGAATTTCCTTGTGCTTTTAATAATCTAGAATCTGATCTGATGCTGGAAACTATTGCTGTATTAATAGTTTGGCTTTTCTGTGGATATGAGCTGCTTGCTCCTGTAAGGCTTGTAAGCTCAGCCCCTAGTTAGCGTTGTGCATGAAAAAATCCCACATTAAATGCTGCTATCTTATATCCTCTAAACACTGGAAATAACCCACACCATTGTTCAGAGAGGTTTGGAGAAGATTAGTAGATAATTGGGTTGTACCTAGGATAACCCCTAGTGTATAGCCTGTTATAAATTAACACATTGGGAAATTAAACTATGAAAATTAATGTAAATGTTACGTGGGATTGCAGAGAGCTGATGGCCTGTAATGGAAGAGCTGACAGAATATGCACTTCAATTGTGATTTATAGCAATTTAGGTAAGCTGTGTAAATGCAGCAGCCCTAATGTTGCCATTCATAATGAAATATATTTCAGTATGGAGAAGCCTCTTGGCAAGGAACCTGTAGGTTGGTGTTCTGTTCTGGATGCTACGTTTTGCTCACTTACTCCAAGCTGTTGGTGGTTTTAGGCTGAGGGTCTGTAAGAGAAGCTGCTCTGCCCCGCTGGCAGAGGATCAGTGTGCAGGGATGGGTACACAGGTAATCCTGTGTGTGGCTCTGTACTGAAAACCAGGCTCTATTCTTACTGTATCTCCTCTCAAATGCATAAAGCCCAGCTTCCAAAGGGGAGGGAGGGGGACTCTATCCAATGTTCCTGACAGACGTTTGGGGAAGAAAGTCTGTCGGGCTCTGGCCCCAACACAAATCCATAAATTCGTGACAGGTAGTCTGTGCTTGCAGCTCTCCCACGTCAGCTCCTTTCTGATGAATCACACTCTTGGAGAGTGCAGTGTGTTTGGGTTAATCCGGTTGCAAAAATAACCTCTCCAGTGTTGGTACTTTCAGCTGAGGGATGTTCTGTGCCCCTCTTTGCTTTGTTTCTGGGGGCTTGTGAGGCTGTAAGTGCACCTGCTTTGGTGTGTGGGCACCCCAGCCACAGGGGGTGGTTGAAGCCAGGTGCTGCTTATTTCCTATAGGAGCTATCCTGGGCAGTGCAAGCGTTCCCATTCCTTTATTCAGGAGGATGTTCTTGCTGTAGCATTGGCAGGATCAGTGCCACGCAAGGGAGCTGTAACCCACACACCAGAAGATGGGAATGAGCCCACTCCTGGTTATAATGACATCATTTGTCAGCACACTTGTAAAGGACAATCTGTTTCCTCGTGTTAATCCTTTGGCTCGTCAACCCTCCTCTCTCAGTATGAACTCTGGCAAATCCTCCACTGTTTTAGGGAGAAAGGTGAAAGAAATGTTCTGCAGAAAGTCATCCACACTGGCCTCTGCAGATTTTTTTTTCGGATTTTGAAGAAGAAACACACCCATTTGATTGTAATTTTCATAAGAAAATGTAGCAGGTACCGGAGATGTTCCTCCTTGGTACACAGTCAGCAATGGAAAGGGAAAATTGCTTAGAGTACCACAATGTGTTTGGTACCGCTGCTGCATTCTCCTGGCCACCTGCTTGGAAGGTGCTCTGAGGACATTCTTGCTGTCCTCTTTCCCCTTTCACTGAGCCAGGATAACTAGAGAAAGGAAGGTGAGTGATCACAAAGCATGCAAAGCCGGGAAGCAATGATAGAAATGTGTACTTGGTGTAAAGGAACGAGACAATTCTGTCTTTGCCATATTTCCAGTTGACTGGAGTTAGGCTCTCTTGGTCAGCAAGGTGTGTAACTTCGTAGTGCCTCCAAATGAGCAAGTGCTGAAAATGATACAGGGCAATAACCTAGTGGGTGAGTAAGTGGTCATGAGTGAAAAAAACAGTGCTAGGTGAGCTCTGTGTCCTCAGCAGACCAGGACTGGTTTTCCCCATTATTCACCCAAATGCTGTGTTCACCCTCTCTCTGGTGTGGTGCAAGACTGGATCCCAAACTCTTGTTTAGCAGCAGGGATAGATGACCTTGTCTGATCCCACTGATCAGAAACCCTTGTGCGGGAAGGTGCTGCCCTGTTTGGCAAAACCAGGATCTCCCAATGGGAAGCTGAAAAACCTCCTGGCAGAGCCTGATAGAGGGAACAGAGGGGGAACCCTGCAGGTGTAGTCATGTGGGAAGGGTTGAACTCTTTTAAACTGCCATATTTGTGCAACCAGATTTTTATTTCATCCATAGCTCATTGAAATGAGAAAATACCAACGACTACGGTTTGCAGGGAAGCAAATCTTCCTACTGGGAGGATGAACTATTCTCATACTTTTTATAGTTGTCCCATGATGCAAGCAATGCCTTCCATCTGCCTCGATATACTGAAATGAAGGAAATAAGCTAACCATAGCAACTACAGTCAGTGCGTGCTGAATTTAAGTGGAAGGGGGTTTTATGATGAAAAAAGGGGAGGTGGAAAATAAGAACGGGTAACAAATGTTTAGGGTGGAATAAGAGTTGCTGTGATATTTTAAAGTTGGTGTAAATGGAGGGAAAAAGGCTCATTCTTTTGCAGTTAAAGAAAGACACAATTTACCATTCCTGTCTTTGCCCAGGTATTTTGATAAATTAGCTCAATTCTCTGCTGTTTTTAACTCTGTGTTGATGATCATAATGCAGAACAATTAGAGCCCTGTGTTGCAATATTAAAACCTATCACAGAAGATCTATGTCACTGCATCCCTTTAAAAGACCTTTATTGGTCTGTTTACCTCCATAAGGCTTGTTTCATGTGGAGTAAAAACATTAGGCTGCATCTATGCCTAATTTGTATTCCACCTGGGAGGAACTGTGCTCATTTAGTGGAGCAATCAGCAGCTCCACTGTCTGTTTTCAGGCACAAAAGTCTTTGGGCTCATCTTCCAGTGATCGTGAAATTTCGCATTTGTAATGCAATGCCCAAACTTGTCGCTGTTAAAAACTTGCTAAATTATCCATAATGCATATGTCTGGTGCCTTAAATACTGCTTAGGGATGGTAATGTCGTTTGGTCTGTACCATTCCAAGCTTTTGTTTCATCTCTGCTGGGTGGGTTTGGGAAGGTGACGGTGCTGAGAGTTGGGAAAGACTGGGCAGTGAGTGGGGCTGAGGATGAAACTCTAAACACATTCTCTAAGAGGCACCCCTAACTCCCCTCTCCACCTTCATCACGTTTGCTAGAGTTGGTAATGCTGCTGGAATGGTGGTCAGGCACAGAGTGCACGCTGTTCTCAGACGAGGCCACGGTGAAAACCTTTGGGAAGGAACACGTCATCATCATCCTGAACCACAACTTTGAGATCGACTTCCTGTGCGGCTGGACGATGACGGAGCGCTTTGGAGTGCTGGGGGTACGTGGGCTGTGAGCTTTCCCTTCCTCTGCAGGGTGATAGGTCTGTTTAAAACCCATCTATAAACAGTTTCTTTGCATTTAAGTTCCCAGATACAACTCCATCATCTTAGCTGTAGTGTTTGACCTCGTTGCGCAAATCGGCGAATGACATTTTTGGATTGTCACTTTTTGTTTTTTTTCTCCAAGAGTTCCAAAGTTCTTGCCAAGAGAGAGCTGCTATATGTGCCCCTGATTGGCTGGACGTGGTACTTCCTTGAGATCGTTTTCTGCAAAAGGAAATGGGAAGAGGACAGAGATACAGTTATTGAGGGGTTGAAACGTTTGTCTGATTATCCTGAATATATGTGGGTAAGTGTTGAGTCCCTCCTCTGGTATTGGCTGCTAGAAGTGAAATGGTGACAGCCTGGTGACTGTGGCTTTACGTGTCAGGAGAAGGTGTGCTCACTTCCAAGTTTTGTCAGGGAAAAGCCATGCTCTGTTTCAGGAGGTCTTTTGGGGTATGCTGGTAGAAAACTGCTGTGTGCCTCTTGGTAAGGGAAGTCATTTGGGATTCAGTTAAGCAGCTTGAGAATCATTTATAAATCAGGCTTGTGTGATACTTAATGATTTTATCCAGACTTATTTTTACCTACTAAAAAGCCTACATTTGCTTACTCCATCTGTATAACATTTTCTGAGGTAGGCTGAAAAGACACATAAACAAAGATCTTTTTTGGAGAAGCGAGTGAATTCAACTGCACAGACCAAGGATTTTGATAGAAAGTTCCTGTTAGTGTGATCGTTGATCCATGAAATTACAGGTTTCCCAAAAAGTCTCTGTGAGAACATATGGCAAGCTTATATCTGCTTCTGCAGTTACATTTTCCCTTTTTATTTTGACATTATTTAAAATCAAGGGTAAAACATCTCTGTTTCATTGTGTGCAATGCTGTTAGACTTCACTGCAGCAGCACGATGGTGTAATCAACCCATTAACCTTCTTAGAGCTTTGAATGCAAAGGTTTTGATAAATTCTCAGTTTTGCTTTTATAGCAGCACGTGTAATGTACAATTATTTGGCTTATAAAACATTAAGAGGCTTTTTATGCATTTTAAGTGAGTTTTCAGTATTATCCAGTACAGCTTGTTAAAATGAATAGTGAAACATTAAGCCTTAACTAGAACATTGTCAATGCATTGTAATTTTCTGCCATTACAAAGACAGAAAAAGTAAGAATCTGGAGAATGTATTTTAAGCTACATAATTGCTTGAATATATGGATATGAATTATATTGAAGATATCTTCCTGATTAGTGTGGGGAAGAAAAGAAAAAACAGAAAAAACCCTACCAATTAGAAAATCTCAAGACTGAACTTGAGCTTCCAATCTATACATTTTAATGATTCTACAGCTCAGAACCAAGGACTAGTCTCTAGGGAAAACAACTAGAAAATATAACTGCGAAATGTAGTTAGCATTGATTATTTAAATCAAGACTTCCTGCTTGGTAATTGAAATCATGATTAAAATTGACTTGAGCGCATCAGTTTCTTAATTTCTGTGCATTCTAAATGCCACAATTAGGGCTGTCTTTTTGTCACCTTAAATTTGGTACAAGTGTTGTTAAATGTAGAGGTAAAGGTAAATGAGTTGGGAGTTGGTGCTTATGCCTGATACTTGGTGAAGAGACGAGACAATTGAAGTGTGTGCACATGTATGTTTATCTTGGACAAATCTTCAGTATTCTGCTGGATTTCTTTTGATATCTCAAGATATCCTTGGGGTTTTTTGCCTTTGTCTTGCACAGTTTCTGCTGTACTGCGAAGGAACTCGTTTCACAGAGACCAAGCACCGCATCAGTATGGAAGTAGCTGAATCCAAGGGGTTGCCTAAACTGAAATACCACCTGTTGCCCAGAACCAAAGGTTTCACCACTGCTGTCCAGTGTCTCAGGGGAACAGGTACTGCCAAGCTTTGCAGCACTTGCAGTGTGTTATTTAGCACAGTCTGTGTAGTACAGCACAGTCTGCTCTGCTGTTCATTACAATTAGTGAGCTGGCAGTAATGAGGATCCAGCGTCTCAGCTGGTAATTTGTAAATTGCCACAGAACTGTCAGATACCAGTCTTAAAAAGTACTAAAAACCTTTTTATGTTGCTTAGTTCATCAAGTCATCTGGTGTTTTACAGAGCTGGAAGTGTCGGGGGGCTGGTGCAGATAAATGTCATGTGTAAACACAAAATAGTGAAAGACTGACATAATTGATGCAAGGCTTGCACAAGGCTCTGTTGCTGTCTCAGGCAAAGATGTCCGAAGGTGCTTGCTAGAATTGCTGCTGTAACAACCCTGCTTGCTTTTTTTTTTCCCAACAGTTTCAGCAGTGTATGATGTAACACTAAATTTCAGAGGAAACAAGAACCCGTCTTTATTAGGAATTCTTTATGGAAAGAAATACGAAGCAGATATGTGTGTAAGGTGAGCATATACTGATGGAGGTGAGCCCTAAGATGCATACTTTGGCACATCACAGGGTATTCAGATTTTAGAGGGTAATTTCCTTTCCTGTAGTCCACTTTTCCTTGTCCTTCAGCTTCAGTGGTCCCTTGTAGTAAAAAGTGTAAAGCTCCTTTACGTGCCAGTTTCTCTCCCTCACTCACATGGTTTAATCAGCAGATTAAAAATTTTAAAATGCTGAAATTCAGACATCCTATGAATGAGGTGGGACATTGCTCACATTCCTCACTGTTCCTTTGCCTCAAAGAGTAGCTGCTAACACCTAACCCCGTGCAGCACATACACATTTGCATGCACACACACCCCTTCTCTTTCTTGCTTTCTCCTTGCTGCCTTCTGCTTCAAAGGCTTCCTTGTGATCATAAAAACTACCAATCCAGTTGAATTTCTTCTTTTCCCTTTTATGTTTGGACCTGAGACATGACCTGGTTATTCTTTCCACAGTTCTTTGGACAGTTTGCTTCTGCTTCTCTGGGGGCTTCACCCACACTTTGGAAAACATTGCTGTATTCTGGTGACGAGGTTGATGCTTAGTTTTTAAAAGTTTTAAAATAAAAAAAAAAAAGCCTTTCTCCTTCCCTCCACGCCTTTCCCCTCTGGCCGTGGATCTGTGTGTTGCTGCAGCATCCACAACATTTTAGTCTCTCAGCTGAAAAGACAACTGTGGAGCTGTCCACAGAGAAATGGGGCTGCTCATTTGCAAGGGGTTTCATTTTCACTATTTACACTTGCCAGACATATTCCTGATGAGGAAGGTGAGCAGACAATTTGCCAGCCAGCAAAACAGCTGCTCAGGCAGTTCCACCTGTAATTCCACACTGATGGCAGGTGCATGTAGGTTATCTAGCTGGATCTGGGGTGCATGGATGCACATCTGTATAATTATTAATTATACACTGAACAGTGGCAGCCTTCAGTTAAATATCCTGTGGTTTGCTAATGGAGGTGCAATTTT
This sequence comes from Melanocharis versteri, assembly GCA_013397845.1. Classification (NCBI taxonomy): domain Eukaryota; kingdom Metazoa; phylum Chordata; class Aves; order Passeriformes; family Melanocharitidae; genus Melanocharis; species Melanocharis versteri. Next base: position 282,878 of record VZTG01005661.1, on the reverse strand, counting down.
ATTCCATTTCTTGGAGGGGTAATGGGAGGAAAGAAATGTAGATTCCAACAGTAGTAGAGGAGGTTTGGGTTTGTAAAATCCTGTTGAGGATGATGTTGCCAGGTAAAATTGTTAATTGTACCCTACAAATGGCTGTGCTTAGATAATTTTGGTTTAAAATATGTTTGTGGATGGAATGAATATTCTCAAGGTGTTTTTCTATGCTTTTTCTCTATTTTGGGGAAGAAGCTATGAGAGTAAGGAGACTATTTTTACAGATTTTTTTTGCTGAAAATGGAACACGTCCTTTTTGTGCCAACAGACTTATTGTAGCTCAGAGGAGGGAAGCACATAAGCTCTTGTTCTTGGTATGTGCAGACGTAGTTACCTGTGCAGAGGTAAGCAGCTTAGCTCTGCAGTTGATCCAGTCTTCATCCCGACTGCCTCCAGAGGAAATAATCAGGAAATCACCAAATGTTGCTGCTGTGAGTCCCCTCTAGTGGTGACAGCAACACCACGGCAACTTCACCAGAGAGCTTTCAGTAAATGACTTTTCACTGAGCTTTTGAGTGTTATTGATATGAATTGAGCAGTTTCTCTTGTCAGAGCTCCTGTAAGTAAATCTGCCAGATCTGGTGTTCAGTTCACTGATGGGATGCAGAAATCATTAGAAATGTGTTAGAACATATTCACAGAATTGTAGAGGGGTTTGGGTTGGAAAGGTCTCAGAAAATAGAAGAATGCAGGGGAATGGTTGGCTCTGCACCACTACAAAGAGGCTCTGACAAGGCACCTGTTCCCAGTGAGGTCAGGTCAGGGCTGGCACTGGGTGTAATTGTCACACCCCCCAGAACTGTGTGCCTCAGTCTGTGGGGCTGCAGAGGCAAAGAGGGACAAGTGCAGTCACTGCAGAAGATGTTTTCCTTAGAGATGGTATAAAGTGAATTTTTAGTCGCCTCTCCCATTACTTCAAAAATGGGGTTTTCACTACCAAAATGTAACAAACAATTATCCTTGGGTTTTCCACTTGCTTGTCTTTTCCCAGCTCTGAGTGCCTCAGTCTGAGCTCACTGGGAATCAGCCAGGGGTGGATCTGGTGAAGGAGGAACAGTGTTTGAATGGGAAATACTTATTTTACTGATGTGCTCTGAAACTGACAGGAGCTTGTGCAGTTTCTTTTGTCTTAAATAGCACCCAATTCCCAACCTAGAAACTCAGACTTTTAAGTCCCAGTTCTCTGTTAAAGACCTCTATCATTAGTGACAGTATTGCCTGCGATTTGTGACCTTTAGTGAACGGAAGATTGTCCCTAGCAGAGGGATAAAATCAAATACCTGGATTTTCCCTTAATTAATTTTTTGTTTTTCTTCTTTCCATTTTTAAATCTCTCTACTAAACTAGGAGATTTCCTCTGGAAGATATCCCTCAAGATGAAAAGGAAGCTGCAAACTGGCTTCATAAGCTTTACCAGGAAAAGGTAAATAGCTTTGCTTTCTTTTCTGTCTTTTGGGACTTGCACAGGAGAGTGTATTAAGGCAGTGAGTAATACACACTCTTGCACTGGATGGAGAGGGTATTATGTATAATTAGGCAGCCATCCCTCAAAGTGCTGGCAGGAGCAGGACAGAGGAGCCCCTTGGCAGCAGAGGGCTGGGTAGTGAGGTCTCCAATTGCTGGGAAGCACAATGGAATGAATTCAGAGATATGCCTGAGCTGTGGAAGACTAATAGCAGTCCACTGTCTTTTTACATTTTTCAGCGCTTGGATCTCTGTCATGCGTTTCTAAAAGCTCCATTTTCCCTGTGGGTGTTTTTAGACACTCAAGAAGAGTGATAACTGTCTGTCAAGGACAGCCGCTCCCAGCTTTCAGCTGCAATTGTTCTTTGCTTTCATTTTTCTTCCACTGTCACTTTCCTTCTGCCTCCTGGTAGTACTTCTGCAGCGGTGTGTGCCATGGGACAGACAGTCCCTGGGGTCTGCTGCCAGGGACTGACAGAGCACATGCCCAGCGTGCCTTCAGATGGCTCAGAGCTTTTCCTTGTGTCATTTCTTTTTCTAACCTTAGATGGTTATTTTCTCAGCCACAGATTTAACACTTCTGTGGGGAGTAAGAGAGAACTGTAATTGTTGTCAAGCCTTAAGTGGTGGATTGTTGAACTTGGAAAGTGTATCTTGATTTCTGTATTGCTTATCTTTGTGGGAAGACAGCAGAGCACAGAAAGTTTAAGTATCCCGGGCTGTCTCCAGCTATGATTAGCTGTGCTGCAGCATTGCCAGGCTTATGCTCAGTCTCTAGGTAGGCAGCAAATTGTTCTGAGTTTTGTTATATTTATTGCAACCTAATTTGTTTGAATTCCTGAACTCTGATTCAGTTAAGGAGAGAAGTTATCTTAAAAAGAGCAGTAGCTCATCGTCTTCTGCCCCCAGCTCCCCTTAGTAGGTCTATAGAACCGCAGAGTTTTTGAGGTTGAAAAAGACTACTAAGAACATCGAGTCCAACTGTAAACCCAGCACCACCACCACATTCACCACTAAACCATGTCCTCAAGTGCCAAATCCATTTGTTTTTTTGAACACTTCCAGGGACGATGACTCCACCAGTTCCCTGGACAGCCTGTCTTACTGCTTTACAATGCTTTCCATGAAAGCTTTTTTTCCTAATATCCAATCTAAACCTCCCCTGGTGCAATGTGACACCATTTTGTCTCATCCCTCCTGATGCTGGCTGTACCTCTGTTCAGCTTCGGTGTGAGATGTTGCCAGGGAGATATTGCTTATAGACATGGATATACATGGTGATCTTACAGTGTTAGCAATACTTTGTAACTGGAATCCTCTCATTCCAGTTATTCCAATGACTTTGTAACTGGAATTCTCTTCCTGCACAGAGGATGTGTCCCCAAAAGGCTGTTACTGGCAAGGAATGCCTTGCACTTCTCAGCCCTTTGTAAGGGAAATTAAAGAAAAATAAGAAATAAAGAAAAATAAGAAATAGCCAGACTTAAGCCATCCTTGGTAATGGCTTGGTAACTGTAAAGAAAAATCTTACAGGCTGAGGGAAGGTGGTGGGCACCTTGTTCCTGTGAGTGATGTGTTCCAGGACTGCACCTCTGCAGGCTCAGCTCANATAAGAAATAAAGAAAAATAAGAAGTAGCCAGACTTAAGCCATCATTGGTAAGGCTCAGCTCGGGACAGAGTGGCTCAGTTGGAGTGCTGGGATTAGGGCTGGCGGGGTGCTGTCTCTGCTCTCAGCTCGTGCCTTGCCCTCCCCTCCTGGCTCTCCATACAGCTTTCTTCTGCTGTGCTTTGCTGAATCATCCTGACCTTTCTGGAAGTGAAAACGGGAAGGAAAAGCACCCAGCTAAGAGGGCTGGTAGTGTCTGAACTGGTCTCTGGCCTGAAGCTGCCTTAAATTCCTAAGCAATTAACAGACAAGATGAAGGTATTTGCTAGTGGAGAGGACGATAAGGTTTCAGTTTGTGATGGTGCCAAAATTGCCTTCAAAAGGCTTAAAGGTCACTTGGGTGGTCAACAGAAATGCCCAAATACATGACAGCAGATGGAATTGGATGCTGTGCACTCTTGATGAGTTTGTACCTCAGATACTGTCCTTGATGTTGTCCTGGAGCTGGCTGATCTTGGGCTGCTTGGTGCAAACATTATGAACCTGTTTTCTCTTTCCTCCAGGATGCTTTGCAAGAGATGTATAATCAGGAAGGTGTATTTCCTGGCAAGCAGTTTAAACCTCCTAGGAGACCATGGACCCTCCTAAACTTTCTTTTTTGGGCCACAGTTCTCCTCTCTCCTCTCTTCACATTTGGCTTTGGAGTTTTTGCAAGTGGATCACCTCTCCTTATCCTTGCGTTCCTGGGACTTGTAGGAGCAGGTAATAAAAGCAGAGAAGATGCTAAGCCCAGTGTGACACATAACAAGATCCTTTACCTCCAATAAGTTCTGTGTATTAATTAATAACAGTGGGGCTTGCAGGAAAATATTGGGAGCTCACTTGGTAGTCTCTCTATTTTACAGCATTTTTATGGTTTCAAAAGCTTTAATCCAGGCAAACTTGCCTTCGTATCTTAGGCAAAAGCTGTAGGAGTAGCAGGTGAGTCTTGTAGCCTATTATTATGGTGCCTGAAGGAAAAAATGCTTTTACTGGACAACTTGTCTGTGAATTAGAAAAAAAACCAAACAAAACCACCACCACCAAAAAAAATATAAATACCACCAAATCCCCCCCCAACAAAAAGCTCTAACAATCAAAAAGGGGAAGTAGGGGGAGGGGATATGCTTCAGTGTTCATGCTACATGTCCTGTTAACCAACAGAAGCAGTAATTATATTTTTAAATCTGGATTGTCCCCTTCCTTGAGTGTCACTTGACCTGTGATCCCTGTGCAGCCTCTTACAGTGCACTGTTGGTCACTGCTGACTTGGGGATTGGGTTAACTCACGTGGGTTCTGCTTGTGTGTTTACATATAACTTCCCAGATGCTTGGACTGTTTTTAATAGGCCTCTCATTTCTCTGTTATATTTTAAAGCTTCCTTTGGAGTTCGTAGACTGATAGGAGTAACTGAGATAGAAAAAGGCTCCAGCTATGGCAACCAGGAATTCAAGAAAAAGGAATAACTGACGGCTGCAGTTCAGCACATATAACCAGACTGTGGTATCCGATTAACTTCAGTTAAAAAAACAACAAACACTTAGAAACTATCTTTTTCTTAATAACTGATGACTAATATTAATGAATAAAACTTGAGCCAAGAATGAAGAAGTTGGAGGCATCGGCTGAAGAGAATGCACCAACCTTCTGCCTGTTCAAGGATTACTGTAGTCAAGCTGTGGGAGAAAATCTGGGGTGGGGTGGAAGAAGAAACTAATTTTTCTTGCTTTGTTGGGGGACTTGGGGTGGGGGAGAAAAGAGGGCATTGGCCATGGCCACGTGTATCTTCAGATGACTGAAAACACTGGTTTCTGTCAAGAGCACTACACTCACTTTTACAACAGGAGCCATTGAATGTTTCCTCTTGCTAAAGCCAACGTAACATTTATTGATTTCCAACTTCTCTTACTAATGAGCCGGGAAAAAACACCCTCCTTAAATGAATTGAGAGGTGTTCATTGGGTTAGAGTCTTTTTGGCTGTGTTGTCATGGCTACAGATGAAATCCTGTTTGTATGTTACACTGACACTTTTTATTTTCAGGCAACATCTTAAGACTTCTGTGATGCAGGAGAACGGATAGTGGAGTTTGGAAGCAGCGTGTTATCCATCAGCACATCCCATAGAACAGAACCAATAGTGTAAAATTCTCATCCTATCTCCTGCTAGCTGCTCAAGGCTGTTTAATTTCGAAATATTACTTCAGTCTTGAGTGCTGTTTGCCCTGTTTCACATCAAACATGTTTGATAATTTTGAATTTGTTTGGGCTCGTTCGGGTTTTTCTGAATTAGTGGTTGACTGTGGGATTTAGAGTTGTGCAAAGAAGGAAATTTTTTCAGTTCTCCTTTTATTTCCGTTTTCATCTCTCATTACCAAAGTCCAGTTCAGCCAACCTCTCTCAGTAAACTGGGAGGCAGCACTAGAAATCAGCACAATAGTTTTCAAAATGTCTTCTTTTGCAAAAAATGTGAAAAGGAGAGGTCTGTAGCAGTCAGATTTTGAATGCTGGCATCTCTTGAACTTCTAATGAGAGTTTCAGCATGGATTCAGATGGGGCCAGGAGCTTACCCTGTGTGTGTCAGGATAGGGTGTGCTGCTCTTTTGACTTGGTCATGCTTTAGATGTTCATGTGAAGTTTTTTGCAAGGTGAGCTGTGCTGTTAAGCATTAGAAAGAGTATAAGGTCTCTTCAGGGATTTTAAGTATCTTTAGTTTTGCTTGTTGACATTTTGGTCTTTTTCACTGAAAGTTAGAATCATGTCTGTACCTGTCTCTTTACTTTTTTTTCCCTTTCTTTTTCTATCTTTCCTTTTCTTTTTTTACAAACGCACATTCAGAGATTTCTGTAGGTTGCTGCTGTATACATAGCTGGAGAATTATTTGCAAACAGATGGTAACTATACCTGTATGTTCAAGTCTGAAGGTCACAATCTGCATTTGGCTGCTCGCAGAAGTGGGTGAAGTGAGTTGCAGATCTACAGCTGAGGGCAGAAGCTAACCCTCAGGGTCTGTATCTTTAACCCAGCTGCCACTAGAATATTTATCTCACTTCTGTAAAGAGCAGATTTTATCAAAGCACTGATTGTTGTTTTCATCTTTGCTCCAGTAACCAAGATAAGAGAGTAATAATTTACCTTCTTTCCATATTTACTCTTAACTGTTGGAATGTAACCTCTTTTCCCACAGGTTTTTCTGTTTTCAAACACTGGAAGAGCAATTTTGTAACTTAGAAAAATATTTCACTTGAGGTCATTAATCACTTGTTCTGTCATGCACTTGATTTTTATTTGTGGTCTTTTCAACAAGAGCATTTGAAGGATGACCTGAGTTCTGTCTGTCTCCTGTTAGACTCCACCTCGCTGAATCCTTGTACCCAGACCCCCAACGTTAGTGTGTCATCTTTGTCCCCTCAATAAATCTTCCCTAAGAGAGGGGGCGCAAAACTGTTGCAAATGTTAGTGGAATTTGGAATACGCTTTGGGAACTGAGAAGAGCAGAGCGTAGCCATAACTCTGTTTTCCTTGTTGGATGTTTTTGTACTTTGTCTTCAAATACAGTCAGACATCCCAATGCTGATAAAGTTAACTCTGGCTTTTCCCTGTTTTTAACCGGAGGACTGAGAACAGTGGGGGGTTCTTTCTTTTTATTTTTTTTTTCTTAAGTAATTCAGTAATGGGTATAATTCTTGCTTCCTAGACAGATGCTACAAATGCTGTATACTTGCTTCCTGAAGATGATACTGAGTATATATAAATTGTACTGGCTTAGCAGAAGAGGCTTGCAAAGCAGGCTGACCACTGACTATGTTTTATACTTACATTTTGAGCAGTATATTAATGGGCATGACAAGAATTTCACAAAATAAATCCCTTCTTAATGCTGAGAAGAGGGGAGCTGCTTAGAGGAGAAAGGAATTAATAGCCTTTCTCTTTACAGGATACTTTTCTCCTCTTAGTGCATGTAACTCCCTATTCAGGATCATGGGATTAGTGCATGTACATCAAGGGGAGAATAATCAGCATTTCATATTTTCTTATCATAACTTATTGGTCATGCTTTCTTTTTGAAAATATAATAAATACATCATCAGATACTTAAATTTTGCTCTTCTAAACAGACATATCAGTAACCACTTGAAAAACTGAAACCTACAGCAGTGCACAAAACAGTACAAAACCAACACAAATCTCTTCATTTTGAATTTTATCTCTCAAATAGGGGTTTTTATACACACGCGCGCGCACACGTACACAGAGTATGTATAAATTAAAATGACTGGAAATAGCTGAAGTTAATGTCACTAATGAAGATTAGCAGGTGGATTGGATTGGAAGAGTGAGCATAGATTTTATATCTTATTTTCTTCTGGTTTAATAGAACATAGCTTGTATATTTGACTACCAAGCCCTTTAAGAGCAATAATAAACAAAAATATATCATGTTTTTCGTCTTTTGCTTTTCAACCATGCTAGGTTTAATAAACTTACAGCTATGGGAGTGTTTTTTCTCTCCACCTTTCAGAATTTTCATTTATTGCTTAGTTGTTTGGAGTAAATACAGAGTTTTCCAGTATGGACTTGCAAGCTGACTGCCATGGAGTTCAGCATTGACTCAGAAGAGGAATGGTTCTCAGACTAACATGGACAGATGACAGATGTGTGCCCTTGGCAGCACTTGTCATTGTCACCAACAGCAATGTTGCTGCTCTCCAGGCGGGATTTGCAGTTCCAAAGTAGCATTGCGTTGACCTACGTCTGAGAACCTGGTGAGAGAGCTCGGGGACTGCTGGCCATGTGGCATCACTCGGTCAGGAAGGCACAAAGAGCTGATGCTGAAGAAGGATGTGGTATCCAGAGGCCTTGGCTTGGTAGGATTACAGTTCTCTTTTGCTCATTGTGGGCTGAATGTGCTCTTGCAATTGACTTTGCGTCACTGAGCAAAATACCCGTCTGCGGCACAAAGAGCATGGGCAACGTTCCTTTGTTCTGCTTTAACTTATCTCGAAGGGCTCTACACTTAATTGCTGACCAATGAATCTGACTGCTGCCTGTGTCCTAATTGCCTGGTATTCACAGGAAAAGTGAGCATGTTTGCTCACTTCCATGTGGTACCACTTGTCTCCATCACCGATGTCTGTATATTTGCTCACCTGTATATTCTGCAGATGGTTCAGTTACAACCTCTTAGCAGGAACTCGGAGCTTTCCAGTTCAACCAGTCCTGCAGAAATTGTTTCACATGGCTGGGGTTCTGTCTTCTTGAATTTTGGTGCTGGTTGACAGCTCTAGGTCTGAAGTGACACGGTTGTGTTCGTGTTACGTGATAATGCAACCTTGCTGCTCCAAAGCAAAATTTCTATCAGGGAAGAGAAGCCCTTCCCAAGCCTGTTCACACAGGCCATCCCTACCTGGCAACAGGTCCCTCTGGTGAAAGGGAGTTGGGAGAAGGTTTTTACTAAGAGTTGGAATAATGAGAGAGCAAGGAAGTCGCTGTACATCAGATATTTGATAAAAGTAATGTTTCTGTCTTGGGACTACCCCAAAACCTGGTTTTGCTTCATACACATTTTGAAGAAATGTGGGGTTGGAAGCTTTTAATAATGCTGACTTCATGCTACACAAAGTGTTTCAGATTGAAGACAGACAATCTGGTGTATTTTGGTATCTTGGAGAAGTATTTGCTAAGAAGTCTAAAGCCAAGCTTGGTCAGACCTCACCCAAGTGTTTCATGCAGATGCTGGAGGCCAGCACAGATCAAAGTGAAGAATCCATTCCTTGATCTCCTTTGAAGATGGGATGCAGCAGGATAGCTCACAGCATCTCCTGGATGCCATGTGCTTCTGTCCCCTGCTGTGAAGGTTCTGATTCCCAGAAGACGATTGCTGCAAGTTCTGCTTTGTGCATACACAAAGAAGCTCATCCGGGTGATGAGAATGCTGAATTTGGACTCCCACCCAGTGTGTCACAGCTTCTTGTTCCCACATTCTTGAACCTTCTGATCATAATGGGTGGCTCCAGGGCTGCTGGTGCTGAGTGAAGCTGGGATTTGAAGCAGGTGACAGCTGTGCTGGGAGCTGTGAGGGAGAAGGAACAACGCAAGGTGCATCGCTGGGAGGAGCAGGAACACTGACAGGTCCAGCCAAACTCTTGCTCTGAGAAAAATGGGTGATCACCAGGAGCTTTGCAAAGCAGAGACAAGTTTGTGAAAGGCAAGCCCTGACTAATGTGGACGTGAGACCGCCCTGTGACAACTTAGAAAACAAAATAACCCTTGGCATGTTCACGTGATTTGGGTCAGAATTCTTCCTAAGAGCTTGTTACAGATGGGGACTCTCGTTCTGCCACACCTCCCCCTGTTTACCTTTAAGGCTGGTTTATCTGATTGTCTCTGCAGCAAGATGCTTGCAGGCTGTTGGTTGTGTGTTATTTACCTGCTGTGGTTTGGAGTGAGAACATTCTGGAAGTCAGCGTTGCAGCGTCTGTGCCACGTGTGTTAGCCACCAGAAAATGTCATGAAAATATTTCATACTTCAGAATTGGGAAGACATGGGATTGGCATCTAAGACAAACGTGTTTCTCTGATCCTTGGCCTCCCTAGTCTTTTAGAAAGCTGCCTGTATTTCTTAAAATGTTATACCTGTAATTACCAGCCACTCTTCAGTTTTTGGAACTGTAAAGAAAGATTATTTGTGCACTTTCACTGTTAAGAGCACTTGAGTGCAGATAGTCTATTTCTAAAAACCACTAGCAGAAGCAGCATTTTATCTTTTTAGGAGAAAAATGTATTTTAAAATTAGACATTTCAGCAGAAACCAGAATATAACAGTACTTTTAAAATTTAAATTAGGAGTATTTCTTTGTGTGGGGGCTACGACTACCAACAACTTCTGTTTCTTTTTCATTTTGGCCAGCGTGCATTCTTAAGGAAAACACACCGAGTTACTAAAATACAATTTGCGAAGGAAGGAAGAGTAGGTAGCAGAGCCTGATGAGGAATTAAATTTTACTCCCCAAGGCATGAGCGGGTTCTGTGTACCTCCTTTATTCTGTGCATGTGCATCTGTGCAGAGAGCCAAGCTGTGTCCCCTCGTGTCCCTTCGCTTCAGCTGTGTCCGAGCTGTCCCTTGTGACATCTGAATGCTGAACTCGCCTGAACGCCCGGCGGCCGCTGCCGGCCGGCGCCTCGCTCACTCCTCAGATCACCAGCAAGTACTGTAGCTTTAATCAAAACCTTCTCTCCGAGGAAACTCGCCCTCCTTAAGCTGATTGATGTGTTGCAAACCTGTCATTCGGAGGGAAGCGTAAGTCACCAGATGGTCATTATTAGCCAAATCTAACGAGTAATAAAACTGTATACAGGGTATGCATTTACTGTGCATGTGTATATATTTTTGTACATTTTTACGGTTATTTCCTACACTTGATTTTATGACGTTCAGAAGAGGTGTGTCTGAATCTGGTGAAAAACAAGGAGCTATTAAGAAAACCTGACCCTGTCACCTGCTGTAGTTTTTACTGAGAACTGTGCCCAAACAAATACGCAGACTTACAGTGCTATGCAAATATTACTTTGTAAGTTGTCTCTTAAATTTTGCTTAAGTAGTTTACGCTGTTTTTACTGGGCTTTCAGAGAAAAAGATGAACGCAAAAGCCTCGTCTTGTAAAATAAAATAGCTTTGGCTGTGTGAAGTACTGTATATTAGAATCTCATTCACACTTATTTAACTGTGTGTGATTTTGTACATACTGTGATGGAATAGAGGGGGTTTAATTGTGCTTGAATGAAAAAGGGTGACTGCCCAGCATCTGCTTTTTTCCCCAGTGTGTATTGAGCAGCCAGTACTGTAACTGGGAGATCTGCATCCTTTTCCTACTTGCCACTCTGGTTTTTGTAACTAAACATGCAGTAAGGGCTATTTTCTTTTTGCTTTGGTTGGTTTTATTTCCATTTATGCTTTTTGGCCTCAGTCCTGCAAACTGACCCATGTGAGGGCCACATGTCTGCAGCAATCACCTGGGTGTATAATTTTGTGGGGGTAGGAGGCAAGAACAAGATTAACCCTATGGGCATTCCCGGCACGAAGCCAGTCCTTGAGAACTGCAGAGGAATCGTTCACTACTGAGGCACTTATAGCAGCAATATATAAGGTTTTGCATGGCTCCTCCAAAAGATCAGAATGGGGTGGGAGGTATCTTCCTTTCCTGAAGAATCCTCCAAAGTAACCCCAAAGCTGTATGATCTAAGAACTTGAGGCTGCAGCAGGGTGTGGTGGCTGTACGCAGAGATGCTGTAGATTAAACTAGTTTGTCAAATCTGACATATTTTAAGTTTTTATTTTTCATTAGAAGATAAAGCACTTCCTCCTCTGTACACCAACATTGTATAGTGTACTTCTGTACCCCTGGGCCATCGGCTCTTCTTTAGCCTATGTGATCATTTGTGTCATAATATCACATTTCTGGGTCATCTTTCTGCTACCCTGCAAGCACTGGGTTCTTGATTTCTCCTATAGGTTTTCTCTTCCCTGATCTGTTCCTCTTTGAATAGTCTAGGTTGGGCTGAACTGCCTTAAAATGATAGATGAGTGTCATGGGTCACTGTGTGGAAGGAACTATTTTTTGTGAGGAGGATGGGTTTCCATTCTAAGAGTACGCAAACAGAAACTTTTTTGTGTTACTTTTGAGTTTTCACAAATACAGCTTTTCTCATCTCAGTGCCTCTACTGGATCTCCCTGGATCCATAATTCATTTTTAAAGGACGATGATTTTGATCTGGAACCAACCAGTGCCAGACATCACAACTACACCTGTAAGAAGCAGTCAGCAGTGGGGTTTGGGGGCAAGGGTAGGTCAGTGGGGCAGTGTGTCACTGCAATGTTTGACAGCCAGCACTGCGTAAGGGAGCTATGGAAATGGAAGAGCACGTTTGCTCCATGAATGAAGGCACAGGAAATGTTGTTAGGTGGTTTGTTTCTGTACTACCACCACAGTGACCTTTAGGCTGTGGCAGCTTCTTGCACATGCTCTCTTTAAGTTGTAAACATGGTTGGTGGCTGCTTGTGGTGGTGGTATTTTCTCTATGTACTTTCACCTCACTAACTCCACTCTTTTTCTTCCAATACTGCATTAATGTATTTGGGAAAACAGCCTGGAATTCCATAAAAGCAATGCTGTGTTCTCAACACCAGATACAGTCAGCTGCTGCACTGGGAGTACATTAATGGTTCAAATGTGCCACCCTCCTGAGTGCTGCTATGTTGGGCAGAGGGCTTCTGGGGTGAGGAACACGCTGATGCACCTTCTACATGCTTATAAAACTGGAATCTGTTCCTGAGAGGCTTGACAGAGTGCTTCTGTGAAAGAAAACCTTGTATCACAGGATTTTGTAGGTAGATAAAAGGTTAATAGCTGTGGTATGGGTTAATACTCTCCTGGGTTTCATCACACCCTATATTACATGTCAGAGTCCAGTGCTCTCTGCCCAGGTTCTTTTAGCCATCCCACATATGGAGGGGATAATGTTTAATTCCCCCTCTCCTTGTGAAACTTGGGGAGGTATTTACACCACCAGTTGATCCACTCAGCTGTTGGCAGCTGTTGGTCTGAGCCAAAGGCCAGCCCTGGTCCCTGCTGTGCAGAACTGAAGTCAGCTGGCTGTGCCACAGCTGTGGTCTGTCACACCCCACAGCAAGGGACCTTGGCAGGCCTGAGAGCTGGGGCTGGGGTGGGAAGCTCATGAAGTTCAACAAAGCGAAGTACAAGGTCCTGCACCTGCATTGGGGCAATCCCAGACACAGCTACGGGTTGGGCAGAGAAGGGATTGAGAGCAGCCCTGCGGAGAAAGATTTGGGGGTGATGGCTGATGAAAAACTCAACATGAGGTGGCAGTGAGCACTCACAGCCCAGAAACCAACCCTGTCCTGGCCTCTATCAAAAGGAACATGGGCAGCAGGTCCAAGGAGGAGATTCTCCACCTCTACTCTGCTCTGGTGAGACCCCACCTGCAGTGCTGTGTCCAGTTCTGGTGTCCCAAACATGAGAAGGATGTGGAATTGTTGGAACAAGTCCAGAGGAGGCCACGACATTGGTAAGAGGACTGGAGCACCTCCCCTATGAAGACAGGCTGGGAAGGCTGGGGTGTTCAGCTGGAGAAGAGAAGGTTGTGTGGAGACCTCACAGCACCTTCCGGAGTCTGAAAGGGCTACGGAGAAGCTGGAGAAGGACTTTGTCAGGAACTGGAGTGACAGGACAAGGAATGATGCGTACAAATTGAAAGAGCGGAAATTTAGGTTAGACAATAGGAATAAATTCTTTACTGTGAGGGTGGTGAGGCCCTGGCACAGCTTGTCCAGGAAGGTTGTGGACACCACATCCCTGGCAGTGTTCAAAGCAAGGTTGGATAAAGCCTTGAACAACCTGGTCTAGTGGGAGATTCATCATCAGAACTAGATGATCTTTAATGTCCATCCCAACCTTGTAAAATTCTGTGATTCCATTATTCATTCCCTGAACTTCACATGTGCATCACCCTCACTGATCACTGAACTGTCTCTCCTGCTAGGGGGTTACGGGTCACCCACAAAAACGACATTTATGATATCAATACCTGATGTGAGATTTACGCACATATGGAAGTCCCCTACACTGCCGACATCATTACATTCTGCTGTGATAAAGGTTTGTGCCAAAGGGACAGGACTGCCATGATGAGGCTGCTGGGGCTGCAGCTGGAATTGTGACATCTGAGCTGACGGGGCTGGAGCAGGCACTTCTGCTCCCTGATGGAAAGACAAAGCACGTACAGCTTCCCGAGGCATTTGCTAGAAAGCAGAGTGCCAAAAGCAGGTGCCCCCGTGCCATCTGTGGTCACTGCCTCTGTGCAGACACGGCACGTGGCTGACGGGATACAGAGAGCAGAGCAGGGCACAGCTGACTGAGGACAGGTTATTCTACTTGGCTGTGACTTGTGGTGTGAAAATGAGTTTCCTTCGTTTTTCATCTTGCTGATGTCCGGCAGCACTTGTAAAAGCCAAATTCAGCGCTGGCCTAGTTGTGACATCTTTTCTTTACTTCTCTAATGAAGTTACAAGTAGTTAAGTGCTAGTGGTCACTCCACTTAATGGGAAAATCAGTAGAGGAAAGAAACTAATCCATTTAGGAACATACAAACCTCCTCCCACCTTTGCTGCAATGAAATATGAATTCTACAAGTATTTTCAAGAAAATGCTATTTCTTGTTTGCTTCCTATCAGCTCAGAGCTCCTTGTCAAAGGTAGGGGACTGCTGCCCTTTGCCTCTGTGCAGCAAAGCTGCTTTGCAGGTGATAAAAGTGGGGTCCACTCTGCCACAGAGCTGAGCTGATCCCCTGAGGCTCCCTGGGGGAAAATCCTTCTCTCTGAGGTTACTCCTCTCTTCAAACAACTGCTGCACGTGTCCTGCTTGACCAAACAAGGCTGACTTCTTTTAGGCACAGCTGGGCTTTCTCCCAGCTGTCAAAGGCTTTACTTTAAGCAATTGCACAAAACTGAGGTATAGGGAAAATGCAATCGATGACGAATGGGCAGGCAAAGCTCCTTCCTGTTTTGCTACTTTGTTCTTCTCATGTCCCACCCAGCACATAATCATGTAATTCTCATAATTAACAAAGTTTTATGGCAAAATTCTGATTTTTTAAATTTTTATTCTATTATTTAAGAATTTGAATGTTTTCAGTACAGAGCATTTATTGGGGTTATAATGGCATAATCTGCCAGAAGGATGCATTGCTTCCTCTCCCTGCCAGCAGATAGGTTCAGAGCAAGACTCTCTAACTGAACATGATAAAAGAGTTTACCTGGCAAATCCCATATTTCTTTTCTGATTAATTTAATGCTAATGGCTCACTAAAGGATGGAGAAGACCTTCTCAGAATGCTAAGAAATGCTTTTATGAAAAGGCTTTTGAACATTCTGCAGCTGTGAGGTGTGGACAAGACACAACCATGTGCTGCAGAGCAGAACCCTGTATTTTTGGGGAGGGAAACTTGCTCACACCAGGGTTAGTTCTCTGTTAGATGGGAACAAAGAAACCACATCCCCCCAGCACCCCTGGCCCAGAACTCCAGTAAGATTAGAAAGGCAGGCAAGGGAAACGTGCAAATTTGTTATTTCCTAAGAGTGTGCACTCTTTTGCTGGCAGCCACGCAAGAAGGCAGCTGGCTTGCCTAAATTAAGTACTGCACATAATGGAACATAAATTATTGCTGTTAACTCCAAAGCGATAACGTGGTTAGGGAGAACAAATTGCACAGAAGCAATATGAGGGGTTTTGCTTACTCTCAAAGGGATCTCGGTGGAGTAACCTCTGGAGCTAATGTTAGGTCTGGGAATTTTACAGGCACTAATAGGATTAGGCACATGACTTCCTTTTCAGTCTGATGGGAGTCAGTGTTTAATTCCCTTGGGCTTCTCAGAGGTTTCAGCACAGGTTCAGAAGTGTCGCCCAAACCATCAGTACACCCAGATTTTCCTTTCTGGCTGTCTCCCAGACAAGGAGATTTGCTATTCCACCCATCAGAAGGGTAAAGGGCCTTGCACTTGGTGTGCAACCTGTGACAAAACAGCACTCACTCCCACTGAAAATACAAAACAAAACATCATAACTATATAGTACCTTTACAAAAATGAAATATTAGAATTTTGCTATTCCACTTGCAAGAGGAAACCTCATTTCTCAACAGCTCACTGAGGAGAGTTCAAGCTTAGTTTTACTCAGCTTCAGTTTGGTGCTTAGCGCAAGGCTCTCAGTACTTTTGTGTCTTCAGGCACAGCTGAAAAAGACTGACAGGGTGTTAAAAGTAGCGAAGATTTGTTTGCAGTGCTGCTACAGGACTCTGGATCTAAGTAGCATCATCTGTTTGAAATATTTGCTGCTGTATTTTTGGGTGGGCAGTGGTGGTCAGAGCAAGAATTCATGAGATTGCGTTGTCCTTTCTCTCCCATCAATGATGTGTTTTGTTTTATAGCTGTCCCAGTAGCTTTATTCCTAAGAGCACCAGGGTCTAATAGGATCAAAGCCTGGAATAGAAACCTGTGGTGGAAATAGCCTGTGTGGCCTGGATGTCTTTGTGATCTCAAAACTTACGGTACTGCTGAGTCTCTGGTGGTTCAGCCCTCCTCCTTCTCCACAAAATCACACATACCCTGTCAGTTTAACCCTCTTGAGAGGGTCCTGCTGTCATGGGAGGACACACAAAAAAAACCAACAGGGACTCTGAAGGGGAGGATTCTCATCAGAATATTTACTTCTATGCTTATTATGAATGGCTTTCTGGGCCTCTTTTCAGACTTCATTATTCTCGTAGTACTACAGTTTTGCAACCCAGGGAGGACCTGCCTAAGATAAGCTTGCAAGGGAATCTAATTTCTAATTAATAATGCATTTTAATTTAACAACTAATAATTTTACATTCTAATTTGGAATTGAGCTTTCCCTTGATGAATACAGAGAAGAGTATTTAAATAATGGTGTAACTCACTCTAAGATTCCCTCCTTCCGTATTCTCATCAGTTTTACATTATCCCTTGGACACATGTGAGCTCTTCCCCAGGCTGGTGTGACAGACAGAGATTAAACAATCATCCTTAGATGATCCTTAGAATAGATCCCTGTTGTCCAGAAAATTGAATTAGAAATGTTATGGTCTCATTCTTACCAACTTCAGCACTCTTCAGAAGCTACTCATAACAAGGACGATAAATGAAGTAACAACCCAGAACTACTATGATATGTTTGTGCAAAAGCATAATTAGTTGGTAAAGGTGTATTTTATTAATATTTCCTGTAATGTGTTTTTTTTAAAGTGACCACACATCTATGTTTCTAATAGTGTAGTAGGTGAAAATGGCTAGAAATTAATATATGCTGGAGGAAAGGGTTGTCAGTCCCCAGCTGAGAGAGTCCAGGTGCAGACTGCAGAGTGCAGCTGATAAAAGAACAGTGAGTTACCTAGTGAGCTGGGAGAAGGGAGTTCTCTGGCTGTGCACAGATTAAATACATCATGCTCTGTCCATGCCCTCATGGCAGGCCATGACAGGTTTCCTGTGTCTGGTGATGAAATCACCTTGCTGGTGGTGGTACCAAAGCCCCTGCACTCACGTTGTGCATGGAAACATCCCATGGTGGTGTCCTACCTCCCCCTTTTCCAAAGAACAGCCAGTGTTCAAATGTGTATCTTTGCGTTTCTAACTCCTCTCAGGATAGGGTAATTTTCCAGACAAACAACCCTTTTCTTCTAAGGTCTCCAGTCTCAAGAGGAAGTTCAGAACTACCTTGGGGTGTGACTGTCCTGGGACTCTGCCTTGGGCTCTCTGCCACTCATACTCGTGGCATAATTGAGAATGAAACTCCTGACATAAACCTCTCTCACGAGTGAGGATAACTGATTTCCATTTTCACTCAGTTTGAGCTGATGTTCTCATGACAGCTACAGCTCCATGCTCAGCAGAGCTGGCTAGTAGTGAAAAGGTGGGTGCTCAGGGAGCAGAGGCAGGTGAGACAGAGAAGGAGCCATCCGTGAAAAAACAGGCAGAGTGCTGGATGCCCTCAGTTTGGATCTTGCTGTTCAAAACCTGCTAATTAGCCCTGTGCCTCCCTGCTGGCAGCTGAAGTGTTTCTGTTTTGCAGCTCGGGTCTATCCTGAAAATAGTCCAGAGCTGCAGGAACTCCTGGGGCTTGAGGGCCTTCTCTGCCTGCTGGCACCTGACCTTGTTTCTGCCCATACTGGTTGAAAAGTTGTTTGGATTTCAGGGAGCTGTGAAAGGCTCCAAGATCACTGCACTATTGCTAGTTAGTTACTAAACATGTTTGAGTGGCTTGGGAAATGGATCTAAATGGCCTGCTGGGGGGAGAAGAAAAGGAGGGAAGTACAGTGGCAGCTCAGCTGCAGATTGAATTCCTCTGGTCTTCAGAATTAGCTTGGAGTAAGGACTGTCACATCTGCTTTTTCCTCTTCCTTCTTTTATGTGGTTCACATGGTACAGGGGGAGGAAGAGCAGTTGCTGGCACCATTAGACATGTAACATTAACATCCTGGTAATGATGTTTATACTTTCCTACTCACAATTTCCCACTTTGAACTTGTTCCTCTTTACTGAGGTGGGTTGGCGTGCTTGTAACACACTCAGCACTTGATCTGAGTCCAAATGCCTTTCTCATGTCTGCAAGGTAGAGCTGCCTCTGATAACTCAAACACGCAGCCTTTTTGTGGCATCCTCCCTGGATGAGTGGGATTTTAGAGAACTATTCAAAGCAAACTGTTTGGAGGAGGAGGAAAGTCTTTCTCAAGGGGTGCTAGAAGAGAGGCATTGCCAGGAAAGGAGGTTTCTTGGAATCCCAGAAGGCACAGACTGATGTTGAAAAGATGGTGAAGACTATGCTGGACAAATAGCAAGGTACTGATTCTCCCTTCCAGGCCAGGGAGCATCTCCCCCTCCTTGCTCCAGCTGCTCTGCCCTGGCTTGCTGGCCAGCATTTCTGTAGATTCCTTTCTTAAATGTTTTCTGTGACATAATGAGGATTCAAAATAAGCACTTCTATGATTTCTCTCTTTTTCTCTCCCGTTCTTCAGGCTGTTTGCTTTTCCTGACCCTTCTTGAAGGTCTTTGGTCCCACATTTCACCTTTGTCCCCCTAGTTTGTCCTGTGGTCATTTAGGGGTTTCAGAACGAAAACACACACAGTTCTTTCACAGTTACTGTCACCTTCTCTGCATTCCCGTATTTTCCTAACTCAGGTGATGGGGAACAGTTCACAAAACACAGCAGATTCTGCTGCAGAAATCTATGGATGGAATGAAAATGCTCTTGAATAGAGCTTCTATGGAAATAGCTTCCCTATGCTGGTTTTGTTGCTATTAAATATATTTCAGTCAATGATTCATTCCCAACAATATGAAATAAAAAGCCAAAATTTTGATTATTATGTGCCGCTAATAATTTGTAGCTGACATACTAATTCAAAAAGACAAGGTGGCTTTTAATATACTCATTTTTAAAAAAGAATTTACAATATTATAAAATTATTTTCCCAAATATAAAAACCCTGTCAATTTTTTCCATTTCTGCAGGCAGCTGTGATTTCATGAAATTAGCTAATTAAAACCAGAATTCCCTCAGTTAAACTTTCTGTGTTTTTTGGTGCCAGTTTTCTGACTGCTGCCACAAATCAAAGTGAAAACATAAAACTATGCATTTGCTGCTCTCCTGACTCCTTGAATAATTCTTCCTTGGGAGTAAAGTTTCCTTCACTAATTCTGTAAAACTTAGTTACAGTTATTATGTTGATTTCTTTTTTACTCCCAAACACTGTATAGGGTGATGGTCATCTCAGTGGAAGCCCATGGACTTCAATATCTGTTTCTCCCCAAATATTAATTACCAAAAGTATCGAAGAAAAATGTAAGAAATCCCTACAAGCAAATATTTACCCTTTAACCCTATTGTAAAAATGTGTCTGAAATTTCCCCAGAGGGGAAAGTTGATGCTCAGTCTGAAAAGAGAGGCTTTCTCTAGAAATTCCTTCCGTTTTTCATTCCAAACCTTGCTACTGTTGAACATTCAAATATTAATTTTCCCCATAAAGTTTCTCTTCTGTAATCATTTTCAGGTCAGACAGAATTTGAACTTTTGGTAAAAAACCAGATTTATAAACTCTCTCCTACCATTCCACCCAGGAGTGTCCATCTACAGGCTCAGTTTTAAGTAGTGGTGACAATAGGTCAAAGTCTGGATATTATTTCACTAGTATCTCTGGCATAATCCTACACTACATCATCTTAGGGAAACCAACCCAATCTGTTAAATGAGATTATTGTAAAAACAAGCAGAACTGGACATTCATCTCCTCCAGCAAGTAGGGTGGGATAGGCAAGAGACTGTGAGGGGACTTTTCTGGGCCAGCTGACCCAAATTGGCCAAAGGGCTTTTCCTTACATACAATTCAATGCCATAAGGTCACGGTCACCAGTAAGAACTGGGACAGAGAAAGGGAAATTTCTGGCTTCCAAGGGAGCTTGGAGAACGGCTGGGCCTACATGTGGGAGGTGGTGAGTGATTTCCTTTGCTTCATTTCTGTCTCTTTCCTTCACCTAATAAACTGTTTTTATCTCAACCCATGTGCATTCCCACTTCTGTTTTTCTTCTTTTCTCCCCCTGTCCTGCTAGGGATGGGAGAGTGAGTGTTTGTGTGGCTGCTGGCCAGGGTCAACCCATGACATCCAGCAGAAATGTTAGAGTGTGGTCAGATATGGAGAATATAAAGATAAGATTTTTCATGGCAAATCTTTACTTGAATTTTATGTGAATTAGAGGATACAAGAAGTTCTACATTCAGGACTGTTATTGCTAGCGAATCCTGGAATCTACCATGATCCTCCTGGGCCCCCATTATCTTACAGACTGTCAGATAACACTGGAGAGGGGGAATCAAATTGTCCCGTAGACACTGCTGCTTTTGTCTTCATCCTGACTGAAACCTGGCATAAGAATTTTACTTTCCTCCTATCAAACCCTTGCCTGCCAGTGATCATTTTCTTTCGTCAACAACATTCTTTCTGTTTATCTTTTCTCTCTCTGCCTCCCCAAAATAGGATAGTTGTTATAATTTTCAAACTCAGCAGGAACATTTTCAAATATGGATTTTCCCCTGTAATGGACATAGCATCAAAACATAAGGCAATTAGGGATGCACTTCAACTGCTTTCCTTCCATTTTCCTGCTGCTTAAATATTTGAAAAAAATTCAACAAGAGCTGTCCCAGTAGGGACCTGAAGATTGACATAATATTTTAGGATTTAATGTTATAACAAAGAGCCAGGGTTTAATTAACCTTCTTGCTCTTTAGGAGACCTGAGACACAGGATCCAGTTCCTCAGAAAACCACTGCTGCTCCTCTTGCAGTTACTGAGCTCATTAATCTCTAAGGGTGCTGCTATGCTTTATTTTGATCAAGTTAAGTGCTAAATATTTTACAATGAAATTCTTTGTCCTGCCTTGCAGAGAACATCATTTAAAAACAAACCAGAAGAGGAGCAAGGGAAAAAAGAAGGAAATGGAAATTCGGGAGCAGAAAATGCTATGGGATATGCTGACTTCCTCTGTTTGCTTGACACCTATGCCACTGGGTTTGTGCATATGAAATATGATAGAACAGGACAATGAGAAATTTAACCCTTGGTTTACACTAGCCACCACACAATATACACAAACAGCACCTCTGAAACCAGTTTCTTCCTCTGAAACAATTCCCACCTTTCAAGTCAGACTTCATTCCTCCTCTAGGAGGGAGAGTTCCCAAAAGCCACAGAAACTGCCCAAGAAACTAGCCTAACCCAAACCCAGCCATGTAATACTAATGGGACTGCCTGGTGGCAGTGGCTGTTGGGTGTATAAATCTCTCAGTCATCAATAAGAAACATCACAGGAGAACAACTGTGCAAAATTTTGACGCGAGAAAATGTTGCATTCTGTATGGTAACTTATAAACCCTATTGCAGAGAGAAGCTGTGAACTGAGGGAGAAGTGACAAGGCTGCGTGATCACAGTGCACAAAGTGAAAGCTGGAAGAGACACCAGCTCCTGCTAACGAAACAGTTAATGAAGTGCAGTTAAACAAAGTGAGTGTGATGTGCAGGGTCTGGGTGTTGAACTATAATGAGTTTATGTGCCTTGTTTTGGGAGAGAGAGAGAGCCTGTTTTTCTGAGGTTGTTTTTCCTGCTAGAGCCCTGTTCCTGTAAACACCCACCCCAGAGTGTTGATCGTGTGTGCTATGGCCCTGCTCCATCAGCACACCTCTGCTCTGTGCAGAAGCCAGGCTGTGGGGTGGGGATGAAAAGAAAGGCTGCTGTTTCCTTCTGTCCACACCAACCTGAAATCCACAGGAAAATGAGATGCACAGACTTGGAAACCAGGAAAACTCTTCCTGGTTTAGTAATGTATATGCAGTCTTTCCATCCAGTCATACAGATGCCTCCTAGATTAATCTGCTCCTTTATACTGTGCCTCAAAGTCAAGATCCAGCCCAGAGGTGACCTACTTGGGCACTAAGCCTGTGGCTGGAATAGAAATGATAATGCTGATACGTAAAAGCACTTGTACAGCCTCTGCCTGGCCATAACCTACCTCAAATCCAGCTCCTCCTCTCTTACTGACTCCTCATTCAAAGTGCAGGCATAATTCTGCCCTGCTAATGTGGCAACAGAAAAGTTTCAGGCAGCTGATACCCAACAATCTCAAATGGTGAAGAGAATTTGCTTGGCTAGAAGAGGCTGATTTGTAGGCAAGAATTAAATTTTATCTTGCCAAGCATGTGAGGTTGAAAAATGGTAGCACCACGATGGCCTGGTGTCTGTGATAATTGTGTTTTGTGGATACCAAATTAATATTCACCTAGGACATGTAATGATTTCTAGTAGAGACAGAGAGTATTTTAGGTGGTGTGAAGGCAAGAGGAAAAGCATAATTCTAGTTGCTCTTCAAGTAGTCCTTTTTTCCCTTTCCCACATTTTCCCCAGAAGGAAAATTTCGTCCATTCATTTCAAAACGCAAGGTAAAAGCACAACATTGTCAAAGGCCCAGTTTCCAAATGCTTTGTTTTTTTCTCTATGTCGTTTGCTATAAAGTATCTACTTTTTCCATTAGAGACCAGTCAATTTCACTTCTCTGTCAACTTGACTTTCAAGTATTTTTGGCAATTAAACACCTGAGACACAATGAAAAGTTGTTTTGTTTAGTCTTCTTGCCTATATTAATGAGTCTGTCTTGTTTTTTGAGAAGGAGAAGATGGTTTAGGAATAAACCACAAATGGAGATGTATTTGCTTCACTTGCTATCAAAAACAGCAACCAGGGCTGGGACAGGGGTTTTCTTTTGGTTGGTTGTTTTTGGGATTTTTTAATGTTTGTTTTTAATAGAAACAGCTATGCTGCAACCATAAAAACTAGTGAGGAAATTGAATTATTTACCAAATTCTGCAGCGATTAAAATGTTAATCCCAATGAACTATTGGCCTTAGCTCTAATCTCTGAGAAAAGGGGATAAATACATTTGACTTGGGTTTGCCTGTTTCCCTACCTGTGCTGTTCAGGACTGTGCAGGGCCATTTGACAGATGCATGAAATTAGTTTCTTTGGAGCTTACTGGGAGGAATTTCTAATTTTTTTGTAAGTGCATACAGAGTGTTTTTTCTGTTTCAGTAAACGTAAATCCTTTTTGCCATACACTTATCACTTCTACTGTAAAACAGTGTTTAACTGCTGACATTTTAAAAATAAAGTACCATGATATGTCTTGACTCTCACAGCACCAAAAAAATGTTTGTGTCCAGCTTCTCACCTAAACCTGAAAATCAGGTAAAACATTTTACTGTGCTACACAAGATTCTTAAAGTCTGACTGTGCCAAGGAAACAAGTTTTGTTACAACCAAGGTGAAAACGAATTTCTGTGCAAATGATGGTGAAAATACTCAAAGAATAGGAAACAACCAATAATCCCCATAGTAAAGTGGTAGAGATAAAACTGGGAGTATTCAGCAGCACTAGGGGGTGAAACATGTTACAAGGATGCTGTAATTATTTTTGAATCAACATTATAGAAAATAGGGTTAAGGTTTTACTGAAAGAAAATTCTAAACAAATTGACTTCTGTAAATATTTGAACACCTAAACCACCTCAGCACAATGTCACTGTGCAATAGAGTTATGATTAATACATAGATTATTATCCTACCTGAGGTTACATTTGGTTTTACACATGTATGCAGTGTTTTCCACTTTGTACCCCTTACAGTAGGCTACTTTCAATATGCTCTTCTAGATCTTACTTACTTTTATTTGAGACGGTAAGTGCAAACCCTTTAAGTTTAGGATTCTTGATTCTGAAGAAACTGCAGATGACCAAGGTGAACAGCAGATTTATTTAAAAGAAAGGAATAGCATCTCAGTCTAAAGTAAAACAGGGGTCAGTTTTATGAGTCTATTACCACTAATTAGACCCAACAGAAGTGTAATGGGGTATTATTATCTCTATGCATTTAAAACCCTACATTATAAACCATTAAACTTCAAGGGCCAAATTCACGTATATATTTGAAGCCAGTGGAAAATATGTTCCCTAATGCACTTACTTCCACTGAACTAGCCGGGAACAGCCATGGGAATGACACATCGGGCAGCTGCCCACTCAGTCCACCAAAGCCTCACAGAAGTCCTGCAACGAATTTAAATAAGATTCATTTTAATAAAGAGCATCTCTACTACGAGGAGAGACTGCGGGAGCAGGGCCTGTTTAGTCTAGAGAAGGCTGAGAGGGGATCTCATCCGTACACATAAATACCATCCAGGCGGGTGTCAGAGGATGGTGCCAGACTCTACGGTGGTGTCCAGCGACAGGACAAGGAGCAATGGCCACAAACTAAAACACAAGAAGTTTCACCTCTACACAAGGAGGAACTTCCTTCCACTGAGGGTGGCGGAGCTCTGGCACAGCTGCCCAGGGAGGGTGTGGAGTCTCCCTCTCTGGAGCCATTCCAAAGCCACCTGGACGCGTCCCTGTGTCACCTGCTCTGCGTGACCTTGCCTGGGCAGGGGCATGGACTGAGCGATCTCCAGAGGTCACTCCAACCCCGACTATTCCGCGATTCACCCCGTTCAGGCCGGCTGTCAGCGACCGGTGCGGCCCGGGGGGCTCCGGCCCTCAGGCACCTCGGGCCCTCCCTGAGGGGCAGCCCCGCGCCGGGTCCCGGCGGCTGCCGGGGGCCGCAGGCCGGGAACCCCCCCTCCCCTCCCGTCCCCGGGCCGCGCTTCCCCTTCCCTCCCCGCCGCGTCCCCCTTTTC
>VZTG01005661.1:158003-257820 GCA_013397845.1 Melanocharis versteri | reverse complement strand
GCCTCTTCACTGCCTCCCCCCCTTTCTAATGGCAGTGGGCAAACTTGGGGCTGTTTCTGTAGTGAATAACAAGCCTAATGTTGTGCTCAGAGGTGTTTAGGGGAAGAGGGTGAAATAGGAGAATATAATACATGAACCCCAAACTTCTCTCCAGCGAGCTTTGTGTGGCTTTGCTGGTGCTAAGAGAAGTTGCGAGGAGGCATCGTCTGCGGCGATCCCACTGATGCATTCCCACTGACATGGTAATTTAATCTTTAACTGGTGTGCTTTGGTTCCATCTCTGAGACAGTTTAACAAACAAGATCTCGTGCTTCCAGCGATGAATTAGTTCTTTCAGGTATCAGAGACAGGCAGCTGGTCCCGATGTAAAACGTGAGCCCCCCCGCTCTTACAGATACAGAAGGGTGCACTCAAAGTTCGCTTAAAACAAGCACGTGGACTAGGCTGGGCATTGGGAAGCATTTCTTTAATGGGAGGGGGTTCAAACACTGGAAGAGGCTCCCTAAAGAGGTGTCTAAGTCTGTCCCAAATGTGCCGGTGTCTAAGAGATATTTGGACAGTGCCCTTAACGTGCTGTTACTTTTGGTCAGCCCTGAAGTGGTCATGCAGCTGGACCAGATGATCCTGGTAGGTTCCTTCCAACTAGAATAATTTTTTCTATTCTAACTACATCCACAATGCTGTTAATAAAAAGGTTAAAGTGAATGAGATCAGCATAGAGAATTCTGCTTTTTCTTTTTTAACAAAAGGTAGCCAGTGTCTGGTCTTAGTCAGAAGTATCTCCACCGATGATGTAACAAAATATATATTTGCACTTTATCACTAGAACACTGGGAATGCTTTATGTGCCTGTGAAATAGAAACTTGTTTTACAGTTGCATGTTGTCTTGTTACGGAGTAAGCATTTATTGGTGATTAAGGTCTTAGACCTTACTTAGAAAAAGTATCCAACTGTAACCTTGTAGCTGTACAATTGTGGAACTCTGTGCGTATATGTTTTCTCTGGACTGTTTTACAGATATGCTTTTTTCTGTCTTAAACTTCTTTCCTTTTTTTGAATGCAGTTCATAAGCTGAACAGGATCTGTACTGAATCTACTCACCTATTTCAAGAAATCTAAAATCCATTTCACTTCAGATTTAAAGTCAGAAAAATGTACATATCGTGCTGTTACTGAGGATATAGTGTTATTCAGGAGATATGGTGTTATTCTACTGTTCAGGCTGTGAGGGCTTCCTTTTTAAAAGGATTTTCTGGCTTTATGTGTGTTCAGAATTGGGGAGTCTCCATGTGTGTGGCAGGGGGACTTGGTGGTGCAGGTCAGTCTTCACTGTTCCTGTATGATTTGAATAAGTAACATTTTAGTCTGTTGAAGTACACACAGTTTTACCTCAGGCTTGGTTTTTTTGTTAATAGGTGCTGAAAAGAACTTTGGTCTCTCTGTACAAGGAAATTTTCAAAATTTCAAACATGAAATTTAACCAGATTTCAGACAAGCCCAGTTGTCTGATATTGAAAATAATATTAATTTTGTGTGGTGAATGAGCATACATTATGGTTGTAAAATGTTTTGGACTTACCCCATCTGGTATGGTAGCAGCAGACTTACAAATGAGATAAGAGGTGAGCGTTACGTATTGTTTGTATGCCTCGCTCCTGGGCTGAGGGAATCATTTCTAGTGCTCTGGACAAGCACAACAGTAGTATCTTTACTGGTATGGACTAGAGTGGCTTGGTCTGAGACAGCCTGTTTCAGGAATTAAAGTTAATTCAGCAAAAGTGTTCAGAGATTACCGCTCTGGTGAATGTAGTAAGGGTGACTTGCTACATTTTAAACCCAAAACATTTGATTTCAATGGGGAATGCATTTTACTGGAACTGCTTTAGTTTCCTTTCCTCTCTGTTCAGAGCAGTGAAGTACTTAGAGACTGTAATATTTCAAATAAGTGCATTCAACGATAATAACTTACTTGAAGGAAAGCTCCTCTAAGCATTATATTGCCAGTGATTTATTGAGAGGAGAGGCTTGGCCTTCCAGGGGAAAGATTCACTTGATGTTGGTTTGTTGCAAAACACATTAAAAGCCATGGTATTAGAAACTGCTCAACAAACACAGTTTATCTTTTGTCTGTGGTTCCAGTTTGAGGCAGTTGGAGTTGTCTGGGATAAGTTGCCCAGCCAGGAGGTGCACGTGGGGGAAAAACAGACCTGTGAGGGGGATAATGGGGTTCTGATAATATGGAGCAACAAGAGTGAAGGTTAAGTGAGCATGCTTTTCAGAACATAGGTATTTCTTTTTGCTACAAGATTTAGATTAATCTCTGTCAGGTAAACTTCTGCATCATGAAAAACTCCTGTTAACTCTTAGGGTTTGTTCTTAATAAGAGAGAACTGAAGAGGGAGTTTTGTTCGTAGTGAAACTTCTTTTCAACACTGTGCGTACCAGAGTGGTTTTGTAAACAAATGTTTTTACCTACTTGAAATTTGACAGTACTCTGAAAGGAAAGTTTCTTTGGTAAAGAGAGTTATGCTTTCAAATCTATGGGTTAGTCTGTATTGTAACAGTAGTAACAGTAGTTATTTTCTATATTGGCACAACCCCGAATTCAGCACTCTGTGTACAGGCTTTGGCCTGTGGAAAAAATGGCAGGTTCCATGTGCCTTGGACATCTGATGCCAGTTGCAAAGGCAGTTTTTGTCAGAACTTTTTTCATGTTAGTGCTGCAACTTGATTATTTTGCCCTCAGAAGCTGTGCATAGGTGAATTAACCTTGTTTTTATTGTGTTTGTATCACTGGAAACACCCCGTAGTTTTAATAGAGAGTTTTTAGATTCATGGAATTCAGCATGGCATGACAAAGTTCTGGAGACTCTTTCTCTAGGCATACAGACAACCATATTTTTTAAGTGTGGAAAAAGTAGTATATTCACAGAAAGTTGCTGTTCCTCTATGCTTTTTCCCTTTTGTCAGTATGGCAGCACCCCTGAGTACTAAATCATTCTTGTCAGGTAGGACTGAGTGCCATGATGATTCAATTCCAAATTAATTTGAGCCATATTTTTTGCACTGTCAGTCTTACTAGATTGCAAAGCCACTGGGGAGTTTCACTGTCCAGCTGTGGTTCTGCTCGCTCTGGCACGTTACTTTGCAAACTCTCCACTCAAGTTTGTAGCAATTTATCTGCATTGCTACCAGACCTGGTAAGCTTACAAAGTGTTTTGAGTCATCTTACAGCTTTCTCACTGCTGTAGAAGTATTATTTTTAGCATCATTAATTTTTTTTTGTTTTATTTGCAGAGGCAAGTTGAGTGTTTTCATAGAACATCTTGAACTTGAGTAGTTGCTGTACAATGTTGACTTTACGAAATCTCTGAACCAGTGCAGGTTACTTTCCTAGGAAACCCAAACAATGTTGTTTCCTTTTCTGTAATCCTATTTGAAACTTTGAGAAAGTCTTTGGAGCCTCAATATAATGTTGTTGTACATAAATATCAGCCAAAGAACTCATCCTTATATAGCTGATTTGCGCTTAAATTATTAGCTCTCTCCATATGAAGAGGAGGCTGAAGACTGAAGGCAATTCTGCTAAATGAAGTAATTAATAGGTTCTTCAGAGCTTTCCTCACAAGCTGTTCTTTTGTAATTATCTTCATGCAGTTTGAAATACTCCATTATCAGCTCGTAGTATCTGTTTATATTGTCTCCTGTCTGTTTATATTGTGTGTTTGCATGTTTGCTCTCACTGTCAATAATCTGTCTTAGCGCAATGGACTTTATATATAATCTTTGGAGAGGATGGGATGCATCACTTTTATCTGGTCCATGTTCAGAATGTGCTGTGATACAGCCAGAAGAAAACCATCAGCAAAAGCTTTGTAGGCCCAAGAATCAAAAATGTTAGCGATTATCTACAGCAGGAACAGAAAGGTTAATAAAAGTAAGGGGCGGGGAGGGAAAGGGAAGAATTTTGCATCTTTTTGTGGTGAAAATAAATACTTGCAGTTAAGAATATTGTTCTGGGACTAGAGGAGGTTGATTCAATAGTTCTTTGTTCCTAGCAGGAAAATGTAATAAAAAATGTGCCAGCAAGAAGCGGGATGTAGCCCAAGTGATTAGAATGATTTGCTGCTAATGAGACCATTTAACAACTATATCCCATAAATGCATTTTCCCTGTTCTCAACCTGAACTCCTCCCTGCATTGTAAGTCATCACTGTTGTGTAGTTGATACATTATTCTGTGCTTAAATATTTGATTACATATGTCATGAGAAGCAGTGGCATATTCTTGTTAGTGTTAACCTGTTTTACAGATTTAGAAGTGCAGCAGTAAAGTTTTGCTAGAAGGATTGTCTTCTAGTGAATCAGCTAAGGTTTTTATATAGCAATTTAGCTGTGTTGTGTTTTAGTTTTTAGACTTCTTTTGAATATGAATTTGAGTTGGGAGAGAGAAGGACCTTTAAAAGACGTAAATATAAAAACCTCACAAGCCTTCCAAAACTTCAGATAGATCCACTTCTAACAGGCTAGTGATTTAAGAAAAAAGATTCATAGTAGAGCCTTTTACTAGTGGAAAAATAAGGGGAGTCAGAAAGGTTAACTGTGAGTGATACTTGGGGACAAAACCCAAACAAAACTACACCAAAGTGTAGTCTTGGCTCTGTGTTCTTTTAAAGGTATTCAAAGCCTTTTATCTCAGTTGACTGGGCTTGTCATTGATATCAAAGGAAAATATTTGTCTTCTTTAGTCATCTGACCTCAGGAGTTTTTGTTTTAAACTGCCTGTGTCGTTAGTGGCTTAGGATAATTTCCTCTAGAGAAAAAAAATCGCTGCGGTATATTTAGATACTAAAGTGACAAAGCCTCTAAGCATCTAATAAGTTTGGAAACTGTTAGGAAAAAACATAGATTATTGGGGATTTTGGTGTTTTTAGGCAGGCATGAACCTAAAAAATGTCAATATTTTATGGTTCTTTGGTATTAGACAGCTGCTACAAAGAGTACATGTTCCCCTTGGAAGTCCTGGTTAGGTGGTCATTCTGGTTTTCATTGTTCCTTTACGAATTCAGAGTAGAACAAGTGTCCTAGATAGGGAAGGGAGGAAGGCCGCACTGATTTGATCTACCAAAATGTCAGGAGGAAAGACAAGGAAGAAAGAATCATAAAATTGTTTGGATTGGAAAATACTTTAAAGATCATCCAGTTCCACCCCCCTGCCATGGACAGGGACACCTTCCTCTCTCCCAGGTTGCTCCAAGCCCCATCCAACCTGACCTTGAGCACTTCCAGGGATGGGGCAGCCGCGGCTGCTCTGGACAACCTGTGCCAGGGCCTCCCCAGCCTCACAGGGAAGAATTTCTTCCTGATGTCTAAATCTGCGCTCTTTCAGCTTAAAGCCATTGCCCCTTGTCCTGTCACTACAGGCCCCTGTACAAAGTCCCTGTCCAGCTTTCTTGGAGCCCCTTTAGGTACTGGAAGGGGCTCTCAGGTGTCTTCTCCAGGCTGAACAACCCCCTGTCTCAGCCTGTCTCCACAGCAGAGGTGCCCCAGCACTCTGAGCACCTTTGTGTTCCTCTTCTGGTCCCACTCCAACTGGTTGATGTCGTTCTCATGTTGGGGACCCCAGGGCTGGAGGCAGCTCTGCAGGTGGGGTTTCACCTGAGCAGGTCAGAGGGGCAGAATCCCCCCTTCCCCTGCTGCCCACGGTGCTTTGGATGCAGCCCAGGACACGTTTGGCTTTTTGGGCTGTCAGTGCACATGGCCTGGCCATGTTGAGCTTCTCCTCCACCAACACCCCCAGTTTTTTCTCCTCAGGGCTGCTCTCGATCCATTCTGCCCCCACAGCAGGTGAAGTGTTTAGATAAGTGGCAAAGGCCCTGCCTTTTGAACTTTGTCATGTGGAAAGAAAGGAAACAGGTGCTTTGTTCTTCTCTTTCTCCTGGGGTATTTCTTTTTAACGTATATCGCTTGAACTGTACTGCTTTCAATTGTTGTGTGTTACCACTGTGTGTACAGAAGCACCCTGTTCTTGGTGTGGTATCACTGAAAGAATTACTGTGTTCTTTCTGTATTTGACATCCAGATGGGGAGTAGATCAATTCATACATACACACTTTAAAAGCTGAGGTGGGTGCTCTGGAGGTTATTGGGCTCTAATGTTACTCTCTAGCTATCATCTCTATGGGATATTTAGGTCTTATTTGCCTGTTGATTCTAAAAGATGAAAACCCTTCTCTAGAAGGCTTCTTGATTTTAATTATGATAGGATTCCAGAATTACTTTTCCTTCCCATATATGCGCATCCTTCCTTGTCCCTTTCAGTTGTGTCTGATAATCATTTACACTTTGGCCCCATTACTGACAGCCATAGAATGTTTTGGGTTGGGTCTTAGTGTTGAGACAAATCCACTGAAATGAATTTGCTGTGATACAGTTGAGTCATCATCTTTCTTTTTGTTGTTTTTTTCTTTTTCCAAAACACCTCAAACAAAACAACCTCCTCA
This sequence comes from Melanocharis versteri, assembly GCA_013397845.1. Classification (NCBI taxonomy): domain Eukaryota; kingdom Metazoa; phylum Chordata; class Aves; order Passeriformes; family Melanocharitidae; genus Melanocharis; species Melanocharis versteri. The sequence goes on along the minus strand of VZTG01005661.1, from coordinate 251,317 downwards.
CCAACTCGCAAAAAATGACAGAAAATCCTACAACAAAATCTTTGAAGCAATTCTCAGGCTTTTGTGCAGACTTTTTGGGTTTGCTCGAAATTTGAATTCCAGGGTTACTTGGGGTTTTGGAATGTTTCATTCAAAATGTATAGAATTCAGTCAGATACGAGCAAAAATTCTCCTAGTGGTGTGGTTTGTATTTTCTCCTTTATTTCTTCTTTATTTGCCATTTTTTTTTCCTTTCTTTTTTTTTTTTTTTTATTTTGGAAAGTAGATCATGGATACACCAACTACTAAGGCACCAGAGGCATATATATAGGGAAGAGAATGAGACTTCTGCCATGCTTGAGGTCTGTTGAGTCACAGGAATCTTGCTCAGCACCACTCCAGAAATAGTGATCTTTTGGGACTTTCTGGTATTTGTGCAGGTTGTGCTCTTGTCTGCTTGCTGTGAGGTGCTTCCCTCCCTCCCTGCAGCCCAGTAGCTCCCAGTTCACAATTTATTGTGCATCTTGCCCATCTCACAGCCCTTACAATTCCTTGCTACTTCCTGGTCTCAGTGTTGGTCCCGTGTCAGTGCTGTGCTGGTGTTGCCTGCTGATAACTTCACTTCTAGTGTTCTTGGCTTGATCAGCTCAAACATGCTGATTACAGTAGATACAGGGTCCAGTTGAGCAGAACATGAAATGTTGCAGCCATTTGGGTGTTGGAAATACGTGGTAGCAGCTTTGGTCTGTGTTCAAAGACAGCCAATGTGTTTTACATTGAAGGTCTGTTCTCACTTTTCTTCTAATCCTAGAGGGCTGTGTTGCCTTGATCATAAAACACGTTCTTATGTGTATTTGATATGCTCTCAAAACCAGTGCAGGAGGAAAAGCTGACTGGTTTTAAAATGAATATATCCGTTTTAAGCTGATAATGTGCTGTGGCTGTCTGGAATAGCAGGGTGCTTACACATTATCCTTTACTTCCTCTGTGTTCAGTAGTAGTCCTTTTTATTTAAGATGTTGAATTCGGGAGTATTTTTGTGGCATGCATTGAATTTTTAGGCACGGTGTAGAAAAAATGCTTTGTTATGCTCCAGGGGTAAAATATGTGGCTTGTCCTTTCCAGCAGACTTCAGGCTCTCAAGCTCTGATTTTGATGTGGTCATCGTGCTGCTGCTAAGTCACTAAGCTGTGTTTCACTCTCTGTGGGCAGTAATGAGTTGCAAATCAATAGACTGTTCTCAGCTCGGCTCATAGAGGTGTAACTGGGTATAAAACAGCATTAACAATATGAATAACACTTGTTTCAGTATTCATTCTGGGCATTTGTTTGTGGTCTTAAATAGCATTTGGTATGGTACACTTAATTCAGACAGGATGAAGGTGAAGGATCAAGCATAAAGTACTTTTCTGGAGAAACAGGGCTAAAGTACTAATTGTTCTTGTTTTGTTTTTTAGCTATTCTATGAAATTGCATTGTTGAATAATAGCTAATGTGGTCAGACATCAGAAGAGCTGTTTTTGCTTGTTCTTGCCTTTAATCAGACTTTTAAAATTTAATTTTTTAATATACTTTATTGTGTGGTGATAGAATTGTGCTAGTGCTGGTAATCAAAATACCGTATGTGAGAAAAATTATGTATAATAATATATGTGAGAATAATATATATGAGAAAATTGGGGAAAGGTGAGTGGACTAGAAAAGGGTTTCTAAGATAAACTAAAGAATGCTAAAGTAATGTGGAGGCAATGCCTGGCTGTATGCCTGGAGGTGAGACTGGGGGGTGGGAGGGAGAAGAAAAGATGTCAGGTACTTCTCCAGCTGCAGCTTCCAGTTCCACAAGAACTTGAGAAGATCTTCCTGTTCTGGTGTGCTGACAGTGGCAGATGATTGTGAAAAGGAAAACCACCAGGAAATAGCAGAATTGTCTCTAAGGCTGTTAAAATCTTAATTAATGTCTTGTCCTTGTCATATCCTCCCTGTACCTAAAGGAAAACAACAGAATTTAAGAATTGTTGTTGAAGGGTTGCTGATAATATATATTTTTTCACGTGGTAGACACTACATTTTATTCTGACGCGTATAGAAGTAGTGCTGCAGTGGTGCTGTATTTAATGTAGCTGTTTGGGACCTGCACTGTGTTAACAGACCTCATGTTTCTGAAGTCCTCAAGAACAGTGTGGTAGTCAGGGAGGTGTTTTGTGTTAACAACAGCTCCAGATAATGTGGAGAGACAAATCATAACCGGTAAAACACAGAACACATGCTAAACTAGATTTTCTCAGCGTAGGCCCAGCTACAGAAGGATGGGAACCACTCTACCCAGTCTTCTGGTTTGGGAAGCCTAAATTCTGGAGTATTTTTAAATATACTTTTCTTTTTTTTAAACCAATGACTCTAGCTAAGGAGCTGCTTGTGTAGTTTTTGGAGTTGGACCAGCTTTATGTACTCTCTTTGGTAAATGGATTGTGTAGCTCTATGGAAAATCATAATAGAAAGTTTGTAACAGTGTATGTATTGTGTGCCTGCGTAAAAGTGTTGTATTAGGTCTTGAGAGTGATTTAAAATAATCTAGTTAAGTGCTGGACTCCAGTTTCCACATAGCAGACAAAATTAAATGTTCTTAACAGTTGGCCATTAGTAGAATAGCATATTAATATATATTCTATAATTTGCATGTGCTAATATATTAATGCCTTTCACTTTTAGGTGCTGGAGATCAGAATTTATTTACTTCCTTGTATCCTACACTTTCTCAGCAGCTTCCTAGAGAACCCATGGAATGGAGGAGGTAAACTTACATTTTATTCTGTGATACTGTTTCAATGTCTGGTTTTGACTTGGGTAAATGTGTATTTGTTGTGTTCTGAGGAGGTCTTACCATAAATTGAGTTGAACAGAGCAACTGACTTGAAGAAATTGGAGAAATTAGATAACCAAAGAGAATGTTGTGCATTTCAGGATGACCTTTTCAACCCTTCAACTTTGCCTAAAGAAAAATGATAGTAATGCTGTATTTCTCTTCCTGACTTTGTGATTTGTGGGTTTGTCTTGGTGTGCTTTGATGTACTTTGGCAGCTGTGTTCTGAAAGTTATATGCTTTCTTCTCAATGAGAATATAGGTAGAACTCACATGGAATTAGATGTACTTCCCTTCAGAAAGTTTGGTATGGCACTATTTTGTGATTGGAAAAAATATGTGGGGAATTCTCTTATTTGGTATTTTCTACTTGTCCTAGAGATACAGAAAATCTTTTACTGAAAGCTGAAGAGCTTCTAGCTTCTGTTCTTCAAATAGGAGCCTGTATCTCATTTCAAACAATACCAAACTTTAGTTAACTTCATACAAACTGCAGTAAGTGTAGTGTGTGAGTTTCCAGTTCCAGAGTATTTCAGTTTATTCCTTTTCCTTACAACACATGTTCATTTTTCTATTCTGTCCACTAATTTCAGTTTTTAAACTCTGTAGGTCTTATGGCCGTGCTCCGAAGATGATTCACCTGGAATCCAACTTTGTTCAGTTTAAAGAGGAGCTACTACCCAAAGAGGGGAATAAAGCCCTTTTGACTTTTCCCTTCCTTCATATTTATTGGACAGAATGTTGTGTAAGTACTCAGAAAAACTCAAATTTAAAAATTAAATTGTTCACATAAGCATGAAAAGCAAATGAAAATAACAGACAGCACAAGCAGAAAGTCAAAACAATTGAGTCTGGGTTGCATAAGCCTGCATACCTGATACATTGCTGGAAACAAAACTTAGCTTGAGTACTTCTTGCCATAAGAAGTAGCTGTTTGTAATGTTACTTGACACTAAGAGGACAGGCATTTGAATAACCTGTTTTCAGTACTTTGTCACAAAAATCCCCCAGGATCTTACAGTGATACTGCAGTGGCACAGTGCACTTTCTTCATGACACAGAAATGGGGCCAGGGTAGCTCAGTTATGAGCTGCTGGAGCACTGAAATCTAAAGACATGCTTTTTTTTTCTTTAGTTCCATCTTCTGTGTGTGTCAGGTACTGGTGGATATCAGCAATTTAACTGGGCAAGATTTGGAATGTCTTAATCCTGTTTATCTCCAGTTCACTGCCTTTTGGTTTGCCTCTGTTGTGAATTAATTATCCACTTGAAGGACACAGGCGACATCTGATCTGTGACCTGTCAAAAAGAATCCTGAACAGCCTTAAGAATTACCTGCATTTATCTGTGTAACACCAACTCAGAAGCAAAAAAAATCCAAACAATGCTTCTGCTTTTTTAAAAAGTTATTTTTATGAAAAAGTTTTCAAACAGGTTGAGATTTGAGCAGGGCAGAAGGTGCAAATGTCACACTTCTGTTGCTATGCGAGAATAAAACAGTTCAGCTTTGTAATTTTAAGCATGTTTTTATTGTAAAGCTCCAGAAGGTGTAAAATAAAGAGTTTAAATTATGTTTAAAAATTTTAATTTCAGTCATCTAAAGAATGATAATGTACCAAATACTATATTTGCTGTTAACCAAAATACTGGAAATTAATTACATTCAAAGACCAGAACTTCACTATGCTTTACCTCGTTTGATTTTTTTCAGTAAGTGAACTTGCTGTCACTAATTCCATTAGATATATCTTTCTGTTTGCCTTCTTTTGGAACAAAACTTGCCTTCTGAAATTGTTCAGAATGTCTGTTTGATTTGATGATTCACCACTTCTCATCCCAGGACACGGAAGTGTACAAAACCACAGTCAAGGATGACATCACCAAGTGGCAGAACGTTCTCAAAGCTCACAGCTCAGTGGACTGGCTGATTGTGGTCGTTGAGAGTGATGCCAAGAAAAAGAACAAAACCAATATCCTTCCCCGAACCTCCATAGTAGATAAAATAAGGAATGACTTCTGTAACAAGCAAAGTGACAGGTGAGCATTCTTGGGCTTGCAGACATTTTAATCTTTTAACCAGTGTGCTGGTTTATGAACTCAGCTCCATATGCAAGACATTCCTTGCTCATTTAGTGACTTCCCTGGATGTCCAGCATTCAGACTGGTGGCACTGTAAGATCTGGGCTTTGAAGGAGGCTGGCACAAAGAATAAAGGGAGAAGTTTATTTTCAGTTCTTCCTGGGTTCGTGACAGCTTTTAAATGCATTTCAAACAGACTTCAAGTTATCTCCTCCTGGCTAAGAGAGGTTTAAGGGGAACAGTGTGGTGATAATCAGGTTTTAGACCTTCAGGGATTTTTGTTTGCTTAGGTGCTTGCAAAAATGTTACCAGAGTTACAGGTGGTAGTAGGGAGGTGAGTAGGGAATACGAAGCCAATGGGGCTTATTTTTTGCCATTGTACTTCTTGCTGTTCACTTAATCACCTTTCCACTCTGAGATAATTGACTTAAGGCCAGTTTCTTCAGATGTTTTTATTCTAAGGAAATAGTAATGAATATATGAAATTGTTTTTGCTTTCATTAAAGCCAACAAAATAGGATTTTCTAACCAGAAATGTTTTACTTGGATGAGAGATTTTCCTGTCTTTAAAGATATCGTTAGATTTTTGGATGTTAATAAACTGTAATAGAAGAACTGAGGAAAGAAGATACTCTGAAACAGAATGATTTATTTGTGAATCAATGGGATCTGTTAATTTTCTGAGAAAAGCAGAGGTAGTTTTAGCACAGAGGATGTGTAAAACCAAATGGAGATACTTCAAGAATCTGTTATGGATGATTATTTCAAGTGAGTTAGGAAAGGTTGACTCTGTGGGATCTAATAGATCCTGATGTGTATTTTGTATAATCCTTACCAGGAGTAGCTACATCTGCTGTTCTGCTGATTTGAATTGCTAGGCAGACTTTTCTTTTCTAGGATAGCTACAGCATTACTTATATTTAAGTAGTTAGAATAATGCATCCATTATTTGCTTAAAAAAAAAATAAAAGCTTTGGAGTTCTCATTCTGGGTAAAACACTTAACTCTTCTCATAAACTATATCACATGAAAAGGTTTTAAAAAAACTACCAAGCCCCAGTCAATCAAAAAAACCAACACAAAACCTCAACATAGCTGCCTCCAAACAAACAAACATAACCTTCAACCTTGTTTTTTTTTCCTCTGATTAATGTGGAATGAAAAACTAAATGTTGTTCACTCTGAATTTGTCAGGTATGCACAGTATTCAGCTGGGCATTTATATGTGAATTATGTGTTTTCCTCCTCAAATACAGTTTTATCAATCTCTTTACAGATGTGTGGTACTTTCTGACCCTTTGAAAGACTCTTCCCGTTCTCAGGAATCTTGGAATGCCTTCCTGACCAAACTCAGGACATTGCTTCTCATGTCCTTTACCAAAAACTTAGGCAAGTTTGAAGATGACATGAGAACTCTGAGAGAGAAAAGGACTGAGCCAGGGTGGAGCTTCTGCGAGTATTTCATGGTCCAGGTAAGGGTCTCTTGATACTGAAGAAAATACTTGCATCCTAGTTTTAATAATGGTGCTTTTTTTTTGTTACGGTTGGGTTTCTGGTACTTTTAATGACCATTCTTTGAGGGATGAGGCAGGAATTAGGGAGACTGGTTTAAAAGCAGCATTTTTGGATCCTGTTTGCAGCAGGTTTGGGTTACCTTGTAATACAGTTAATGCAGTAATTCAGTTTCCTGCGGTTAAAAAAGCAGAATCTCTTCAGGCTTGTCTAAGTTTTATGAACCTCAGTTGAAGTCAACAAATTGCATCTAAAAAGTGTTTTAGTAGTTGGTCTTGAATATGGGTAAATGTCCCATTACTGTGCATGTGCATACACAATCAAACTCACAATTAGTATTTAATAAGAATGCTGCTGTTTTCTTTTTTCAGATTGTTATAAGTATTTATAGAGGTGATATTTAGAAAAGTGTCTATTTTGAAGTAAAAAATTTTGAAGTATATAGAGAGTGCCATGAATTCTATTTTTTATATAGTTATAAGTACAATTTTGTTTTAGCTGGTTTAGAGAAAAGCAAGAACCTCTTATTAGATAAAATTAAAGATCTTGAATCCTTTGGAATTTTCTGGTCCCTGTACAGTGCTGATTTCTACTCCACCGCGTCCTCATGTCTCCTTTGACTGCATGTTCTATCTTTTGCATAAGATGTATCTAATTTTGAGACTATTTCTACTTACCAGTTTGGCTTTGTGTACAAAAAGCCCTTTTATGATACGCTGCAATTGATGCCTTCATGGTGTAAACTGAGGGGAAAACATTAGTACTGTTATGGGAGATGAGTCTTCAGCATTTATTTATTTATTTATTTATTTATTTGAATGCAAACTTTTAATAGATGTATGAGCAATATCTTGTAGTGAATCAGGATCTGGATACACATCAGAATTTACTGGCAGAGCTGTATGACTTAATCTCCTTTTGTGAATGTCCGGGGTTAGGAAGAAACCTGCTCCAATGGCAGGTTTTTCTATATGTGTGAAATGAACATTAGAAAAAGTAGTTCCTGGAGCTCTGTGTCAGGATGGGGACAGGCTGTAATACCAGACATGAATAACACCAGTAACATGTTCCCTGTACTGCTTGTGTGCCAACAGGAAGAACTGGCCTTTGTCTTTGAGATGCTGCAGCAGTTTGAGGATGCCCTGGTGCAGTATGATGAGCTGGATGCCTTGTTCTCTCAGTACGTTGTCAACTTTGGGGCTGGTGGTAAGTGTCTGAAAATGTGAAATAAATGCTGAGTGTGTGAATTCCTTCGCTGTGCTGAGCAGCCCTGTGCTCTGGGCAGTCGCAGGGAGGCTGCACTGGGCAGTTTGTGCTCTTGTTTCATGCTGTGTGCAACCTCAAGTGCCCATCAGTTACAGTCTTACTAAAGTTTTGTTTCTCGTCTCCAAGGCTTAGAAGCAATTTTTAATGAAAACCTGTGTTTTGCTCTAATGGGATGATTGTTACAACCAGAGCCCTCAACTATGAAATTACACAAGTATTGATCTGGCTGAGGTACAGCTGCTGTATTTACAGCTCACTGCTAGGTTTTTCACTAAAGAGCTTCCTGGAAAATTGCATTTGGTGTTGCCTCAAATTACACAAGATGTTTGGTAATCACTGCAAAACTTAATAGAAATAGGTGCTTAATCTGCACTACAGAAGATTTAACGTCATTTTTGAGAGAAATTACTGTGCAAGAAGTATCAAATAACTTTAAACTGTTTTAATGAGCTAAAGCACTTGCTGTTATATAACAGCTTTAATCAGATATGTTTCATGAATCTGGTGAAAATACAGTGCAGGAGTAATTGCAGTGAAATATATTTGTGCTGGCTGAACCCAATGCAATACCTGGAAGTGGGGGCACATCCATCCATGATGGCTGAGTAAGAAATACTTAAGCAGATAAGGCTTGTTTGTTTTGAACTTCAGGTAGGCTTAATTCCTAATAAATAAATTACAAACTGGTTGCCACTATACTGATAACAAACATACAATTAAGACAAAATGCCTATGGGAATTGAATGTTGTGAAATTCAGTTTTCTTACCTCGCTTTGCAAGTTCTGGTGGTTTTTTGGTTTGCTTTTTGAAGTTAAGACCTGAAGTCATTTATCCATGTAATAAACTTGGGAAGGACTAAGGCAGCTCACAGCCTCTGGAGGGAGGATGAAGAAGCTTTCCTAGAAAGCAGTGGTTGATTCTTGGATATTAACTTTGTTTACTTAGATGGTGCAAACTGGCTGACGTTTTTTTGCCAGCCAGTGAGGAGCTGGAATGGTTTAATTCTGCGGAAACCAATCGACATGGAGAAGAGAGAGCTGATTCAGAACCAAGAGGCGACGCTGCTGGACCTGCGCAGTTACCTGTTCTCTCGGCAGTGCACGCTGTTAATCTTCCTGCAGAGGCCGTGGGAGGTTTCCCAGCGAGCACTGGAGCTTCTTCACAACTGTGTGCAAGAACTCAAGCTACTGGAAGTGAGTCAGTGTCATCTATTCCATTATGTGAATGATTTTACCCTGTGATGATCTAAGAAGGTGTTTCAATTTTAGCTGTTGGTGACCAGCATTGAATAAGCACTAGCTGGGAGTTATCAAAATGATGCTGTAATAACAGTTGTGCTGCAGTTGGTTGTGTCATCATGAAGATGTCTTTGGCAAGAAATTTGCAGACATCACATCTGAGAACCAAATCTGTATTTATTTAAAGTGTTTTAGTCTTCACCTGGAAAGTTAACTTCTCTAAATTGATAGTCATTTGTCTGCTTCTTTCATGGATTTATTACCAATCTGTTGAACTGTAAATGTATAGCAGTGTTGTATTGAAGGAAATAAGGCAGAGTGGTTATTATGCTGTTATGCAGGCTAATCCTCTGTAACAAAAGAAGAGATTATTTCTGAGTATCACTTTGTGGCTTACCCATGTCCTCATCCCCTGGGTGCTCTGTTAGTTTTATCTGTGCCATTGTAACAGCAGGTGCTAATTTTTGCCTGTCTGACATCGTGGTAGTACGTTCCATCTGTTCATTTGCATTTAAAAACTGCAAATCTGCTTCAGATGCTTTGCTGACACCTTGGTGTGTTCTAAAACTAATGTGTAATTCCCACAGATAGTATGAGTTGTGTGTGCATTTTGTGTTTTGGTTTTTTTTAATTTCCAAAATGCAGCTTTCTAGATCTCTGAAGGCACTTCCTACAGCTCCCCTTTTGCTGCACCCCAGGTCTGTCCTGTGCCCCCAATGTTTGAAATTTTCCTCTGCACTGTCTCTTATTTCTGCTGTTCCTGTCTTGCTGTGATGACCCAAACTGAATGCAGTGTCCTGACTATGAGACAGTGTCACTTAATTGTGCATAGCTTGTGTTTATCCCTGTTGTGATCCTTTCCATAATGCAGGGAAACCTCTTAACGTGGCTTGGCACCACTGAACACACAGCAGAAATCTAAACTACTCTGTTCTTAGGATCTTTGTATTCCTGAAAATTCTTTCAGAATTCAGGTCTTTATTATTTCTTCAAGTGCATTGTGCTCATACTTTGGACTTTCCTATCCCATTAGTCACCTAGTTTATTATGGGCTTCAAGACTTCTACAGTCTTTCTAAAAGGGACATTTTTGCATGGGTTATGGACAGGGTTTTGAGATGTCATTATTGTGTCTATATTCTATATCTTTAGTTATGCTCATCTTTATCTTAATTCTTGAAAATATTCTAGTATCGGACTCTCTTGTCTTTCTCTATCTTTCTCTTTTTGTGCTTCTTCATTTATTTGTTTGTTTTCATCTCCATTTTTTAATTAGTTGTCCATGACAGATGTCTTATCTTTTGATGAATAAGCTTATTTTTGTGGAGGAATCTTAGAGACTAATTTGTTTTTTCCAGGATTTTAACGCTTCTTAGTGTACTTTTCATTTCAGTCTCAGAACCGATGTCTCCTTAGGAGAGTAGTAGTCTCTTTACAGAAATTTTTCCTAGCTCTGTTTTCCTTAAGCTGAGTTTTCAGACTTTCGGAGTTTTTCCAAGACTTACTAGTCTTCTTTTCCTTCTCTTGCATCTTGATGAATGTACCAAATCTAGTTAATATGTTTCGTGAACTAATATATGTAAATTATTCAGGAGGCAGCAAGACTCGGGCTATGCTTTGTGTATTCTTAAACTCTTCCAAGAGGTTTTGCTGTGTTGTATTAAGAAAAGTACTTTTGCTGAAGTATTTTCTCATCTGATGATGGTTTATTTCCCAGTCAATTTTATCTGTTCATCTCCAGGTCTCAGTTCCTCCTGGAGCTTTGGATTGCTGGGTGTTTTTGAGTTGCTTGGAGGTCTTACAGAGAATAGAAGGCTGCTGTGATAGGGCTCAAATAGATGCAAATGTTTCCCACACAGTTGGCCTGTGGAGCTATGCCACTGAGAAGGTGAGTGGATGATGTGTTGGGGCCGTGGTGTTACAATGTTGAAGTAGAAAATTTATTTACCTGGAACAGATTTTGTCCCTTTTATTGTGGAATTCTATACTGGGTTCTGTACATTGTCTTGAGTCTAGTCTAGGTGAGACATCCATGTTTATATCCACTTTTTCCTCTGTCATTTGAGGCCTGGGAATTACAAGGGTTTGTTCTCCTCTTTTTCTGTCCCTCCTTTCCTCACCACTAATTTGATAATTAATCACTGGTTAGATTAAACTGCAGAATGAGCTCAGTCCATGTTGACTGAGAGGGAGAGCATGTGAATTTCAGTTGCAGCAGGAAAAAATGCCCAGATTTGGATGCATTTACCATTAAAAATAGAGATTACAGCAGTCTGTTTACACAGGTCACTATTTCTCCAGCATAGTAGTACAGCAGTAATAGACCCCTGCTTTCATTGAAGGTGTTACCCTTGGTGGTTTGTGAAAGAGGCAAATAATTTCCAGTTTTTCAGTTACCAGCCTTTACCATAAATGTTCTAAGGTGACCTTTTCAGTTTGGTTAAACTGCTTCCCTAACTTTCCAAGTTCCACTTACTCTGTTTCTATGAAAGACGTGATGTTGGAGGTTGCTACTGCTTTCCACTGTTGAAAAACATTTTAGAAAGAAGGTAAACTCCAGAAACTACTGGAATAGCCTGCTGTGGTCTTTGTGGATGTTTTTGAAGACCAACATCTTTTGAAGACTCATCCTCTTTTTTTGCATAGCCCGTGGAATATTTGCTATTTATTTTAATCATGGTTTGCTCATGTTTCAGTAGATTTAATAATCCTCTAATTGATCCTTTGAGGTTCTTGTTTTATTACAAAAACCGAGAAATAAAATTTCACCTTGAAGAGTTATTGCTAAAAAAAAAAGGAGGGGGGTGGAGATCAGAATGAAGGAAGCAAAGAATTGTTTAAAATGGCAATTGGTGCATCAGATTCTTCCCATGCTCAGATGTTTCTGTGGAAGATAAGTTTCAATGGGAGCTGGAAATGTTCCTCCCATCCATCATTTTTCTAACACAAAGGGTAAAGGGAAGAATTTTAGGATAATCAGTAGCAGTAGGGTGGAACTGACTGAATGAAGAAATTTAGCAACTAGTGACAAAATCAAGTGGAGTTTAAAATAAATTTAAAAAAAAAGGTTAATGTCTATCCCCATTTTATATGGTGTGGAATAATGTCACAAACTGAGGCCTTTATTCTTTTGTAGGCTTACCTTTATAGCTGATTGAGTTTTCTAAGTAAATTAACCAAATGGCCAATAGATAAGAGCTTCTTTAAGACAGTATTCTGGGTGTTGAGCTGCCAGCTGCTGTCTAGAGGGGGTTTTATGGTAGTTAACACTGTTAGCTGTGCTAATCTCTTTTTCAGGAAGGTTTTCACCTGAATACAATACTTCAGATGAATTTGCAAGCTGCCTAATCACTGTAAGGCAGACTTGCCTGCTTCTCTTGATTATTCAGTTCTCAAAAATACAGACATAGATATTAGAAATAATCTTTGGTCATAACTGCTGAACATCTGGAGCTTTGTATGTGTTTGTGTTGAAAACCAGAAGGATTTACTCAGATTAGGTGTTGTGCATGTAGGGATCTGTGTGTACAGGCACATGTTCCAATATTTGAGTCAGTAACCTATATGCAATTTAATTCTTTAATAAGTTCATTTCTACTGTGAGAATAACAGTTAATTTTGAGATCCTATAAGCAGCATAATATGTAAGCAATGAAAATAGAATGATGTAACAGAACAAGAGGAGTTTTACATTGATTTTATGGCCTATTGAACGTAAACATCTGGATTCTCTTATAGTTAAAATCTCTGGGTTACCTGTGTGGACTTGTGTCAGAGAAGGGGCCCAATTCAGAAGACCTTAACAGGACTGTGGATCTGTTAGCAGGGCTGGGAGCAGAACGCCCTGAAACAGGTACTAACAGGAATGGAGCACAGCTGACATTGTCTTAAATGCATAGCATATCAATATATCAGTAATAAGAATTTCCAGGTATCTCTACATATACACACACACATTGATAGAACTTGATCTCTTACAAGTTCTTTTAATGTGTATTTAGTACTTTAAATTACCAATGCTTCTCTTTGCTTTTGTAAGGATAAGTTTTTCCATCGATGCTCCACTTATCGGCATTTAGGTGAAAGGTCTTGAACAGCACTGGATTTGAATTAAGTTCTTAATGCTTTCAGACAAGTATTTAAAATAAAATTATTTGAAAAGCAAATGGAGCATCATTGATTGCGTGCAAATAGATAAACTGCACCTGGAGATACAAACTGATACTAGTTTTTAGTTTTCTGTCCACTTTCTACTGGAGAAAAAGCAGGAATGGGGTGGGGTGGGGTGCATACAGGCTCTTCTAAGGATGCATTTGTAAGTGACACCTCTTGTCTGCTTTTTTCCAAAGCCAATGCATCACAGAGCCCTTACAAGAAACTCAAAGAGGCCTTATCATCTGTAGAAGCTTTTGAAAAACACTACTTAGTAAGTATGAGTTTTGCTTATTTATATTAGTTTTGTGTGTTTACACTGGAGATTGAATAGGGCCAAAGTTTTCAAACTTGAGAAGATACACTGAGAACATAAATCTGTATTTCCATATTTTGGTATCAAAGGTTATTTCTTGCACACTGCGCATAACAAGGCTGATTTGTTTTACAGCTGGAACCCTGTAGAGGCCCCAGGTTTCAAATATTTGCATTAACTTTAATATTTACAGTTATGAGCTGGAGGTTATTATCTGTGGGTATGTATACTTAGATATTAAAAAAGCCAATGTCATGGCTGTCAATGTTCTGCTATCCCAAATTCAGAATTAACTGACTCTTTCCCAGAAGAATATTAATGTGTGAATTCAGCTTCCTTTTAAATGGTTTGGGCTTGCATTTTACAAAGAGTTTTACATGATCACAGTTATACTGTGGGACATCTGTGGATAATAGGGTTGTACCTGGCATAGATTGATGCACAGTGAGGATTCTAATGTTGGGCATCTTTATTTCCTGACAGCTCCCCTACTGAGGAGCCACTGTAATGATTTCAGGTTTTTTTGTTTTGCTGGTTTTGTTTTTCAAATAGAAGATTGTTAATTAAAACAAAAAGCTCTTGACTGTCACAAGAATGTGTTTAATTTTTTGAGGGCTTGGTTTGACAGTTTTTGATGGGTTGTTTTGGGGTTTTTTTCCTTAAATAATTTTCCTCTAAAATTTCTCATATTTGCAGTACTGCCAGTAAGGTTTTCTGGGGAAAACCTGAAGGAAAATGGAATTTATTTTCTGAAACATGGAAACTATGTGATACTTAATAAGAAAAAATCTCACAAAACATTTTGTCTGAAGATACCGGGTTTCACTTTTGTTCTTCATTTATTTATAGGACTAGTTGTGTAGCTGGATCAAAATTTAAATCTTCAGAGTTGTGAGTTGCTCTTGCATATTCAGTTCCAATAAGCACCTGAAGATCTCTGCTAAGCTCAGCAGTAACTTCCTAAATTTAAGAAACTAAGTGGGATCTGTAGTGTTTGCCAGAGGAATTGCCATTTCTCTTTGTATTTATGACTGCACTTTTATGCCACAGAAATTCAGACGTCAGATACACTATAAAAGATTGTTTTCTGTGTAGTTGTCATGTAAATATATACATTTTATATATACCCATATTTAATCCAATCTTGTCCTGTATTCAGTGGACAAGAACTTAGAATTAGTTAAAACTTACAGACACAGCTAAGATAATTTATTTGCATTTAAAAAAAATCTTCTCAGTTTGAACCATTCCCCTCTGTCCTGTCATGATGTGATGTGTTTTTTATATTTTTTATATCTGGACAGAGATTGNAACCATTCCCCTTTGTCCTGTCACGATGTGATGTATTTTTTATATTTGGCCAGAGATTATTATGGACTTTGGAAAGAAGTTGGGTGTGTGTGTTGTAACTGCTAATTTTGTGAGAAAGGTTTGCTGCTGTTATTAAAGCTTAGGGCAATGGAGGAAGGTGAGCAAGGGGAAGAAGGTGACACTTGGACACTGTGCCTGCAGATTACTCTTAAAGATGAGGGATAAACTTCAATTTGAGAATGCAAGCAAAATTCCTTTAAGGCACTCTTGTGAAAATAATTATTCTGATTATAACTTAGCATTTACAGATATGGGATATGACCAACTGCAGGAGGAGTGAAGGTGACCTGTTACAAGCTGCTGTGTATTTTGTGCTCAGGGCAAGTGTGACTCATTCTGGGCATTTTGCTGCAATAACTTAGTCACTGGCTATGAGTTTGTGTTAAATACCATACAGCTGCCAAAAATACATAAAGCTTATAATGGTTTCTTTTTTTTTAAACAGGATCTGTCCCATGCCACCATTGAAATGTACACAAATATTGGAAGAATCCGCTCAGCCAAGCTTGTGGGAAAGGACTTGGCAGAGTTTTATATGTAAATGACTCTTAAAAATGTCTTAAATGCATTGCCTTTGAAAAGTTTGAATATTATCCCTGAGGAAGATATGCTGTGTTTAAACAGGAATTTTAAAAAGTATTTTAAAAAATGTAAACAAACCCTATTTCAGGTTGTATTTTAGAAAAAAAAAAAAACTAGCAATCTCTTTTATCAAACCTTAATTCTCACCTCATGATTTTGTAGTCTTACCTTAAACTGTCCTATGTTCTTTAGCTTGATCCTTTCTTATTCTAGGGAGAAAAGTATAGGAAAGATAACTATAAACTTTGAAACAAGTCAGAAGCCTCCTTAGGAAGCAGGCTGTAGTAAATGCAAAGTTATCTTAGCTACATGTATGGACTGCATCTATCTAAAAGAAGCCAGAAAACATGTCTTTGGAGAGTAATCCATTTCATATTTGAGGTTATCATTGCAAAGTGGTTGTTTCCCCTCCCGTGAAACAGTGATTTTATTCCTGATTTCCAAATATATTTTTGTGTTTATCTCTGTTGTTAAGATCTACTGAGAAAACCTCCTGCATTTTTCAGTGTTGTTTTGTTTTTCTTATTTAGAAGAATCTGGGAATCATAAGTGGGTTTTTTTGGAAAATATGTTGGGGCATGCTTCCCACTGATGTTCACTGAAGCAGCCTGATGTCCTAGTTGCAACAGATTCTCCTAAATTAACTTAAATTTTCACTGAGGGAATAATGTTGGGTTTAAAGACTGCTGTGGAACTGCTGTGTGGTGATAAAATGATATTTTCATTGAAGTATTTTTCTGCTTTAAAATTTTTGAGTAAGCAAATTTTTAGTTAACTGTCAAAAGCTTTAGGTGGCTTTTGTTTTAATTGTGGGAGATTCCTTCACCTCATTTGCTCTGACTTGGGATAGATCTGCATACGGAGCCTTTCATTGACATGGAATAATGACATTAATTGCAGTTCTCCTTGCTTAAGTGAATTGCAATAAAGGGAGGCCCATATGTTGATCTGTTACCAGAAAATTAAAGATCGTAATGGTTCACTGCAGTTTGTCCTGCATTTACTTGCAGTGTTCCTCCCCCATCAACACATTGAGAAAAGATATATAGAGTTTTGGTGGCTGCAAAGGTTCTTACATTGCTCTGTGCTCATTTTTTCATGTTCCAAGGAGGAAGAAAGGTCCCCAGAAGGCAGAGATGTATCTTCAAGGAGCACTGAAAACCTACCTTGCTGAGGGCTGGGCCCTGCTGGTCACACACACGAGGAAGCAGCTGGCTGAATGTCAGAAGCAGCTTGGGCAGATAGAAAAGTATCCTCTAAAATGCAGAGCCAGAACAATCAAGACTGGAGAAAATGATGCTTGGGATTATTTTTCCGACATATCTCTAACTTTTATTTAACAGTAGAGACTGCCAGACATTCTGAGTCTGAGCTGAGACAGCTGACTTTGATACCATAGAGTGTATTTTGGGGGTTGTTCTGTTGTGCTGATTTTTTGTTGGTTTGTGGGCATTTAGAACAAGACACACATTACACGTCAGCCTCCTCTGCAAATTCTCACATCACTGTTAAACACTCTTAAATTCTTCTGCTTCAGTGCAAGTGCCCATAAGGAATCTGAGCCAGTAATACTGCATTCTTAGCTAAATATTCAAGTGATCTTTTATATCCCCAGCACTTAAAATTTTAAAGAATGTCTTAGGACTTAGTTATGGTAAGTGATGCTCTAACAGCTGGCAGATTCTCAGCCAAGTGAATTGGAATAAAATAGAATACTCAAGATTATTTAGTGCTAAATGTTGGGCAATGTGATGCAACACACTGTGTCTTTAACTTGCACACTGCATTTATTATTGTCAAATAACAAATTTTCTATGCTCTTGAATCTTTTTTGATGGGGCAAGATTGCACTGGTTAATAATGGATCATATTTTTGGTAGGTCTGCAGAAGAAGCATTGAGATTCTGCAATACTCTCAGATAATGGTAAATCTTCCACTGTTTCTTTTCTAGTGGAAAAGTGCAGTGATGATAACAGCAGATCTTGTCTCTGAAGATCAGAGAAGCAGTACTTGAACTGTCTTGTTTTCAGTCAAATTTCTAATTGTTGTGGGTTTCTGCCTCGTATTTCCTTAACTTCATTAGTTATCTCCAAACAAGCAGCCTTTTAGCTGGTGATAATCACTTAACAGAAGAGGAACGCAGAAGATTTTGCCAAGAAATACTAGATTTTGCCAATCAGCAAGCAGAGAACCAAGGTAAGTCTGGGTCTTAAAACTTTAGAATCTGGTTGTTCCCTAAAGGTAGATGGGGAGGCTTTTTCTGATTGGGTTCATTACCTTGTGTATAATTTCTGAACCAACACAGATCTTTACCTGTGATCTCCAAAACATTTATAAATCTACAGTAATTAAGAACAGTCAAAGATGAAAGGATAATTAACATTTTCTTCCTGAATACTGCAAAGTCTTTGTTTTCCTTCAGTTATGTGTCTCTGCTTTAACAGCCCATAATTTATTGTGTGTTGGGTTTTTTCAGTTCTAACCTATCTTTGTCTCATTGCTGGCATGCAAGTGGCAGCTCTGTGGTGGTGCATCCTGGATTTTGATGTTAGATCTGTGCCCATCCACTTGCAGCTTATTATTCTGTTCATCCCATTTCCTCTCTTTATTCTTCATGCTGCTTCAGTAATACCTTCTTGTCAGATACTAATCATAATTCAAATTCTTATGGAGTAGTTCCTGTAGATCTGAAGACTGTTTATTTTTATGCAGACATTTTTTCTTAAAGAATAGATGTACCATAAGTAATCTGTTACTCTAGACTTGATTCTTAATTATTTTTTGGTACTGCCTCAGGGTTGTTTTTGGAATGTAGAAAAGAGAATGAGAACCCCTTGCATAGCAAAGCTGCTGGTTCAAGGCACCAGCCTGATTATTAGTTTCTTAAGCTTGTACAAGCTCTGGGAAGTTTGTTACTTAATGCTACTGTGTTCTGTAGTAGTGAAACGTTCAACTTCTGCTTGGACAGCCTCTCTTAATTCAGTTGTTTTTAGTAGCCTGGATATGGAAATTGTAGTCTATAAGTAACTGTTGAAAACAAATCTTAGCATCTTTTAACTCTCATGCAAGATAAAAAATTGGAAAGCATTGATTTGTTGTGAAATGATTCATTGTTGAAAAGTTGTTGATCCATTTAATTCTAGGGGTTGAATTCTTCGGAGAAAAACTTTGCTCATCTCCAGCAACACTGGAGAGTAATAAAATCCATGTTTTTATCTTCCCAGGTCAAAAGGTTATATTGCCTATGCACTCCTTTGCCCAGCTGAAAACTCTGCATTTTGACCCTCCAAATGCTGTTGTCCACGTGGGTGGAAAGTTGTCCATTGAGTTGACTTTGCTGAGCCAAATGCCCATCCCTGTCCAGGTGGACCAGGTTGCCATCCACGTTCACTTCAGCATTGAGAAGAACAGCTACAGGAAAACAGCCGAGTGGCTCACCAAGCACAAAACTTCCAACGGTGTCATCAGCTTCCCAAGTGAAATTGCAGGCCTGCCTTTGTCCAGAAACAACCTGCCAGCACTGGAGCTGTCTGAAATGTACGAGCGGAGCCCCTCGGACAACTCCTTGAACACAGCAGGAATCATCTGCAAGAACGCGCACATGCTGCTGCGGAGGCAGGAGAGCAGCAGCTCCCTGGACGTGCCCTCGGGGGTCACTCTGGAAGATGGGGCTCACGTGTTGAAGTGCAGCAACTTGACTCTGGAACCAGGGGACAATAAAATAACGTTCAATATTCAGGTATGTTTCTGTAGCTGGGCGATTGTAGCACTCGCGACAGAAAAACTAGAAATGCTGGCTGAGGAAGAGCGTTGTGCTGGTGAGTGGTGCCTGTATTGCTTCCTGTTATACTTGGATCATCCATTCCCCTTACAGCTTTTTGTTATTCTACACCATCATTTCCCTTGAAAGGATGCTGTTGTGTTTATGCTAAAATGATGACTCTTCTACTTGAGATCCTTTGAGTCAGCCTTCCTAAACTTATTCTAAACATCTTGACTACTGCTGCCAAAAATTAAACTGATAAATTCATATGCAATATAATGTACTGCTCATGAAGTCTGCCTTCTCTGTTGAGCTCATTCAGAATAATGTCTAAAAGCTGTGAATTCTTTTTCTAGCCCTTTAGTGAGTGATTGTGAAGTTAAATTTGGTTGACAGCCTTTTCTTCTCTGCAGAGGGTGGTAGAATAATTTTTCACTTGGTGGATGTAGTAAACCTGTCTGCAAGAAGTTGAGATCAGCTACAAATATTTGAATTTAGAAGATGTTAGAATTAAAATTGTCCCCATTAGTCATCATCTAACTCAGTTAACTAACTCAGTAGTTATTAGTTATCATCTATGGAATGGCAGTAATGTCATTTGAACTACCTACTGACCTAATTTTTGAGGTTTCTCATCCTTTCAAAGGATTAGGACAGGTTAATGGGATTTGGACACATCAGAGGCCTTGGTGGCTGGAAATGCCATATTCTGTAAAATGAATTCACATGTATGTAAAACTGGATTTCAGATGAAGGATGGTTACTAGAGAAAAGCTGTTAGGGACTGCACTCAGGAGGCAGTTGGGCTTAGTGAGATCAGGAAGCAATTGGAAACACCAGGAAAAGAGAATTTGCCTGGTTCTGCCATGTGTCTGGTGGCCACTGGAGGATGGACAGCCTTACATTTATAACTTCCCTATTTTCCCAACCTTCCTCTCAAGAAAAGGACTTTGCATGGGAAGACTGCTCAGCGTGAATCCCACAATATAGTTGTTTAAGGCATGATTTACCTGTCCTTAAAGGGAAAATCTGAGCACGTTATAATTTTAACCATGTATTATTGGATAAAACAATGAAAGCTTCTCTAGATTTGAGCTCCAGTATTTACAAAATATTTACTAAAGATCCATTATTATTCTAGTAATACACTGTGTCCCTTCTACTGGATTACACAGCTGGCCAGAGGATAGAAACTGCTGACAACTTGTTTTCTGAATTTTCTTAAAGTAATGGTTTATTGCACCACTTCTGCAGGAAGAGGAATGACTGTGCTTCTGTGATGCAGAGGGAGTTTGATCCTTTCTGTAGACCTTACACTGAAGATTAGCATTATTTATGCTGACAGCAATCTTCCAATTTTTTCCAAGCCTTAAAAGAGATCAGAAAGCGTTATCTAAATTCTTTAGACCAATATTCCTATCCCATGTTAAGATTTAAAGTTTGTGTATATTATGTATTACTTTACCCATGCTTTTCTGTTTTTAAGGGCTAAAATGTAGTGACTTTAATGTTAAAATACATAATACTGAATTTCAGTCTGGATTTGCCATGTAAATAACCGCATGGGGTTTGAATGTTGAGTTGGTACAGCTTTTCTCCATAACTTGTAGACTGATTTAATTATACCCAGCATTGGTATTTATGTATTATACTTGGTAAAGGGGCACATGAAAAAAAGAAAACACTGCCCATTCTAGCAGTCCCTAAGAGCAAATAGAATCAAGAATAAATATAGTAGCAGGTGTTACAGATTTGCTTTTGTTTTTAATCTTATCGAGATACATCCAGAATCCCATTACTCAGGGTATGGGAAGAGTTGGAAATTAAATATGTATGTGTTACTTTCTTGTAAACACTGACTCAGGGTGTGTGGTGGGGAGTGTGTGAAATCAATAGCTGGAGCTGAAAGCTGTGCCTTACATAAATGCTGTAGGATTTTATAATTGTTTTTGTGAATTAGCCAGATAAGCACAGGTATTGTTTAGGTACTTGATAATGTTTATTCATGTATGTTGCACTTTGGGGGGGGAACCAACTAACAAACAAGGCAAAACACACCCCAAAGTAGCAAATTGACAGCATAGGTACTATATGAGTTATTCTGATTATTAGTCCTTGTTAATTATGATTTCTTTTCTTGAATCAGACAGCACTCTAGAGCTTCTATCTTAGTGGAGCAAAAAGTGCTCCTTTGTGCAAATCTTGTCATTTAATCAGAAAAAACCCCTGCAGTTTTAATTTACAAACCCAAAATACCTGATAAAAATGAGATGGAAACATGCTGTTCTTTAGTAGAAGGCTTGTTCTAGAAGTATTTTCTTTAAAAAAACCAAATGTTCTCTTCCAAGGCCAAAGAACCTGGGACATACACGCTCAGGCAGCTGTGCACTTCAGTGGGAAAGGTGCAGTTTGTCCTTCTTCACATCTACCCGATCGTGCAGTACGATGTGTACTCCCAGGAGCCCCAGCTCAAAGTGGAGCCCATGACTGGTAGGTACAGTGGCTGTGCTGAAGCTGCTTTGATGATTCCTCTTGTGCCCCTGTGGGACTAGAGAAAGTGTTTCTTGGCTTCAGTATTACTCAGTGTGCCTTACTCTGCATTTTGAGTCTAAAACGTAATCTTGCTTTTCAAATTATCCATCATCATGTCCTGCCAGTGATGGCCAGTTTTGAACAACTGATTCCAGTGCTTGGCTCTGGACACGTAGTGTCACTTCTGGACACTGATTTGAACATGTAGTTTCACTGAAGTATCAGGTGTGATTTGAGCTGCCACACTGATTAGAAGTGAATATTTACATTTGTAATTGACTGAGCTCGTTATTGGAGCTCACAGGATCAATTAGGCTGGAAAAGACCTCTGGGATTGAGGCCAGCCTGTGGCCAAACACCATCAGACCATGGCACTGAGTGACACATCCAGTCTTTCCTTAAACACTTCCAGGGACAGTGACCACCTCCCTGGGCAGCCCCTTCCAATGTCTGTTCTCCCTTTCTGTGAAGAAATTCCTCCTAACTTAATGCTTAATCACAGTCCCTGTGATATTTACAAGAAATAAGTAAGAAATGGGATTCTCCACTAGAGAGGATAATATAAACTTATTAAAAATGAATACTGAATCCATCCATTGGTTTCAGGGACAGCTGAACACTACTTGTTGTAGTGTTTATTGAAGTGTATAAATGGAAGTTAATAGTGATTTGTTTTCAGGCTATTGAGTGTGGCAGCTGAGGAGTTAATATGAATTTCATACTGGCATTCCAGTCACAGGTGTTGCAGTGTGTGGCAAAGGAAGGACAGGCATATTGGGCATTAATGAAATTAGGGACCCCTATGAAACTGATAGGTGTGTGCACACTGGCATTCTTGTACTAATCATGTAAATACAGCATGTGGGTATGACTGGCATCACAGGTGTGAAAATACAGAGTTGTCTGCAACCTGGAGAACTTTAAAAGCTTAGTAAATTCTTTGGTGTTACTGTATTTCTCTGAAATCTGTGCTGCAGAGCCAGCTTACCTAAGCCATCCAAGATGCAGTGGGTTTGGGCTCTGAGGTTGAAACAAGTGGTTTCCCCACAAGTTGTATCTGAGCTGGGTTTAATGTGTCACGTAACACCAAAACCTCACACTTGTAAGTTACCCCAGTGTTTGACCAACTGTCTGCTAACAAGCCTTAGTGCATTGTAACCACGTGCTGGAACCTGTTAACAATTCCTGCTCTGTCCTCCAGAAAGCCTTCTGGCTGGCATTCCCCAGAAGGTGAAGTTCACAGTGACCACTGGTCACTACACCATGAAGAGCGGGGACACTCTGCAGCTCAGCAACGCGGATGCCATGCCCATCCTGTACCACCCTGAGAGCAAGGCAGTGATCTACTCCAACACCAGGGGTAAGCCAGCAACTGAAAATGAAGAATCTTTGAAAGGCTGACAAGTTCAGTCCTTCTGAAGCAACCTGTATTTACAGTATTAAGAGCACTGACACTGTTTGTCAGTAGTGATTTTTAAGAACAATTTTAGGGATTTGCAGCTGAGTACTTCAGTG
Source organism: Melanocharis versteri (assembly GCA_013397845.1). Classification (NCBI taxonomy): domain Eukaryota; kingdom Metazoa; phylum Chordata; class Aves; order Passeriformes; family Melanocharitidae; genus Melanocharis; species Melanocharis versteri. The sequence goes on along the minus strand of VZTG01005661.1, from coordinate 228,151 downwards.
CAAAAAAGGTCTTAAATTTTCACCCTCAAAGTAGTAGTAACTTTCACAAACATAGCTGGACAATTTTACTTTCATTGATGAAATTCAGAAGGCATGTGAAACTGCTGCGTGTGTGTGTCCAGGGTTGCTTGAAGTGAAATTATGAGACTTAACAAGGTGCTTTCACTTTGTAAAAACTTGAATAAGTGTCATATGATGGGCTAGAGTAGCTCTCTAGCTGGTTTGAAGTTTGTTGTTAAATTGCCCTCTCAGTTCTTTCCTTAACATTAGAAGGAGAATTATTACATGGAATGTGGTGGTTACCTTCCTGCAGTTTCACAAGGATAGAGCTTGGGAAGTTAAATATTTAAGATGTGCAGATTATAGCTGGTTTGAAGAGGTTACTGTGGAGTTTTATAACATGGTTTCTCATGGCTGTTTTTGCAAAAACCTTGCTAGGAAATGGTTATGGCACCACATATTTCTCTATGATTTTCTCTTTTTTCCCATTCTACACAACTACAGAAAAGATCTCAGAGTCATCATTAAGGATTCAGTCTTCTGAAAAGATCACAAGCATCAGCTTGCCAGTAGCTCCTGCATATCATGTGATTGAATTTGAACTAGAAGTCATGTATTTGCCATCGGCCACAGGATCTGTAGTGGAGAAGGAAAATAGTACAAATAAAGAAAATCACAGAAAAAACAAAGAGAAGCAGAAACAGGACAACTGCATGGCTACTGTTGACCAAAAAGTAAGATGTAGCTTAATGTTTTTATTATGAAATGTATTTGATCACAGGGGTAAACACTTCACAAAATAGAAGTGGTGGTGAGGGGCAACTTGCTTGTCTGGAGCTTATTTTCCTTCAAAAGACAGATACACAAAAATCATAGCAAATGTTACAAATGCAAAGAAATTGTAAATATAAGCAGAAATAGACAGAAATAGGTTAATAAATTGTCAGCTGTTCCCTTGGCTAGTAATCTCAGTTTTAGTGTTTTAACACAGTTTATAAAGCATGGAGGGTACCTGTGTCTTTGTAAAAGGTGGCATGGTGGTCTTTAAATTCCAGCTTCTGATTCATGGGAAAGATGAAGTCAAGTGTGCTGCTTCAATGCATTTTTAAAAATATTTTGCGCTTGTATTTAGTATATTAAATTATTATAAAGACATTTAAATAATAGATCTTATAGCAGTTTATTTGTTACTGACCTTTACCAGGTTTTTGTACTAAGAGGCCATTGATTTCATCTTTTCTTTCTTCTATTCTTCAGTCCTTTATTTATAGTCATTAGAACTGGTTATGTCAGTTCTTAGAGGAAAAACTGCTTTGAGATTTCATATCCCACTCACAGGCAAACAAAAAACGGTATTTTTTCAGATTAGTTTTTACATACTGATTTTTTTTTAATTTCCATTTCTTCCCCTCCTGGATGCATTAGATATAGACACTTGATGAGAAAAGTTTTGCTTAGAAAGGAGAAGAAAAGCAAAATCATTGTGCCAAAGACCATTGCAAATAAGAATTGTGTTCCCTTTTTTCTTTTAGGTGACCATTGACTGTCCTTGGTCGATTTACTCCACTATTATTGCATTAACATTCTGCATACCCTTTAATGCCAAGCATTCCTTGTTGTCAGCTGGCAAACGGTAATGTACTCATTATTTATTTATTGCTTCTTTCTTCTTACAAAGTATGGAGCTGGGGTTTCATAACTCATATTTATAGCAGCCTTTTTTTTTAATATGTAAGTTGGGCTTTTACTGTCTTCCCCCTGGAAGCATGTGCATTTCCTCTTGTGTTCTTTCATGACAATAAAACAAATTTGTGGTTTTGGAAATAAGACCACAGGATGAACCCAGTTAGCCTGTTTCTGTGTAGTTCTTTGGTTTTGTTTAATATGAAAGAGGGTGTTTTACAGCCTTGTTTTATGGACATGGACTCTTGCAATGTAACTCTTCAGCTTTCATTGAACAAACTGTGTCTCGTTTTTCAGGAAATATGTGCAAGTCTGTGTACAGAATTTGTCAGAACTCTGTTTCCAGCTTTCAGACTACAGCCTAAAAAATTCTGCTGAGTGTACAGATTTGCAGCTGGTACCTCTCAACCCTGAATCTCAACAGGTAAAAATTCACTTGGTGGTTTATTCAATTTATTCATCTTATGGTTGCAGTTTGTCATTGGGTTTTAGGGAAAAAAAAATCAGGTAGAGACAGTTTTCCAATTAAATACAGCTGTTAACCAGTTCAGTTGCAGAACAGTTTCTTACCATAGAATCGTAGAACAGTTTGGGTTGGAAGGGCATTTGAAGATGATCAAGTTCCAATCCCTTGCCCTGGGCAAGGACACCTTCCACTAGACCAGGATGCTCAGAGTCTCATCCAACCTGGCCTTCAACACTGCCAGGGATGGGGCATCCACAAGTTCCCTGGGCAACCCTGAAGTTTCTTTCAGCCTTGTCTGAACATATTAAATTGTTCATTCTTGGTGCCTAGAAAAAGTGTATCAGAACATATTAATAATTTTATTAAATTTGACTTTTGATTAAAATATTTTCAGGCACATCTGAATGTGAAGTGTTTCCTTTTGAAACATTTGATTCTGACAGTGAAATGGATCCTTCCTTTTAAAAAGATGTGCATTGTTTAAGAGGTTCCCTGTTAGTAATTTTGGTTGCGTATTTCCCTAGTGTGATTTATTGAGTTTGTTTCTATAAACTGTACCAATGTCAGAACAGATATATGCATGTGTGCATTTCCTCTCCTTTCTCAAGGGAAGGAAGCAGCTAACACTCTCAACATTCTCTTTCAGGTCGTGTACAGTAAGCAATCAATATTCTTTGTATGGGAATTGAAGTGGACGAAAGAGCTTCCTCTCTCCTTGCAGTGCCTGTTTTCAGTCAGCTTTTGTCCAGCTACCTCTGAAGAACAGTCTCTTATCCTGAAGCCGTTCACTTACGAATTCCAAGTGGAAAATTTTTTTGTAAGTACTCTTCTAAGTATAGGGTACTCTTAACTGAGTATGGATTCCTAATAAATGAAAAGGGAAAATCAAGAAATATATTAGAAAAATTCTATTTACATCATGAGTTTGATACCTACTTGACATCATTGGAAAGTCAGTTTGTGAGTGATGGAACTGCAGCTAGATGTGAGACAGTGGAATCATATCCTTGCCATGGGAATGTGGTGGAGGCCATAACACTTGAGTTTAATCTTGTTCCATTTTTTTTACTGTTTTCACCTTCTTGGGTTGGTGCCATGGAGATTGTCTGCAGATTACTGAGCTGCTTTTTCCCTGCTGGCTCTCCAAAGCAAATTGCAATTTCCAAAATATCTTTGCTATTGAAAGCATCTGAGTCGTTTTTTGCAGTGCTTGAGATGAGCTCCTCTAATGAAATATTTAGGGGTTTCTAGGCCATTATCTGAAATGTTTCTTTTTCCCCTTTATGGAAAAACTTTTTATTCCTTTGATCAGCTAGGAAGCTCATAGGCTAGATAGAATTCTTTTAATAGGAAGTTATTTCAACATTATTTAATCTCATCTCTCAATTCAGTGTTACACTTTATGATGCTTGGGTAAAAAGCAGCATCATGAGAAGACTCTCATTTGGTTAAGTCCTTTTGTCTGTTTTCAGTGTTTTCTACCTGCTTGTTGCAAACTGGCATTGAGCAATATTTCAGGTGTTTGTTTGCCTTCTGGCATGTAACAAGCATTTGTTGGCACTCATATCAGCATCTTTGTGGAGTTTTTAAAGAGAACTACTGGTGTTAAACAGTGGGGGTTTTCTGGTAGAAATTCCATTTTGTAGGAATTAAAAATCAGCTCTTTGATGTGGGCACTGTTATTCCAGGGACTGTGACAGGAAGAGGGGTGAAGTAGTTCTGTATTACTCAGAATTTGAGTGATGTGTCTGTAAAGGGAGGAGTTAAGAAACTGATAAAAATTGTTTAAATAGTTAGTTAGTGTCCATTTAGGAGCATTGAAAGGCTGTGTTAAAATACAGAAGTGAAGTAAAAAATTATATTTTCACTTCTGGTATCAAAAATAGATTGAATCAAATTTGATTTGATCTAGTGGAAGGTGTCGCTGCCCATGGCAGGTGGTTTGGAACCAGATGTACTTCAAGGTCCCTACTATTGCACAGCATTCCAGGACTCCACGTTCTATGATTTTCTTAAACTGAGCAAGATAATGAAGTGAACACGACTTATAAGTGATTCTTGCATTAAGATTTAACAGGATGTGTCTGTTCCGTGTAAAGTTGATACCATACCCATTGTCCAGTTCAATTCAAACATAAGTAAAATGCCCCTGTTTTCTTGATAACAGCACTGTTTTCTTCCTGACAGACACTGTACCATGTGAAAACTGAAATCTTCCCACCCTTGGATGCAGAGTACTGTAAAACAGGCTCGCTCTGCTCCTTAGAGGTGTCCATCACCCGGCTGGTTGAGCTCTCTGAGGTTGACAGAGATGAAGCATTAACAGAATCAGAGGGATATTGCACAACAAAACTTATGTATGAAGGTAAGAATATTATTCTTAAGCATTTTGATAGACTTCCCCCTAATTTTTTCTTGATAATGACATCTGCCAGACTTGCTATGGCATAAATTCCTTTATTGTGGGTACAGCTGCTCAGTAAAGCAGTTTTCATTTTGCTAGACTGGGAATATTTTATTTTCTCCTCGTTAATCTGCCTTCCAGTGGAATAGAAATGTTGTTCAGACTGGATGGGTTCATGCTTGAGGCCCAACCATGGTCCCTTTTGTGTAGGGCTGTTTTCTTTTCTTGCACAGCTCTTCACACATATAAGCTGGTGGGCTTTTAGGTGTTGCTAAAATGCAGATTTTCAAAGTGCTCTAAAACTATCCTGAGGCTTCTCCATTTTTCACAGACGATCTTTATAGTGCTTTCTCTTTATTCTTGCAGTTGTTGACAACAGCAGTAACTGGGCAGTGTGTGGAAAAAGCTCTGGAGTGATTTCTATGCCTGTAGCACCTCGAGCAACTCACAAAGTCCACATGGAAGTGATGCCGCTGTTTGCTGGGTATCTGCCTTTCCCTGATGTCAGATTGTTTAAATACCTCCCTCACCATTCTGCTCACTCCATGCAGCTTGATGCTGGTAAGGCCATTTTGACCACGTGGCTACTTACAAAATTACTCTGCTTTTCCTGTGTTCTTGTGTAAAGAGAAAAGCAAAGCAAGAAATACATTGACAATATATGGACTTGGTCATATATGGACCAGCTACTCATAGGTGGCTTTGTAACCTTCATTCACAGTCCTGATTTGAAACTTGCTCTAATGGGAACTTTGAATTTGGGTCGCCACCTAAATCTCTGAGGAGGAATAATAAATGTATAGTCCTCTTACATTTCCTTTTAAGATGAGTGTGCAAATTAGTTGTCACTGGATTTATAATCAGGTGAAAACTCTTTGATAACCCTCTAATCCTGCAGTTCCATTTTATGTAAATTGTGTGTGTGTCTTCATTACCTTTGAAATTTTTTCCCAGTTTTCAAGGGATTGAATGTGAAATAAAAGAACTGCTGAAAATTTGGGGCATATAAACCAGATTAGACACAGAGTTTAAATCACCACAGCCATGTGGAGTATTTATCTGTACTGTTGAGGAGTCCCAGAGCTGTAGTGAGAATTCACTCATAGAAGCAACATAGCATTTGTCAATGGAGCTGCCAGTGTGCATCCTTCTAGCTTGTGACAGATGTGAGGTCATGCTACTGAAATTTTCCTTTGAAACCAATATAATTCACTCTGTTACATCTGGTGCTGGCCAGAAGTGTGCACAGACTGTTTGTTACTTCAGCAGAGATGATCAGTAACTGTGAACATGCATTAAGCTGACTGTCCGAGCTCTGAAATGACCTTTTAGAGTTAATTGGTAGAATAAAAGTGTGGGGTTTTTTTATTCCAAACAGATAGCTGGATTGAAAACGATAACCTGTCTGTGGACAAGAATGTGGATGAGCAGGCTGACAGCAGCAGCATCAGGAGCAGGGGGAGCCTGCATTCCACAGCCAGCGGGGAGCACAAGGGTCTGCCCATGCCCCGGCTCCAGCCCTTCTCCCCTGGCCAGGTCTTCAACAGCAGCACGGGGATGCAAATCCTTGTCATTCCCAGCAAGGACGACCACGTTCTGGAGGTCAACGTCACGTGACAGCTCGGAGTGGAGACCAGGAACCCGTTAGGAACTGGATATGAAAGCACTTTATGGGATAATGACCTGCTCAGTCTTCGTTGCAACATTAACTCCAAGGAGACCTGTGGCACTCGGCGCGTACTGGCCATGGAAGCACCAGACAATTGTATCAATTTCAGTGTACAGTGAGGCTTGTGTCAGCTAGTTTATATTGCCACTTTAGTATGTTTTGTGTCAACTATTGGGTTTTCTCCCTGCAGTCACATCCCTGCATCACAACAACAAACACAGGGCAACAAAAAGCAAAAAATCCAAATCTTTGGACCACTTCTTTATTTTTGTTGGGCAGCTGAGAGATTTGTTTCATGCTTCCTACATATTTTAGAATGTAGAGTTGGATGATATAATTATCCAGATCTTGAATTTCTATGTAATAATTTACAGGCTTTTCCACACATGTGCCAGAAACATAACAGAGCATACAACAACACACTCACTGGTTTAACAGTTGCTTTTCTGGTTTGGTTTCGTTTTATTTTTGTTTGTTTGTTTGATCATTGTTAATTCCTGCCATTGCAATTTTATATTAAACTTCCATCATTTGCATACTTAGATGCATGGAAGAGCTACTGCTATAAACAATCTTAACTGAACAAAATTCCTTAATTTTCTGAGGCTTTCTCCTTCACAGAGTAGACACTGTGATGTCACATATTATATGATTTTTTTTTTGGGGTGGGCTTTGGGTTATCCTCTTGTGTATTTCTTACCAAAGAAAGATATTGATAGAATTTAATAATAAATTATTTGGCTTATTGAGTTCCCAGATTAATTTCTTTTATTACCATTTCCAAGTGGCTTGGTTTGCTGCCCCAATTTTTAAGTTGGGGCAAAAATTTCAGTATGATGTGATACTTGAACAGTCAACCTTTCATCATAAAGGCTTAGTGTAATTATTACTGATTAGAGGCCAGACTTGTGCATTCATGATGAAAGAAGGAGGTTGGTTTGGTATAGGAAAGCTTGCAGATGTAGAATAATCGTGAAGCAAAGTTAAAACATGTAACTTAAAGAATTTCATTATTTATATCTGAAATGTAAATACAAAAAATGTAAAAAAAAAAAAAAGTGTAATTTTTGTGAATGTTGCAAATCCACCTGTGACTGGAAAAATTACAACTTCTTCTGATGTCCTGCTTCTGATATTGAAACTTGTGCATTTAATGTGAGAATGACCTTTTCTACTTGCAGATCTATAATGGTGCGTTGTCAAAAGACTCCACAGAGGAAACAGTCCCATGTCAAATACTTGTCAGCAAAACTAAAGTGAGGAGCTGCTCATTAGACAAATTCATACTTATTTTTTTTTCTTCTGCTAAATTACAAAGGAGAAATAAAAAACAAACCCTCTTTCCAAAAAGAACCACAAATAAGTTGAAAAATAAATAGGCACCCTGCACTGGTCTAAACTTTTTTTTTCCATTTTATTTTTCATTTAAAAATTCTAAATAGATATATAAAGTAGACCTGCTAGCTGAAAATGTTCTTATTATGCATCTTCTTTCTGTGAAGGAATGCCCTTTCTCTGTGGAAATCATACCATTTTATTCTGGATAAAACCCAAAGCATCATTTAGTGCGAATGACTGCTGGGATTCTTTGACTGGAAAAGGTAACAAGTTAGTGACTTTGACACTGCAGGTATTATTAATTCCATTTTCATGGTTTGCTATTAAATCATTTTTCAAATTGTTCTGTAATATACTGTTAGATTAAACACATTGTACTAAGATTGTTTAATGAAATTGTAAGCGTTACAGTTCTAAATATACATGTTTTAAAAAGAAATCAACTTCTCCACTGCTGAGTTCTGTCTGGTCTGGAGGAGTGATTGTTTCATCCGTTTTAACCAAAGCTGCTGTTGTCTGCAAAAATCAGATTTGTTACCTGGTATGCAATTACACACTTGAGGGAGACACTGATTATTTATTTATTTCAGAGTTCCAGAAGGCTGGAGGCCCCATGGTATTCCACAAATCCAGCACCCCCTTCCAGACTTTTCCTGCTGTCATTTATACATGGAAGTTCGGTGTTAGCAACCTCCCAAGTACAGCTCCTCTTTTATGAATGGTTAATAATTTCCACACAGGTTGTGTAATCCCAGCTGATTCCTGTGCATGCTCCGGGGAAGGGTCTTCACCTGGGCAGGGTCTTTTGCCCTGTAGGACTGACTTTCAGTAATATAATGGAGATAGTTCAGTTATAGGATACCTGTTGGGGTTACAGAGCAGGCAAGACCACGAGAGGGGGATTGAGAGCACCAAGGACCCCAGAGCACCCGGTGCCACCTTTTGGAACGCTCCCTCAGCAGGTGCTGCACGCTCCAGTCTGGCATCAGGCATGAGGAATTCCCTTCCTGGGGAGGGATCTGGGTGTTCCAATGCTAACCTGAATGTACAGAACCCGAGGAGCTCTTTGTTCTGTGGGCCCGCATCCCCAAAGGATCGAGAGTGTGACCATCACTCTGACCAAGGGACATCGAAATGACAACAATCGAGTGTCATCACTAGATCCATGGGTGCTGTTACCTTTCCACCACCTACTTGTACGCTTCTCTTTCTTTCTTTTCCTCATGTATTTTCTCCATGATATTTTTACACTTTTATTGAAAAGAACCACACTGGCCACCACCATCCTTTCCACTGCAATTAAACTGCTTTAAAGTAAATCTCCCACATCTATACACTGGGCATTCGGCGTTGTTCCACTCTTAATTACAGAATCACAGAACAGTCGGGGTTGGAGTGACCTCTGGAGATCACCCAGTCCAACCCCCTGCCAAGGCAGGGCCACCCAGAGCAGGTGACACAGGAACACATCCAGCTGGGTCTGGAATGTCCCCAGAGAGGGAACTCTGTGTCCTCCCTGGGCAGCTGCTCCAGAGCTCTGCCACCCTCAATGTAAAGAAGTTCTTCCCCATGTTGAGGTGAAACTCCTGGTGTTTTATTTCACGGCCGTTGCTCCTCAGCCTGATGCTGGGCACCACTGGAAAGAGCCTGGCACCATCCTCTGACACCCGCCTGGGATATATTTATATGGATTGAGGAGATCTCCCAGCCCTGTCTTCTCCAGACTAAACACGCCCAGCTCTCGCAGTCACCCCAAGGCATTTACTAAAAGGTATAAATAATTACCGTAACATATTTACTAGAAAGAACCGCAGTTCTCTTGCCTCGTGGCGGCTGCTGGCGAGGGCCGCGAGCGGCTGGCGGTGGCAGCAGGCCCATGGACGGGGAAGGGGCGACACAGCCGTGCCACCGGCCGGGACTGACAGCCCGTGGTAGCAGCTACGCTCCTTTCCCCTCCTTCCTCCCTTCCTTCCCTCCCTCCCTTCCTTCCTCCCCCTCCGTCCCTGCCCCGGTCCCCGGCGCATGTGCGGGATCCCGGCCCAGCGCCCGCCCCTCAGCGCCGCAGTTCCGCGGGCCCGCTCCGCACGCGTGGCCGCCATGCGCTTCGCGTACCGGGTGAGCGCGGGCCGGGGCACCCCCGATCCNCCCGTCATCTCCCCGTCACCCCCCGATCCCCGTCATCTCCCCCGGCCCTCTAACCCTGCCCCTTCCTGCCCCCGCAGTTCTCCGGCCTGCTGGGCACCGTGTACCGCCGCGGCAACCTCAGCTTCACCCGCGATGGCAACTCGCTGCTCAGCCCCGTCGGCAACAGGGTCTCCCTCTTCGACCTCAAGAAGTGAGAGAGCGACCAGGGGTGGGCAAGGGCCTGGCGCTGCCAGCGCGGGGGTTTCGGGGGGAATAAAGCTCTGGGGAGGTTGTGGAGCCCGACCCATGGGGCTCTCCGGGATGCTCGGCCTTCCAAAATACCCCGGAAGGCGTCTGTTTTAGCATTAAAAGGTAGAAGCCTGCCTAGCGGAATAGCTGTCACGGTGTGGGTGACACCGTGACAGGCATTGTGCGGGTCCATCCATGTGGAGAATAGCAGAGGAATTATGTAAAGGTGTGTTTTATAGAGAAAAGAAACAAAGGGAAAAACAGGTTTGTGTTTGATTTAGTTGTATGGTTTCCTTGTATGCTTCTGTCTTGTATATAACAAAGCTTAGAGCATCCTCAGCCTTTCCTGTGTGCCAGAGTTGTGGCTGATGCTCCCTGTGCCTGTATTCCAGTCAGGAACCTGTCTCTTCCATATATTCATAGACCATCCTGAACTGGAAGGGACCCCTAATGACCATCGAGTCCAACTCCTGCCCTGCACAGAAACACACACGCAGTTGGTGTTCACGGGATTGTGACAGCTGCAGAAAGTTATGGGGGTTTTACATTATCTTGTGTCTATGGTTTTAGCGAAGGTATCAAACCGTATTTCATTGATATCGAAGAAGTTCTTCCTGCATCTCTGTCCCCATTTTACTGTTCTGTGTTTTTATTCCAGTAACAAGTGTGAGACGTTGCCATTGGCTACTCGGCTCAATATTGTGTGTGTGGGGCTCTCTCCAGATGGAAGCCTTGCCATTCTAATTGATGAAGGTACTTGCGCAAACGGGACATTTATTTTGTAAAAGAATTCAGTAAAAATGCAGCCCTGAGAGGAGGAAATCTGTATTGTTAGGTATTCAACCTTAACACAAAATTAGAATTGCTCTGCTTTGAAAATAATGTTAGAATTTTTGGGGAAGATACCTTTATTTACAAAACTTAAAAATAACTTGTTTACAGGGTTTGGATTGTGTCTCATAATTTGGATTGTACTTTTTTATTTTAGCAATATTAAGCACACTGTCTTGAAAAGTTTTCCCCCCTCCTTTTTATGAAAAGAAGGTTTGCTAGGGTTATGATTTCTTTGGGAACTCAGTTATTCATTCTCCTGATCCTTTTTTTTCTGCCCTTACAGAGGGAGCTGCCCTGCTTGTCAGTTTGATTGGGAAATGTGTGATACATCAGTTTTATTTTCACAAGCCAGTTCACAGTGTCAGCTTTTCCCCTGATGGCAAGTAAGTAAAGAGTGCATGCTGTAGAACAAAACAGCAGGAATTGCCCCATAAACTAGTGGTGGTTATGAAGACATCCTAACCAATCTGGGAATGTTTCCTGTTCATGAATGAGGGGAGATTTTGAGCTGATCAGGGTCACCTTGTAAAGCAGAGAGGGGAAGAAAAGAAGGAAAGCAAAGCCTTGGAAATAGAATATCCTACTTTGAGTGTTTGAACTTTTCCTTTTGTTTTGCAACTTGGAGAATAGGAATTTCATTATTCAACTTCAGTGATTTTTACTGAAGGTTTTCTCTTTTATGGTGCTTAAGTTGGGAGTAATATCAATCTGCAAATACTTAGGTTTTCATTCAAAAGCAATCAATTTTTATTGTTTCAGTAGCGCAGGAACCTTTTTATTGTTGTATTTTTTCATTGTATTGCAGTCTGTACTGAACAGTTGTTTGCTTTATCAACTTTGTGTACAATTATGTTTCTCCCCCCTTTATGCCAGGAAATTTGTGGTTACAAAAGACAATCTTGCTTACCTGTACCATGCTCCTGGGAAGAAAAGAGAATTTAATGCATTTGTTCTGGACAAAACCTACTATGGCCCATATGATGAAACAACTTGTATTGACTGGACTGATGATTCCAAGTGAGTTGTTAAGCTGAAGCACCGTCTACCTGCACATGTTAATACTTGAATGCACATTGGAGTCCCATTTTCTTTCCTCTGAAGTATTGGACTCGCTTTAAAAATTCTGTCTTTAATTAAAAAATATAATTAGGCAGACCAGAAGGTATAAAAATGCATGTGTTGGGGATCAGCAGTGGATTCTTGCTTGAAAAGGCATTGTAATTCATAAAAGGAACATAACTTAGGAATGTGAGCATGGTTGACCTTTTGAATGTGTTTAACCCCTTCTACCTCTGCTACAGTCACCACCCTCAGCTTACAACTCTGTTGTTTGTAAAATTAAAGTGGTGACTGGTGAGTCTGAGCTCAGAACATTCTCCACCCCGCAAAGAGTTTTGCAGTCCAGTGTTCTAACTGGAATTTCGTTTTCTTTTGCAGGTGCTTTGCAGTGGGGAGCAAGGACATGTCTACGTGGGTGTTTGGAGCAGAACGATGGGCAAACTTGATCTACTACTCTCTGGGAGGCCATAAGGATATCATAGTAGCCTGCTTTTTTGAAGAGAACAGCCTAGATGTATGTATAATCACACAACACGCTTGAATTTTAGTATTAAAGTAGCTGAAGCAGAATCTTATCTGTAGGTGACTATTTTGACAGTATCTCAGAAAATACCCACTGTGATTTTGAGTTTACAATTCCATGAATATTTGAAGGAGTAAGTTATTTAAAATTGCTGCCACAAAACATTATAGCTTTAAATATGAAAAAATTACTTCGCTTAACTGTAATGCTGACTGGTAATCAAGTTGCCTTTGGTCCTTGCAAGATTTTTCTGAGGGCAGGTAAAATAATTCACCAGTTCTCAGCACAAGTTAAATTCCCAGTTGAAAGCACCTTGGATTCTATCCTGAGAAAAGAGTGCACACTTGCTAACCCTTCTGCAAGTCCCTGTTCATATTTTTGCAGAGCACAGAGCACAGGTATTGGACAATAATAATTTATGTGTTTGTGTTCTAGCTGTACACCATTAGCCAGGACGCAGCTCTGTGTGTGTGGCAGTGTGACACTGAGCTGGATGGTTTGAAGCCCATGCCCCCTAAAGATGCAGCAAAGGAAAAGAAGGCAGCAGAAGATGATGAAGAGCTGCTTGAAGAGCCAAAGGGTGAAGAAATTCATGGGAAAGCTGATCCAAGTGAACAAGAGACTAGAAATAAGGTTAAATATTCACGTGTTGCCAAGTAAGTGGTTTTCAGTTATCAAAAGTCAGAGTTGTAGTGGGGATTTATTATACTGGGCTTTTTTTTTCATCTGTTATAACTTAGGCAAGGCAGTATAAAACTGCGAGGATTTAGAAATTTACTGCAGATCCCATTTTAAGTAGTTCTGGTAGAACTCCTGTCTGCCTTACCTTGATTATATGATGGGCAGTACCTTTCACCTTCAGAATAACAAATGGAATTCTAATAATACAAGAGATGCTGATTTGTGGTGTACATGTTATTGTTTGGAACTCAAAAAGCATAAATGGGATCTTTATTACAATACCCTCTCTAAGTCTGGAGGCTTTGATTTCTTGCCAGAAGGGGTTGGTTGACTTCAGGAGATGTCATAAAGGTGGCTCATCAGCCTCTTTGGTGAGCTGCTTGGAGATGCAGCTCTAATCAACAGACTTTTTTTTAACATTCACCTTTTTTCTTATTTCTTGGGTGCCAGGTATTTTTTCAATAAAGAGGGAGATTTTAATAACCTGACAGCTGCAGCCTATCACAAGAAAACACACCTTTTAGTCACTGGTTTTGCCTCTGGAATCTTTCACCTCCACGAGCTTCCAGATTTCAATCTGATCCACTCCTTGAGGTGAGGAATGGGGTTGTCACTGGTTTTGGTTTGGTTTGGGGGGAAGGAAATACGGTTTTTTGGGTGGGTTTCCTGTTTGATTGAGAACACATCATGTTAAGTAGTGAAGGATGAATACACAGAGCACAAAAATCTTAAAACGTGACTGTAATTAATTAAAACATAATTGTAATTAATACTGTAATTACATGACTGTAATTAATACTGTAATTTCTGGAAAGGCAGAATCATAAATTTATGTAATAATTACCATATAATTCCATTCCATAGGTTATTTTGGAAAAGTGAGGTCTGAATAAGGAAACTATTCAGGAGTTCCTGGTTGTTGACTATAGATTTCTTTAACTCTGTGGACTTCAATATTTTCAGTTGCTTTGTAGAAAATATTAGCTGGAAAGTTCTGCATATGTAAAATTTCCTGTAAATAGTGTCAGAGTTGAGAAATAAAATCAGAATTCTTTTCCATAGTGTAGGATGCCTGCTAAACAATTTCCATGTACAAAAATACTATTTTATTTTCTTAAACTTGGGGAGTTCTACTCCCTTGGCAGGTACATTTTTGAGTTGCAGATACTCTGCCTTCATTCTGAATAGGAAATGTTTGATGGTTTTAAGTGGAACAAAGGAATGAACTTTGTAGTTTTTGATGCTACAGTGGTACAAAAGTTCAGAAAAACAATCAAACAACTTGCTTGAACAGTGTTAATAAGTATTAGACTTGAAGTTTTATCCCACAAGATGTGAAAACACAGGTTTGTTTATTGGTTACCTCTCTTACTTCAGTATTTCAGACCAAAGGATAGCTTCTATTTCTATCAACTGCACTGGTGACTGGATTGCTTTTGGATGTTCAGGTTTGTCAATTTTTTTTAGTCTGTATTTATGGGAAAAATTAGGAATGTGGTGGGCATGAGGCCCAAATTCCTCTTGCTTGTCTTGACTCCAAGTGTTAAATAATTTGTAGTCTCATATCTGTGGTGTCTAGGTACAGTAAAGCAAATATCACTAATGAATCATTCCTCACAAAATTCTGATGATTCAGAAAAGTATTTTGTTGATACAGGAAAAAAATACATATTTCATATAGGAAAGCTCAAACAGAGTTAGGGGAGAGCCCAGATCACTTGTAGTTAATTTCTGCTTTCGTTCTGGGCCGTTCTCTCCTCCTTTGCCACGTGTTGCCTTTGGCATTTTACAAACCTGCCTGGATGTTCCAACATTCCCACCCAGTCCATAATGGTTTGCATGAAACCCAAAATTTTACCCTTATGTGCAGGCCTGTGTTTATTTCCAGCTCATTTATCAGCTGGTTGATAGCATTGCTATTGTAGTATTGAAAACATTATTCCGAGTAACAGCTTCTGGAGGAAATCGTTGAAGAAATTGCCTTGAGGTTACGAAAGGGAAAAGGACTGAAAGATGCAGAATTCAACGTGTCTGCATCAACCTTTGGGTTTTTTTTGCCGTTGCTTGCCACTGTGTGTTTTGTGGCTTGCATTTGCAGGGTCGTTGTGTTCATGGTTGTGGATAATCCTGCTGTTCTTACAGGTCTGGGTCAGCTCCTGGTGTGGGAATGGCAGAGCGAGTCCTACGTGCTGAAGCAGCAGGGCCATTTCAACAGCATGGTTTCCTTGGCATATTCTCCAGATGGACAGTACATAGTGACTGGAGGGGAGGATGGCAAAGTAAGTGAGGCAGTATTGCTGGAAAATGAACTTCTAATAACGTACTAGGCAGCTTGGCTTTCCATTTTATGTAGAAAGCTCTGTTACTGTAATTGATACATATTTTTCTTACTGTAAAGCCATAAATTTTTATCCTCTCTTCCTTTACCCGTTTTGATTTTTCTCTCTAGAGCATATGTATTTTGCTTTGTTATTACCTGTGTCTGCAAATTGCATCACTTATGCTTGCTAGCAGATAGTTTTTTAATTATTATAGGTCCAGTCACCATAAACACAAAAATATCTAATTCATTAAAAGTTAATTTATTTATGGTTCCATGATATTTTGGGAAGGATGAACTTCAGCCACCCAACTTCTTGCCCTTTTAATAATAGTTTTTTGATATGAAATTAATTTCAAATTATTTATAAAAGTGCAATTTTTTTGTTAAATGTACCGTTCCAGAAGCTTGTTATTTAAAAGAAAAATTAACTTCTCGTGGATGACTTGCATTGAAATGATAGGCTGTGTGTACAGGTACTTTTATTTTAAAAGATGTTTTGCCACAATGTTTTGGCACATAAATGGGACAACAGTGTTTGCTGATTTCCTATCAATACTTTTGAATGTCAGAAAAAGATCTGCCAGTTCATGGCTTCTGCCTTTCAGATTGAAAATTGGCCAAACCCCAGAAGGCTCAAACTGCAGAAAGCTAAATGCATAACATTTTTGTTCAAGAAAAAAAACCCAAAAACAACTGCAATATCATCTCAATGGTAACTTCTGTAGTGGCTTTGGAGTTGGTTTTGAATTTGACACTTGTCTTCTCCCTGAAAGTACAAGCTTGGAAGCTCAAAATGCTCACCAGGTTTTACTTTTCTTGAAAATTAACTTTGTTTCAACTTTGCTTGTGTCTATCTCCACTTAGATTTTTATGTTTCAAATGTGTCTTAAGAGGTTTAATGATAAGCTGTGGCTTCTTGACTGATAGGACTGAAAGTCTTTTATGCTTTTGCAGAGTTCTAGAATTAGGTATTCTTTACTCTTCTGCTGCCTTATCCTTATATTCTCTCTTTGCTGATGGTGGAGATTCTAAGAAGTTTTTTCTTGTCTGTCCTGCAGGTGAAAGTGTGGAACACTTCAAGCAGCTTTTGTTTTGTCACCTTTACAGAACACAACAGTGGTGTGACTGCTGTAACTTTCACCTCCACTGGTTATGTCGTTCTGAGTGCTTCCCTCGATGGAACAGTGCGTGCCTTTGATCTGCACAGGTAACTCTACATGAAAGCTTTTGTGTCTCATTTAGTCCTCAGCTTTCACACTGCCCCCAAAATACAGCAAACTGCTGATTGCTCGTTTGAAGTTGCATAAAGGTGAGCGGCACTGCCTTGCTGATTTTTGGTTCAGCCTTTGATTTAAATTTAGATAGTAATGAGGAATGCTGTTACTCCATCCAGTTTCTGTGAAGAAAATTCTGGAAGAACTTTCCTCAGAGAAGCTGGAAATCCAAGAAGATCGTTGTTTGGCTCTGCTCAAATGGGGAGAAGGCACTTGCCTAACAACGCTTTCCATAGTATAATACAGCTGTGCACAGAACTGGGTGTGTAAACAAGCCCATGTTTCTAAAAAATTGACGTGTGCTATTTAATAGAAGAAAGCTCTGAGTATTTCTGTCTCCTGTTTCTGCAGAGTTTTTCATACTTCTTCTGAATCTTGTAATCATGCTGAGTCATCCCATCTAATTTTACACAAGGAATATTTTTTCTGTACATAGCTTAGAAGTCTTTACAAAACAAATGAACTCCTTTTTTAAACACACTTGTTAAACACACATTTAAATCTACCCAAAATGTTCTCATAATGTCTTTTCACCTCTTCAACAGGTACCGGAATTTCCGTACATTTACGTCTCCACGACCAAGTCAGTTCTCCAGTTTAGCTGTGGACTCCAGTGGTGAGATTGTGGCAGCTGGTTCCCAGGATTCCTTTGAAATATTCATCTGGTCAATGCAGAGTGGGAGGCTGCTGGATGTAAGGACCCACACTGTTGGGAGGGCTTGAATTTAACACAGTGTGGAGTGTGGTGATACTCAGCAACTTTGGGGTTAGTTGGGGCGTTTCAATACAACATGAAATGTTTATTTTATATTTATATTCAAAAACTGGAGCTACACTACGTCGCTCTCAGCATTTTTAAAAAAACAATTCCCACCCTGACTTTGTGTGGGAAATGGTTTTCAGAATTTCTGAGTAATGAGCTCTTTCTAGTGATGAAGTAACACCAGTATTGCTGAGCTAACACATGGGCACGAGAGTCTTTCCCTCCTTGTTCAGAGATGTTCTTTTCTACGTATTTTCTGCAGGTAGTGAAGAATTTGTAGTTGCTGTATTAAGACTGATACAGATTTCATGGAGGGTTTTGCTGGAGCAGAGCAAGGGCATGATTTTTCAATTATTTTTTAAATTCTTAAGCATTCCTGTACATCTTGTACAAGTAGAAGAGCTCAGTTATTCATGTATTTAATTTGGCACAGCTGTGGAATACAGATCACTTCAATAACTCAGGATATACTTGGCTGGATCTCCAGAGTTTTGAGTTTAGTTTCTTTCCTAGATTTTTTTGAGGAGTAGGAGCTCCATGAAATGAAATCTCTGTTGCTCTTATTCTCAGTTTTTATTTTTGTTTTTATTTTGAAGTGTTATCAGCTGCAGGAGATACTGAATTCTCAGGGCAATGACTTGGTTTTTCAAGTTGGTCTGATTGTTTTGAAAGGAGGGAGGAAAATGGTACACTGCATTCCTAAAGTGTGTGCACAGTAGTGGTTTTAGATGCCTGTGCAGTGGTAGCACCTCAGGGATTTTTTTTAAAACTTGTGAAAATAAAAATTTGAGTATCACTGGTGTGTATCATGCCCTGTGTCCAAAAGTGATCTCAAGCATGTGTGCACAAGTTAGGCATGGTTTAATGGCTGTATCTGGAGTTTACTGAGTGCAGACTACACAGATTTCAGTTTCTTTCACCTAATTCCAGGTTATTTTTTCTTCTCTTCTTAGGTCTTAGCAGGTCATGAGGGTCCCATCAGCAGCTTGTCCTTTAACCCAACAAAGTGTGTTCTAGCCAGTGCCTCCTGGGATAAGACTGTCAAATTATGGGATATGTTGGACAGCTGGAGAACTAAGGAGACGCTAATAATGAACTCAGATGGTAATCTTTGTTTCATTTCTCGTCTTTTATCAAATATAAGAATACAATATAAAATATGTTAATAATGAACAACAGAACATGTCTAATACAGACAGACTCATTCATGGAAATGGAAATCAAAAGTGCAGATACTTCAGTCTGGTACTTGGTTACCAGTACAATAAATACTTTAATTTAATTCTAGCTCGGCTTTATGAACAGCTAAACATTTGTATGTTGTCCAGGTGAAAAAGTACAGTCATACTTGTTATTCTTATTTTTTTTCTAATAGTTGAGATAAGATCCTAGAAAAATTAAGGGTATTTTCTTAGAAAAGCATCTGACTGCATTTTTAACTGTTACTAAATTCTTTGCAGTTCTTGTTGTTGCCTTCCGTCCTGATGGCAAGGAGCTCGCAGTTGCTGCTTTGAATGGCCAGATAACCTTTTGGGATCATGAAAATGCAGTGCAGACTGGCTCCATTGAGGGCAGGCACGATCTGCAGATGGGGAGGAAGGAGCTGGATAAAATAACAGCCAAGCAGGCAGCCAAGGGCAAGTACGTCCAGGGGGCTGTAGTGACAACCTGAGTTGCTTTTGAATTGGTTTTCCGTTTGTTTTCTACATGAAGATTTCGGAGTGCATCTGCTGTTCACATATTTTGATTCTGGTGCTGGATTTTAAAGGACTGCCTGACACGTAGATGCCTCCCTTTTGTAGTTTGCTGTGTTCTCTCACTGATCAGCATCATTCTGACCACGTGTTCTTTCTCATCAGTTACCAACTTGGGTTGCCAACATAATATTAAGCTTCTTAGGCCAAGTTGTTAATTTGATGTGGGTTAGGTTTTTAAGTAGACATCTTCCTACAGAAATACTAGTATATAACCATTAGTATGTAGAAACGATTACGTTTTTTCAAAAAAGGTAATTAAAGTATGGGGTTTATTACCTGTTGCTATGCATGTGAAATAATGTTTAAAGGCAAGTTGAATTTGTGTGCTGTCAGAAAGTATATTAGAGAAATGTTTTATTCTTCTCTTTTTTCCTCCTCTTTTCCCATATTGCTTCCACTCGAAACAAAATTAAAAAAAAAGAAACAATAACTTTTTGGAAAAAATTTTTCAAAAAAAGCAGTATTTTTTTGCTGGTGAACTCTCAACCATGTCTTTCAAACATGCCATGGCATTAGTTTTTCTGTAGCTCTTTTGACTTTTTTTTTTTTTTTGTGTCATGCATGGTATAGTTGAGAGCTCATTGACTGAGGTATGATTCAGATTCAGAAGTATGGAAGCATTTCAAAAAGCTGTTGAAGTTCTAAATTGTCTGTGATTCATAGTAAAGCACCAAATGTTTTGTAGTAAATTTGTGTGTAAGAACATCTCCACTTTTTCCATGGAGTGGTTATTTTCTGAGTCTTCACACTGTACTCCTGTCTTTTAGCTCAGATATGACAGTGAAATTAAACTGCTTTCTCTTGTTCTTCACCAGATCTTTTACGACTCTGTGCTACTCAGCAGATGGTCAATCTATTCTGGCAGGTGGATTGTCAAAATTTGTCTGTATATATAATGTCAAGGAACAGATTCTTATGAAAAAATTTGAAATTTCATGCAACTATTCTTTAGATGCAATGGAGGTATGTGAGCACAGGAGTCTTTTTTTTTCATTTCCTCACCCCCACAAGACTTTGATTTTGGTATAACATCTCATTAAGTGTGGTTCATGATTTTTTTTTTTTAAGAATGGGTTTATTTTTGTGCAAGAGAGTGGGAAGGAAATACTCCCCTTGGAACAGAATTAATTCCTGAAACTCTTGCCAGATTTGTAGTGTGTTCGTGTTGAATGGGCAGAACTCTCAAGCATACTAAGTTAGGTGGCACTAGACTTAAATTGGAAGTGAAAATTTAAATTACCAACATTTTGTACTAAGCTAACTCCCCAGGTGTCAGTTTGTGTTAGCAAAGAAATGAAGGATTTTTTTTGTGGACACGGAACAACATCACTGACCTTTACAAACTCTGTTTCTGAATATTGCCAAATTAAATTCCTTCAAAAGTAAAGTGAATGATGAAAAGTATCAGAAGGAAAATAATTCCAGTAACCCTTTTCACCATCCCTTTATCTGGGAGAACAGTGATTGTTCCATTGTTTGTATCAGGCTGTATTTGACTGTGGTTCTAAGTGCCCTTCTTTGTCAACAGTGGTTTATGGGCTGGTGTAGCTCAATATCTGGCTTGAAAGGAAGTGAGCCAGCTGGAAAAGCATCCTGGAGGGGATGGGTGTTTAGAAATGGGGGCCAGGGAGGTCCCTAAAATCTCATTTACATTGTGAGGTTCCTAAAGTCTCATTTGCACAGAGTTTTGGCCACACAGCCCTTGCATTAGCACAGTGCAGTTACGGAACCTGCAGGACAGAAAGAGCAGGGCTGCAGCTGAGGAAGCAAACAGTGCATTTCTGGAGTAGAACAAAGTTAAAATAATGTGAAACCGCAGTCTCAACTGAGCTCTGCTGTTTGAGAAGAGATCCAGTGCAGTGAATGGAACTTGCATGTTTTTCCAGGAGTACTTAGATCGGAGAAAAATGACTGAGTTTGGCAGCATGGCTCTGATTGATGAAGGGGGTGGAGGTGACGAAGGTGTTGCCATCCCTCTTCCTGGAGTAAAAAGAGGTATGGCTTTGGCTTTGCTCTCTTGTTTCTACGTTTATGTGCATCAGCACCTTTGACACAGATAAGAAGGGTTTGTGTTGTTGAGCTCAGTTTTAACATCAGGATTACAAAATTCAGTCCCACCATTTAAGCTGTAGGATCTCTTGAACGTGGACTGTCCTTTCCTTACCCAGTCTTTAATTCTGCCAGGTTTTACCATGCTGCACATTATTTAATGATAACATCATAGTCAAAGTTGATAACTAGACTGTGAACTTGGGGTGAATATGTTAAATCACTTCTAAATTTCTGTTCTAGGTGACATGAGCTATCGACACTTTAAACCAGAAATAAGAGTGACTTGTGTGCGATTCTGTCCTACAGGTTAGTATCAACAATTAATTTAGGATTTTTTTTTATTCCATATAAAACAGGCAAAAGTATAGAGCACTGGAAGATTACCATTACTCTTCTGTTTCCATTCTAGAACACTCATCTTTGTTGTTAAATACTGTTGCTTCTCTTCTAGGACGAAGCTGGGCAGCCACCACCACAGAGGGTCTCCTGCTCTATTCACTGGACTCTGGGCTGATTTTTGATCCTTTTGAGCTGGATATTGATGTCACACCCAGCAATATACACAAAACACTGAGTCAGAAGGAGTACACTATGGCTATCATCATGGCCTTCAAGCTGAATGAAAAGAAATTAATTCAGGAGGTCATAGAGGCTGTCCCTAGCAGTGAAGGTGAGTGGCTGTGCCATGAAATTGGGCTGAGCTGCCTGTAGGCAGACACGTGCGAACCAAAATAAGTTGAGGTGTAAAGGTAGTTTATGTTGTAATTTTACCTATCTACTTCATACTCATTTAGTGACTTTTTAGTGTGGAATTTGATCAGTCCTAGATGTGCAGGCAAAGTTTTTGGATGTCAGCTCTCAGAAGCAGCTGATGTTGGAGGGGCACAGCAAGTTTAACCTGAGTTAGCACTGTGGCTGTGTGATGAAAACCATTAACCAGCAACAAGGATGTAATCAGCAGTTTGGGGAAAGTGATGATTCCTGTCTGTTGAGCACTTGTGGCACCACATCAGGAGCACTGTGCCTGGTTCTGGGATTGACAGCACAAGAAAACATATTGATACTCCAGAACATCTGGTGGGGAGCTTGGAAAATTATTGGAGGGCCAGAGTACAGCTGAGGAGAGGCTGTTGTAATCCACCAGTAACAGGATGATTGTGTGTCTGTTTCTTAAGCAAAAGCTGTTTTTGAGCGTGGATTATATATAATGAGGTCATTTAGTTATATGTGAGATTATTTTGAACGCTTCCAAACTGTGTTTGTTTGTGCTGTGCAGTTGCTAACAACATTCAGACACTTCCTGTGTGGGCAGGTGACTTCGCTGTCTTTTCAAGTATCATTTACTGCCTCTGATTGTTGTGCATAACTATTTCCACAGAATACAGAAATCTGGGTGAAGTCAGGAGCAACAACAATGAAGTCTGTTACTTTAGAAAAGAGGAGGAAAGGGTGGAAGTAAAAGCTTTGAAGGAGAGTTGCTGGGGGGAGTACTCTGCTAGGAGGAAGAACTTGGGGAGGGAGGAGTTAATTTCTTGCTTTTAAATACGGTAGTGTTTGGAAGGTTCAAAGAGGGAAGATTTGTCCCCTGAGAGGCTGTGGTACTGTACCCTGAAATACAGCACTAAATATCCACCACTTGCCAAGACACTGATTTCTTCTCCTTCCCCTTATGCTTTCCTGTGGTCTCTTTCATGTTATTCCAAATAGTAACTTAACTCTATTGAATGCTTATGGGCTTTTTTTTCCTTTTTGCACAGTTGATGTTATCTGCTCATCAGTGCCAGACCTATATGTGGAGAAGTTACTGGAGTTCCTGGCCTCTGCATTTGAGACCTCTTGTCACTTGGAGTTCTATCTTATTTGGGCTCATAAGTTGCTCATGCTGCATGGACAGAAGCTGAAAACGAGGTGAGATCCCATTAAAGTCAAAATGCTGACAAGGATATTAAAATTAAAAACCTGTCAGTTTAAGGCTTTTACTTAACGTTTACTGACATTCTAGATAATGCATGCACAACAATTAAAACTACTTCAGTTTTACAACTTCTTTACGAATGGTAAAAATTAAAGTTTGGACTTGATCTTAAAAGTCTAAAAAGGTTCTAAAAAGTGTGTATGACAGAATTGGAATACATTATTGGATTTGTGAAGATACATTCCAGAAACATTTTTCAAATATAACAGATAAAACTTTGCACAAGTTGCTTAGCCAATAAATGTATAGAAATTACAAGAGTGATAGCAGGATTTTGGCAATTTTCTTTTTAAACAATTATCCGTCTTAAATGTAACTGAAAGGTAATGTGCAGGTACTGATTGCATTTTTACAGACTTAGCTTGTGATTATAATGGCAGTACTCTGCCTGCCTACCGAGTACTTCAGAAGTACATGGGCCTGGTCTGTGAATTATATTCAGCCCACCCATAATATGGAATTTTTAGACTTTTAGGAACAAAACCAGGCAAATTTACAAATTTAAAATGGGCTGAGTGAGAGGTAATCTGAGAAGGAGTCCTGCAATTTAAAAAGCAGTGCATTGTAACTCTTCCCTTGCTTCAACGTGGGTATTAATGTTTTAGTTACTGAAATGACTGGAACAAATTCTCTCCTTTTGTTGCTGCTGAAGTAGAGGAGGACAATTTAAAACAAACTCTCCCTTACTCAGAGAGTATTGTAGCATCTGGAAGGAACTGTCATTGCTGCAGCAAGCCGAATTAGCTCTTCAAGGTGCAGTTTGACATTAGAAAAAATATTTCTCACAATAGATTACTTGTATTGAGTGTAATCATTGTGGGCAGAGTCAAAAGCAGAGAGCTTTTGTTTCTTCAGGATTATCCTAAAAAGTTGGCATTGAAGTTGTATGCTTGTTAAAATCTTGAGGGTATTGAAAAGTTCTAGCTCTCCATATGTAAATATGAATTGCACTGCAAATTGCATTTTTTCTCCATCCAAGGTCAGTGAAGCTGCTCCCTGTGATTCAGTTCCTTCAGAAGAGCATCCAGCGTCACTTTGAAGATGTTTCAAAACTGTATGTATCGTTACATTTGAAAGTTCAAATCAAAAACCTGGAGTGATTTGGGGGATGACAGTGTGCTGTTAAAACTTTCGAGACATTCTTCTTTTAGAGGTGTTTTTATTTTAGGAGGAAAACAACGTTTTCCTATTTATTTTTACAGCTGTGAGTGGAACATCTACAACATCAAATACGCGTTGGCCATTTCTCAACAGAGGGGCATGAAACGTCCAGCAGAGGAAACACCAGGAGATGAAGAAGAGTTGGATTCCGACAGTGATTATCTTATGCAAGAAACTCATAAGGATAATTTGAGTTCCTGATTACTCTTTGTGAGAGGGAGAAAACCTCAGACAGTATTTTATGCAGTGGTATTCACTGAGAATGAGTGGCCCTCATAGTGGCACCAACTCCTGACAGTGTGATGGAGTTACCTGGGAGGTCGTGATGGAAATCCAGGATGTGCCATGGATGGCACTTTGCCTATTTCGTGTACTCTTTGGCTGTAAACTTGACAGCACTGATCATTAACTGATTTATTTTTTTTAATAATTCCTGATTTCAGGTAAGAAAAAAAAAGTGTTCTTAGTGAAGTTAGAAGAACGACTGGAAGAAGTTTATTCTTTATTAAAAATGCCTTGTACATTAATTATTGTGAATTTTGTAGTGCAGGCTTGTCCTACATTGGACTCTGAATTTTAAAAAGGATAAAAAAAAATCTTAATTGGAAATGTACTGCTCTTGTTTGAAATGTTGTCTTACTTGGACTTACTATGTACATATTTCTGGAACACTGTTTTCTTAGTTCTGTGACTTCCAAATGTGACGGTATTTCAATAATGAGGAGGAATGTTAGACTCACAGCAACGACTATTGGAGAAAATTTACTGGGCTTTACAACTTTTGTAGAGGCTTGATTGACAGTCTTGAGATACTGTAGTGAAAATTCATTTGGACATTATCAACTCAATAATGTAACTTAAACTGTAAGAGAATGTGTTACAAATGTCATGGCTTGTTGGGGTTTTTTGGGGGGTTCTTCATTTCTTTTTTATTTTTATGAAAGCCCTTTCTTGTCCTTTTTTTAATGTTGTTTATTAACACATTAAAACCCAAAACTTTTGATTCCCTTTGTTTTTGTGAATTGATGGGAGAACTGGCTGATAAGAGCGGGGTCCTGAATATAAAGAATTGTGTCTGTCCTTGTAATACTTTCAAGCCATGTGTTGAAGGGGCTTCGTTAAAGATACTGCAAACATAACCAATGTTCCAGAATTGATTTTCTCAGCATATTCTGCTCTTCTGGTCACTTCTCACTGTTGGAATAGAGGAGAGGTATAAATATTAAAGGTAACCGATGAAATCTCCCCTCAGCCTCCTCCAGGCTGAACAGACCAAGTGCCCTCAGCCGCTCCTCATGCGGCTTCTCAAGGCCTTCACCATCTTTATTGCCCTCCTTTGGACACTTTCTGATAGTTTAGTATCTTTCTTTTCAGCCTTCCATTCCCCAGTCTGTCCGTACATCCAAGAATGCCCCATTCCAGGTGCAAAATCCAGCACTTTCCGATGTTGAACTTCATTCAGTTGGCGATCGCTCATCTCTCTAATTTATCAAGGTCTCTCTGCGGGCCCTCCCTGCCCTCGAAGGACCCAACAGCTCCTCCCAGTTTTGTACCATCTGCCAACTTGCCTATTTTTCCCCCGTTATTTCCGCACCGTTCTCTTTTTGCCCTCAGTCCCCTTCCCGCCGCTGCCATTCCCGATAGCTGAGGGTCGGGCAGGGAACCGCGAGCCCCGGCGCTGTGGCGGCCCCTCCCCGCCTGCAGGGGGCGCCGCCAAGGGCGCAGCGGCCTCCGGGCGCGGCCGTCCCGGTTCCCGTGGGCCTCGCCCGCTCCCCTTCCCGGCTCCTCCGCTCCGCTCCCCGGCTCCTCCGCTCCGCTCCCCGGCTCCTCCGCCGCCGCTCCCCGCTCCCTCAGCCATGCTGACCTCCCGGGGCCCGGCCCTGTGCACCGCGCTGCGGCGGGCAGCGCCCGGCGGCCTGGCTTCCTTTCACTCCTCCGCTCGGCGCTGCCGCGCCGCCCGCGTCGCTGTGGTGAGTAATGGAGGAGCGCGGGGCCGCGGGGGCCGGGGCAGCGCTGAGGAGAAGCGTTTGTTGGTTTTTTTACCGTCTGGCTCTCCACAGCCGCCCTCGGCGCTGCAGCCGGGATCGCTCCGGCGGCGGGGCCGGTGCAGGGCACGGTTCGGCGGGGCGGCGGCCTGGGAAAGCCTCGCCTGGTGGGGGAAAGCCTCGCCTGCTGGCTGCGGCAGCTGGAAACCCTGGAGAGACGCTGAAGTTGAGAAGAGAAAGCCGGTTGCAGTTCAGAATGTTGGAGGAAGCCAGACCAGGAGTAGGAAACGTAAAAATTGGCGTCTGTATAGCTGTTGGCCTGGAGTTGATTTGGGAAGAACTGCAGAATCATAGGGTCGGTCAGGTTGGAAGGGAGCACCGTGGGTCACCTGGTTCCCCCTCCCTGCTCAAGCAGGGCCAGCCCCGAGCACATGGCACAGGATTGTGTCCAGAGGGATCTGGAATGTCTCCATGAGGGACACTCCGTACCCTCCTTGGACAATCTGTCCCAGTGCTCGGTCACTGCACAATAAAGACATTCTTCCTCATGTTCGGGTGGAACTTCCTGGGCATCAGTTTCTGCCCGTTGTCTCCTGTCCCATTGCTGGGCACCACTGAGCAGAGCCTGGTCCATCCTCTGACACCCCCCAGTTAGGTACTTGTACACATTAATGAAGCCTGCTCTCAGTCGTCTCTTCTTGAAGCTGAACAGCTCCCTCAGCCTTTCCTTGTAAGAGAGATGCCCCAGTCCCCCCCTCATCCTCACTGCCCTCCACTGAACCCATTCCAGGAGCTCCATGTCTCCTTTGTACTGAGGAGCCCAGGAGGATTTACCTTGAAA
The DNA here is from genome assembly GCA_013397845.1 of Melanocharis versteri. Classification (NCBI taxonomy): domain Eukaryota; kingdom Metazoa; phylum Chordata; class Aves; order Passeriformes; family Melanocharitidae; genus Melanocharis; species Melanocharis versteri. The sequence continues at coordinate 200,990 of VZTG01005661.1, read as the reverse complement.
TAGTTTATGGTGTAACTGGGTGAGGTACTGGCAGTGAATATATTTAAACTGGGTTATGCTCTTTGGCAGGAAGGGGGTAAAACATGTTACAAACACAGAAGAAAGCAAGGAGATGGAAGAGCTACAGATTGCTGAAGGAAAATATAGGCTGTAGATGGTGTCCCAAATGGGTACACAGCTTTGGAACTCAGTGGACAGTCTTCGAAGCTCAAGCTTTGCATAGTCTAGACAGCATTAAACGTAAAGGAATAAGAAGGCATTACCCGCATGAAGAAATCTGTTTCGGGCAGAATTGGTTTGGGAAAGGGCAAAATTGCTAAAAAGTAACCCAACAGGAATGCTGTCATTTTAGCAAGTCAAAGCTTTTTAAATAGAGCTGGAAAACCAAATGTTATTTTGGACGTTAGTGATGTAAATTTCTGACACTGGTAAAAGGCTGATTTGTTATTGTCTAGTTATCAAGCAGGTGCTGAAATAACAGAAGAGTTTATATATAGAAGAGTTTATAATAACAGTGTCATAGTATTTGGTTTTACTGAGTTTCAAAAACATTTAAAAAGTGTTGCCCACAGTGCATAACTTTAGCACAGTTGCTTGTCTGTTTATTCAGTCTGAATTAAATGAAAGATAAAAAGTTGTGATGTAAAAGGCAGCTCTTAAATACCAGAACAAGATTGACGTGGACAGAAGAACATTCATGGGTCTTGCTCATTTGGTGAACTCATGGTGATATTTGGTAAAGTGATGCCCATGATAGCAGACACCTGGGTGTTGTGACCTGAAAGTCCCTTCAAGTCTAACATTTCTAGCTAAGACTTTTTCAGTTGTGAGTTTCTTTTCAATTGTGAGTTTCTGTTCATGTGTCTGTGTTTAAAAACTCTCAAGCTTCAAAAAACTGAGGAAAAACCAGGAAGGGAGAGATTAAAGTAATAAAAAAAAAAAAAAAAGAAGAAGAGAGAAGAGGAAATTGACTTCCTAACTGGATCTTTTTCTTTCAGAACAAAGATCCAAACAAAAAACCCTGAAAGAGTTCATCTGTATACTTTGAGGAACTAGATAAACCTTTGGATTTTTTTGGTTTTGTTTCATTCTTACAATGGCTTTAAAAAAAAATGTTTTTTCTCCTACTTTGTCAGATTCTCCACCCCCACAAGAGTAGCTGACTGCTTTGTGCTTTTTATTCTCCGGTGTGTATAAACAAATGAAAAGTATTATTTCAACATTGTTAAATAAAAGTATGGCTAATACAGCGTAATTGTATTATTGCATTAGAAGTGATTTAGATATTGATCTCTGATGCAGATCCTCAGGTAAAATACAGCAGCAGGTAAAGTAGTTTATTTTAAGTGCCACCTCAGATTGCATTTCTGTCCCACTTCTGATTGATGTGCACCTGGATGAGGAAGTGTTTCACGTGGATGTGGACACTTCATAAAAAAGATGAATGACACTCAGAACAACCCACTGTGTGCACAATAAAAACGTACCTAAGGGTGACATGCCAGTTTATTAACTGTGGAATAGATGTATAAGCCAGGAAATAAATAGTGGTTATTTCTGAGGCCTGTGATGGGTTGCTGTAAATAGGAAATGCCAGTTCTGCAGTGTGTCAAGTGGTGACACCAGTGCTAACAGCATGGTGTTCACTGGCGTAGTAAGAGCTTGCTGTTAAGCTGGGGTTTTTTGGTTGTTTGTTAACCTTTTTTTTTTAATCTTACCTTGTGAAAGGTCCTGTAGGGAGTTTTGTGTCACCTGCAGTACTCTGTTATTCTCTCACTGCAGGTCCTGTCTGGCTGTGGTGTCTACGATGGCACAGAAATCCATGAGGCATCAGCGTAAGTTGCCTTATGGGACTGTAGGCTCCAAAAAAAGTCTCCATTACATTGCAGCAGTTTGTTTAATTTAGTTTTGCTGCCTCTGGCCATCAGAATTACCCTGAGAGATGTATGATGAAGCTTTGTCACAGTCTTCTCTCAGCATAATTGTGAGCTCAGGCTGCGTTCTTGCAGAACTCAGTGATTGTCCGAAGGTGCAGCACTGTGCATGTGATGCCAGAACACTGAGTTTGAGAGAGACTCTCTTCAAAAACAGAACTTCAGAGTTCCAGATTCAATCTCAAGAGAGTTAAATACAGACTTAATTTCAGAATCACTTTGAGTTTCCATTTCTTGGGCTAAATCTAACAGTAGACTTGTTAATGCTTAAGTGGAATTAACTCTTACTGTGAATTAATAAGAGGTGTGTCACCTAGACCTAGATTAAATGTTAATGGCTATGTTAATTGTGGGATTCTTCCATAACACCTGGGGACTTGGAGGAAGGACGCTTCTGCTGTTCCTGGTGGCCTGCTTTGATAGGATGTGCGTTTTTCCTCATCTTCCAAAGTCAGGTGGTGGAATGTTTGTAGCAGATTTAGGGGTAAGATAAAGTCTTTCCCTTAAGGTTTTGTGCATGTTTTGTGTCCATTTTTGTAGCGTCCTGGTACACCTGAGCCGTGGGGGAGCTGAGGTTCAGATGTATGCTCCAGATGTGCCTCAGATGCATGTCATTGACCACAGTAAAGGGCAACCAGCTGAAGCTGAGTCAAGGTAAGTCTGTGATTATTGTGTTTTCCAGCCTCAGTCTCCTAGATAATCTTCAGACAGAGCAGCCTGTAATGGCTCTTGTAGCACTTTGCAGAATGCCTTTAGTAGCTTTATGCCAGCTGTGGTGGTTTTCTTGGAGAGAAGATGTTACATGACTTTTCTGGGTTTGATTATATACAGTCTGTCAGTGCCTGTGTTTCCCAGCAGTAGCATTTCAGAACCATCAATAGCTTCAGTTACGAAATACCAAAGTTCTTGCTGCCTCCCTTCCTCACCCTCCTTTTCCTCTGCCAAAACTTTAGTTACACTTTTCTGTGTGAAAATGCTTAATTAATCACATTGTTTTGTTTCTGGTTCTTCAAGGAATGTTTTGGTGGAATCTGCAAGAATTGCTCGTGGCAAAATTGCAAGCCTGGCTCAGCTCACGACAGCAGACCATGATGCTGTGATATTCCCCGGTGGATTTGGAGCTGCCAAAAACTTGTGAGTGCCAACTAAGCATCAGATTCCTCAACTAAATATTCATAATTAACTATGGATCGAGCTTGGAGCAACCTGGTCTAGAGGAAGTTGTCCCTGCTTATGGCAGAGGGGTTGGAATGAGATGGTCTTTCAGGTCCCTTCCAGCCCAAACTATTCTGTTATTCTATGAACCATAATTCACACAGTAAAAGCAATAAATGGCCTTATTTACTACATATGTAACTCCTAATTCATAAGGATAACTCCTTTCAGTCTTGTCACTGTCTTGTTTTAAATTTTCTGAACAATGTTGATGAGAATTCAAGAGTTCAGATAATGCACAAGGAGCCCTTTTTCCTCCCCCTAGTGGTGTTTCTTTTTGGGTCTGAGGGAAGTGAAGGTAAAACTTCAACAGTTTCAGGTACTTGCAGTGTTATTATTCTGTTTCTTCCTCTCTGCCTACCAAAAAATCCCCTCTTGCTTTTTAAGTACATAACAACAGCTGGCTCAAAAAAAAAAAGGAAACAAGAAGTGTTGGCCATGTGGAATACTGATTATCTTGCTACTGAGATGCTTTTTTGTTGGCTTTGAAAAACATGAACGTTAATTCCCTTTTCTTCTTACATATTTTTCTTCTTTGAAAAGATTGCTGTTCAACTTCTCGGTAATCCTAGAAAGCTGATTTGATAATTCTCATTTCTAGATATTTTTATTAAGTAAGGGACCTTCTGGCAGACCAAAGCCTTAGAAGAGAGACATTTTGGCTAAAGCATTGATGTTCATCTACAGAGTGCTTTTAACCAACATTTTAGTAGCTGTTAACTTTGGGATGACCCTTTGAAGTGAGTCTCAGGGCAGATAGGCAAATACCTCTGTTTGTAGGTTTATACTGAGCTTTGTGTAAGTTTCTTGTTGTGACAGATCTACCTTTGCTGTTGATGGGAAGGATTGCAAGGTGAACAGAGAAGTTGAACGGGTCCTGAAAGACTTCCACAAAGCAGGCAAACCTATTGGGTACGTATGTGAGCTGGATGGCATTTGTTTGAAAGTATGAGCATGGAGACAACCTGTGTTTTGTTGAAATGTGCAGCTGCTGCTGTTGGAACTGGAAAAAGTGTCTTCTGTTTTGTAACATTTGCAGCCCATTTTGTAAATGTGTTTTTCAGGATGTGTGTGCATAGGCTTTTGTCAAAAGAGAAGCTGAGGAAATGATGAGAGGAAGTTGCCCTGTGATGTCTTTCACATTTTCAAGGCTGTGTCCATTTGAATCTTTTCAGTTGTGAACAAGTCCTGGAATAGTGCTGTTGTAGATATTCCTTCCTCCTTAAAATTCCTTCTGTTGCAGCCTGTGCTGCATTTCCCCAGTGCTGGCAGCAAAGGTGCTGTCTGGTGCTGAGGTAACTGTGGGCCACGAAGAAGAGGAAGGGGGCAAGTGGCCTTATGCTGGGACTGCAGGAGCCATCAAAGAGCTGGGAGCAAAGCACTGTGTGAAAGAAGTAACCATATCCTTTCCTGGTAATGTCCATGTAGTGAGACAGTTTGGAAATGTGCCATTGAAGGGATGGATGAACCACATGTAGTATCTGTGGTTTTCCACTTAGATTTTCATGGGAGTGTGCAGTGGGTAGCAGACAGCAGTGTTACAGTGCAGGATTAGAAACTCTTCTTTACACAGCTGTATAACTACTACTGTGCAGCTACACACTGGGAGTTAGAAGTTGTTCTCAGTCAGCTCCCTTGGACACCCAGTAATGCACTAAGTACTGAATGAATTTGCACATAAAGCTGGCATGAGATACAGCTGGTCAGTTCTCTTTGAGATTTTTATTCTTTTCCTGAAGTCTAATGCTGCAGTCAGACTACTCAGAGACAATCTGTGAATTTTGTAGGTTTTCTTGTGTTTCTGGGTGTTTCCCCCGGTTTCTCGTGCAGCATTTGTATTTCTGGCAAAAATACCTTGTAATAGCTTGGATTATAGGTTGCAGCTGTCTTTACAGCTGGATGGTAGAACATACTTGGAGGAAGTTTTTATAAAGTAGTGGAGTTGTGAGGTTTTGTCAGTGCTGGTTCATTTTGAAGGCAGCATCTGCAAGTGCTGTGTTTTCCTTAACTCCTTTTTACGAAGCTCATGTGGATACAAAAAATAAGGTGGTGACCACCCCAGCATTTATGTGTGAAACAGCATTGCACCATATCTTCGATGGCATTGGGGCCATGGTAAAGAACGTGCTAAAATTAACTGGCAAATAAAATCAGAAATCTTTAAATTTAGGGCGTAGTATCAAACATATCATGGACCAATGGAGACATTTGCACCTGCTTGTCCTGTTCACACTCTAGTGAATGCTGATGTGAAGCTGATTGATTCCCAGCTGCAGGATTTTCCATGCCTTTTTCAGAGAAGGGCATTGCAGAGGACAAGGAGCCTGGCCTGAGACACAGAGCATTTTCTTGAGCTTTTCCATGTGGAGAGAGCGATCTGGATGTGTTCTGAAACAAAGTCTTCCCAGCACACCAATGTCAAACCAGTTCTAAGGGAGAAAAGGAGACTCAAGGCCTTTTCAGAAGCTGAGGGCAGATGTGTTGTAAGGATTTGGCACGTGGCAACATACCTAGTGGATGAAGAATGGGAGTGGAGAGGAATGAGTGCATGGTTCAAGGTGTGTAAGCTCAGGCCTGTGTCTGGGATCTAAAAGCCAGGATCATCTGTTGAGGGAAAAGACATCTTCCACATCTTAATTTAGCTCAGTATTAATGAAAAGATTTTTTTGTTTGTTTCAAAGAATCCCATTTTCACAAAGTCATTCTGAACACCAGTCAGCAGCAGGACACAACTGCCACAACAGTAGCACTTTAAAAAAACTCATCCATTGGCCCATTATAGTTGTAAAAGGTCTTGAAATGAAGAGGAAAATACCCGCTGACGTGACGCACAACTCCTAAGGACAGCATCCCTGTTAAAGCAATTGTATGACAAGTAGTGAATGGAAAAAGCAATCTCAAATTATCCTAACTTCCCCTGCTTTAGGGTAATAAAGCTTTCTCCAAAGAAGTATTATTGAATGTCTGGAATAATGATGTATAAATAAATTGATTTCTGCCTTTAACTCATCCTTGTCCTTTCACTTTTATTTGGGAGCTGCCTTTGGTAACTTACACTGCTTGGTACATTTTAGCAGTTTTTCTGCTTTTCAGTTCACCAATTTTGTACATTTTTTTCTGTATAGAATCCAGCAGAATCTCCTCCACCTCTTCCAAGTTTTTTGTCACCTTTCTGTTGAGCAGGACACAACATCCCTCAAATTCAAAAAAGCAAGCAAAATGACACCTCTTACCGTGGTTTAAAGTTTCTCTTCCATGACAGACTTGCTGAAGTGAACCCATATTTTCAAGGGAGAATTGTGTGCTTCATAAATGAATCTACAAGCCTTAGATTGAGTTGGTGTATGGCAAATGCCATCTGTGGCTGAACACCTGCCAGGGGTTTGGAGTGACCTTTTTTTTATTGGGGGGAGTGAAGAGAAGAGAAGCTTGAGGTTGAGTGTTGGGCATGCTCAGCTTGCTCAGTCAGTGTTCAGGGAATAAGCATTTTTGCTTCTGGAGCCTCTTAATGATTTTTTGTCACTAAAAAAAAAAAAGTCACATTTGGATTTAGAAGATTTGAATTTGTACTTCAATGCTGGCACTGTTTTCTTGGGGGATTTCAGAAATTCCCTGTGCAGATCACCATCTCCAGTGAGGTTACGAGGGAATCACACAGGCACCAAGTCATTGTGAAAGTAGGCATGGTTCGTAAAGTGGATTTTAGACATTCTCTGAAACCTTTTTTGCATCAAATTCTTCATGAAATTTTCAGTATTGAGTTGGTAAGAAACGATTTAAAACACTGCCACTGTATAATTCAGTGCAAAAACTTTCCTTCGTGAGTTTTGCTTGTACAAAGTGGATATTTTTCTTACCAATTTTATACACAGAGGTTTAGCAGAGGATGGGAGGTCACTGTTCATATAAAATGTAATAACACTTTAAAGTGCGTGTGTTTCGCACCTCTGCAGGAGGTTTAAAAGAAATTTGGTAACAGAATATCACGCAACAAAAACGGTCTTGAAATCCCCAGGGTGGAAGAACAGCTGTTGTGCCTCTGCTGCAAGAACTCAACTCTGGGTTAAACCTTCCCATGAACTCCCTCACCACAGCAGAGCTGAGGGTTGGAATTTAAGGTTTCTCATGTCTACAGTTCCTAGTAGGTGCAGCTGTGGTGGCACGAGGCTTTCTCAGGTTCTGAATCGTGGATTCGGGTGCCCTGAGACAAAAGATGATCTTTCAAAGAAATTGCTGTTACCGTCAGTGAGCAGCTGTGGGAAGTTGGTGGTTGGATCATCCAGATGGTGCCTCTTTGCAGTCCTCAACTCTTCTTACCCTTCTTTAATTTCTCTGAATTAAGAGAGAACGGGGTTTTTTAAGGGAGAAAGAATCATGCACCGGAATTAACCTTTCATTTTTAAAATTCTCTCTAATTTCCCAGTAATGTGCTGGCTAGAAACCTCTTACACACACATTTTTCAAGGGTTTGGTGGTGTGGGTTTTTTTGGTTGTGTTTGTTTGTTTGTTTAGTGGTTTTTGTTTTGGTTTTGGTTTTTTGTTATCGGTAGAAAGTTGTTTAACTTTGGTGAAAGACGTAGGATCCTCATCTTGACTCTCAGCCAGTGTAAATTTGGAGGGAAATTCCACGTGCATTTAGAGATTATTACTAGAGATTTGTCTGCAAAGCTGGGATTTTCCTTTCCTTCCATAGGGCGGACTGGAGCTGGTGAGGGGTTTGCTAATTTCAGCCAAGTGGACAGGAGTTTATGATTTATAAGTTTTGCTAAATGCTACCAGAAATAAGAAGTGAAAGAGGCTTCTTGAAGCCTCCACCAGGAGTCATGCAATACCTGGCTCATGGATTCCTGACGTTTCTCATCTTTGGGAAGCATTTAAGAGCTTTGTCCTACTGAAAGGGAGTTGTGATAGATGTGTTCCTGCTCGAGTTGCTTTTCCAGTGCTTGCAGGGTTAACTTGCAGGGCTGGGAGGAGTTGCTGCCTCCCAGCTCTGATTCTGCCTGTCCCCTTCTGCCTCATCGATAGTTACACACAAACCCCGATTTACGGAAGGTTTCTCTGCGGGTTGTTGCAGTGTTCACAAGTTTGTCAGCGATGCTGTTCTGAAAGCAGAAATGAGTGTCGGGGGTTGAGAAGCCCGTTTTGTTTTTTACCCTTTGGTTTGTGGCTGCAAGAGACACTTCTTTGGGAGAATAAAAAGCCAGCAGAGGGCACTTGGTGAACAACGTTCCGTGCAGGGTTCGGCTTACCCAGGGACAAAATTCCAGCTGTGACAGCTGGAACGTAGGACAGCTCTGTATGGCAGTTTTTTTGACATTTTGGATGCATACAGAGGGTAAAACAAATATTGCTTCCTCCTAGCTTCACAAAAATAAATAGGACATCCAATTCCATTGCAATAAATTTATTTGTCCTGCTGTCTTGTTAAGATTCATTTCTTCAGCACAGTTATTTATCCTCCTGGAAATATTGTAGCAAATACACATAAATTAAGCTCTAACCCCTTCCTGTGATATAGTTATCACAGAAAAAATAAAGAAAACTGTAGTATAAAGTCATAAAGGTACACAGTGAGGTTTGGGTTTTTTGATGGGGATGGTTTTTTGTTTTCTTTTGTTTTCTTGTTTGGGTTTTATTTAAACACTAGTGGTGTTATAGCCAACGTGACTGAAAATGAAACTTTGTTGAGAAGGACTTTTTTCAGGCCTAGAAATATTCCTGAGAGGAAACACACTGTTTCTTGAAGTGTCTGTGGCTTTGCAAGCTAGCAGTATTTCATGTGTGAAAATGCACTTATTTTTTATTTTTTTTCAGAGTGGGAACTTAGATAATCTTCCACCTGCAAATAATTAAGAGTTGCCTGCATTCCAGGGCTTGAGTCTTTTGTTTGACCTAGTTTTCTTCTTCCTGTGGCTTCAAGTGCCCGAGGGGAAGCTTGCTTATTGTATGGGTGAGCCTTGGCCCTCAGGAGAATTAAGGAGCTGATATTTGGTTATTTTCTCCAGGGTGATTCCAGTGGTGTATTTCATCTCTGCAGAAAGAGAGAAAGAGGGGAAGAGAAGGGGCTAAACTGGGACTATCCCAAAAGCTGAAACAGAAGTGGCAGTGAGGATTGCAGCACCCATAGCAACATGGTTTCCTGCTGCATATTTAAAAATAATCACCTTCCTTGCCTGTTTTCAGTATTTTTCAGTACTCTTTGTTCAGCTTCTGAGTGTCAGGCTATGGAACGACTGCCTTCAGGCTTAGCTGAATTAATGGTGAAAATTCCAGTCTGGTGGAGGGGGATTGGAACTGGATGATCTTCAAGGCCCCTTCCAACTTAAACCATTCTATGATTCTGCATCAAATGTGTCCACATTAATTTCTTGCTGATGGTCTCTATGGGCCATTTGTCCCACATCACATGAAACTAAAGGGAGCTGACAGAGGAAAGCATTAACCAGTTAATCTGGCCTCACTGTAAACTTAGAAAAAGATGATCAAACTAACTCCTTGTTGTCTCTTACCAGTATCACTGCCAAACATTGAAAAAAAAATTAACTCACTTTTACTGCCATTCTTTGGCGAGAATAATGTCCAAGGACCTCTTAAAAATTTCTTTAATGTAGCATATTATCAGCCATATGCTGCTGCCATATGGAATACGTAGGTGTGGGCCACCAAGGTACTGCAAGTGAGAGAAGTGATTACTCCTTAAATGTGTGAATTTTGTGCTCCTTAGTTTTCAAAGCAATCCCTCTCGTTCCCAGTGAAACTCTGGAAGGCACGAGAACTGTGTGCTCCTCACATCCTGCACAGTGAGGCAACTTTCAAGACAGACACTTCCTGTGTCATCACCCACGCAAGGAAGGACAACTCAAGGTCTGCTGGTCACCCAAACCTTCACTTGCAGGAAATTGGAATGGTGGCTGCAGATAACCACTGGGAATGTCATTAACTATAGCTCGGGGCAAATATAATAAACAGGGAAATTTAAACATCCCAAGTGCTGCTGCAGATCTGAGTCATGAAAAAGGAGAGTTGTAAACAACATTTAGAGGTCACCCAGGCCCTTCCATGGTCACACAGCTCACACTTGTCAGTGGAGGTGCTCACACAGCACAGAGCAGCACACAGAAATCACAGCAATAATTACATTTAAAAACAGATGGATGATACAACAAGGAAATAAATGTTATTTTCCCAACAACGGCACAGTATGTGGACTCAAGTATAAGAAGTTTATGCCATGTAAAGCATTTTAAAAAACATGAAAACATCAGAGTCTTATTCATATCATGGCTTTACAAACCAATTTTAATGGGCTTGATTTACAGGTGATAGTCTATTAACACTATTTTTTTCAGTAACTTTTCACAGCAGCCATAAAAACTGAGTTCTACAGTTTTTTGGGTAAACTTGGTAGAAATTTAATAGTATATAATCTATATCTATCTAACATTTGTTAGTTCCATTTGCAATACACTGGATGTGTCTGTGTTCTTGTGCAGTTATTACAAGGGGTTTATTTTCAAAATACACTCTGAGAATGAATACATTAGTCCATTTACATGATTGGACTTCTAATATTTTTCAGTTTATGACCAAGAAATTACGATTCTGATAGAATAAATGTCTCTCTTTCCCATCTCTGGCCAAGAAGCCTAGATCAGCAATTTTTGGCAGGCAAAAATGATTGGCAGAAGTGTAATAATTTAGAAAACACTGTGAACCTCCTTCTCCTCTTCCCCTTCCTCTTCATTTGTTTGCTCCAGATCCTCATTCTTAAAATTCTTGCTCTTCAGGAAACAGGAACTGCTTGGTCTGTGTTCTTATGCCATACCCTGAGTGTATCGTGTGTAGTGATACATTCATGATAGTCCTTTCTTCCCAAAGGGTGAGACAGAAAAAGAATTTAGAAAAAAAGAAGAGAAAAAGTAGTTATAAACTAGGTGTGGGAATATTTTGGTTTTGGAGGGTTGTTTTGTTTCAGACCTTTTTTATTTGTTTTTTGCTATTTCAGCTTTCTTTTGTGACTCTTGTTAAATGTCTTTCCATTCTCAAAAAGTATGGAAACACCTTTTTAATTGCATGTAAAAATGGAGAAAAATGTGGTTCTTAGTATGTAATTCATATAGGCTAGATCAGCACTCACACAGTGCCTGTTGGTCTAGAAGGGATGAAAGGCAGAGCTGTGACTGATGTGGGGAGGGGAAAGGGAGAAATTGTGGGAGAGGGAGAGGTTTTAGATGTCTTATGTGCAGTGTAACTAGAAGGCACCTGGGATGAGATCTAAACCCAGAATCTGGCCATAGTTTAGAAAAGAAAGACTAAGAGAAAAGGTTTAAGGAAAAGGGAAAGGGTAAAGGAGAAGAGAAGGAAAAGGAGGGGAACATATACTTAAAGGAAGACGACAGCCAAGTTACACCTGCACCTCCAAAAAAGTATCCATCTGCATTGGCTGAAAGATGTGACCTGGCTTTTCTGAGATGGCAGTCAGTGCTACGATTAAGGAATTTTATAATTCCTGTCTGGATTGTTGCTACATGCAGCACTCTGTGGGAATGCAATTAGCCCAGCTACAGCAAATTATTTCAGGATGTGCTGTTTCGACATCCCTTTGCCTTGTGGGATCCTTTGCAAGAGGAAAGGTTGCTCCTAAAATGCCTGGCTGCTCCTGGTTGCTCCTGGTTTGTTCTCAAGTGTGACACAAAACACGGACTTTAGCTTCTAAATTAGATATGGTTTGAAGTCCTTGCTCCTGACAGACTGGATTTTTCCTAGCAGGAAAACCCCTCTGGACAGGGGCAGTGCTGGCAAGGGAATTTGTCTCTAGTCTCTCTCTGCCTGATGATCCATCAGAGCCGTGTCTGGACATGTGTGAGGGCCTGGCACCAAAATGTTCAGATTCTTTAACTGAACAGCCACCCCTGGGGGCATTTAAAAGATGTGTAGATGTGGCTCTGAGGGACGTGGTTTAATCGTGGACTTGGCAGCGCTGAGTTAAGGGTTGGACTCGATCTTTTCCAACCTCAACCGTTCTGGGATTCTACACCTCCTGAGGAATGCTGGGCTGCTTAAGTGGCCATTAGAGTTTTAGAAGTCATAGAGGCCTTGAGATGAGGGCAAGCAGTTCAGACTTATAGGGCCAACAAAACTACGCAGATGATACCTTTTAAACTTTCTGATTGCAGAGGAGCCTCTCTAACTGTATCGTAGGAAAAACTGGAACACAAATAAAGAACTCCTATAGACCAAGTGATTGCTCTCATCAGGGTTTTTGGTTTTATTTCATGTTTTTATTTGTAATCAACTTTTGTCTTGAAAAATACACAAAATCTGAGACAGACATTTGGAGAGTGGGACACAAAAAGACAGTCACAGTATGTACAATTCTTATGGTCAAATCTCTCTGTGCAGTCGGACCCCTGTTCCACTGAGCTGCTCTGTACCCACGGTAGCCAAATACCAGCTGAGCTTCACTGCAGCACCAGCACAGGCTGTGTGGGATTTTGTTTCTTTTCCCCACCATGGGGAAAGGGCCTTTAGTTAAGAAATTCAAAGGTAACTGTGTCCTTTATGTCCATTTTAAGCTCTGATTTATTCTGTCCCCTCCTTGCAAAAACAATCTTGTCTCTCTATTGGAAAAAAAAAAGTGCAACTGTTCCAAATCAAAGTGGCTTCGTGTGCATCCTCGTGAGTCATTCTCCCTGCCCGAGGGCTCAGCAGGAGGGCTGTGTTCAGTCACTGCTGATCACCAGTTCTATTCTCTGGATGCTTTTTGGTTGTGAAACAGGCTAGTTACAGTTCTGGCCCCAAACAAAACTTTTGCACTTCCTCGACATTGTTTGTATGCAGGATCCTTTCCACCCAAGTTTTACACAGGACACCTGTGCTGCCTGAATTGAACATTTCCAGAAATAAACCCATTTAGTTTGCATAGCTATCAGTTACAATGATTCTGGTGAGTTTTTAAGTATTTTTTTTCCCCTCCAAAGGTACCGTTTTTAAAGAAGTAACATCGTCACAGTAACGATTTCTCATTGCATGGTTCCAGCCTAAGAATCCAGCTTTGCTGCATTTCATGACAAAAAGAGATAATACTGAATTCAGCCTTCTGAATTTTTTGCTTATTTAGCACTGGATTTTATAGTAATACATCACTTCCTTCCTCTATGTGGATATTTTATGAAATTCTACCCTCTTTCTTGGCCAGCTTCACCCTCCTGCTGAAGAAATACTACATTTCTTGTGGAAAAAAGGGTTCTTACAGATAGCCCATGACACTTAGGAGTGAAAACAGAAGCTCAAGTTTCACAGTATCTAGTTTCACAATGTTTCCATCCTTACATTTCACAAAATGGGCGTGTTTTCCTACTTCCAGTTTTTGTCTGACACAGAGGGTAGTTACCCCCACTCCTCCTTTCAATTGTCTTGAAGAAGAGCAGATGAGAGGCAAAAGATCTCACCAGGATCAACTATAATGTGATCCCGGAGTTTCGTGAGCCTTTTATCCTGTCATTAAAGCAAACCCATATAATCAAAAAATAAAACCTATATCCTGGCAGCACTGAAACTGGACTCCAAGAAACAAATGCAAAAGCAGACTTGCCCCCTCAGAGTTTTGCTGCCCTTGGTTTTGTGGAACACCAGAATGTGGGATGTGAACACCCGATGCTTGGTCTGTTCGCAGCTCTTGGTGCTTCTTTCCTGTGGCTCTGGAGCAGGTGTCACACTGACCCCACAAACCTGTTCTGCCCAGAAAGGTCCTCTGGTGAGGAGAACTTCCCAAAGACAAGGTTGGCTTCCCCTGTTACAGGTGCCAAAGCCCCAGGGGGACCAGGAGGAGGAAAGAGAGGGGAAGCATAGCCAGACATGGCACATCCGCGGGGCTTCCGGAGGGAATCTGAATCTGCTCTGGAAAATTGAAAAAGAGGACGTCAGCACGTAAGTGGTGGCTTGACAAAAAAGTGTATTAGGAGTTTGCATGACACAGTTTACATGAATGCATTGATGGATGATTGTTTTTAAAACAATGGATTTTGGCTCATTTTCAAAATTCCCCTTTCGCGTGTCTGCACACCGCCCAGACAAAACAGTCTCAAGGTACTGGGACAAAAAAATTTTTTCTTTTTCACAGAAAAGGTGCAGAAACTCAGCAACAATGAATGGAACTTTTCTGATGACTGAGAATCCTTGTTTAAAATCCTGACAGAAAAGCAACAACCAGGCAGCTGGTTAGTGGGAGCTGTCCCTGCCCATGGCAGGGGGTGGGAACTGGATCTTTGAGATGTCTTCCAACCCAAGCCATTCTATGATTTTAGGATGAAAACTCATTTTCATTTTTCCTACTCAGGGCCTGAGGCAGATGTTTTCATTAAGAGTCCATAAATAATGGTAGTAAATATTAAAAAGTCTAAGTCACACACACTTTAGGTGGCAGCAGCACTGTTTGCTACTCTTGGTATGTAACCCACAATGTGGACACAGGACACAAATTACCCCTGCAAAGGTGGTATTTTCAACCTGTGCTGGATGTAGTACGAAAACAAAATGAGATTTTCAACCCCTGACTTAAAAAGAAGAGAATCTTTTCCTATAATTGTTCCAAGTCCTTCTCTGTGAAGAACAGGCTGTATATTGGTTTTTATATACCTGGGGGCTGTTCCTATTGCTGTGGTATCAGCTGTCAGTGTCTCACTGTAGTTTATTTATCTCTAGCCAGGGTGCTTCCCCCTTGTTCCTGGAAGGAGTTTGTGATATTAATGTGTAGAGAGCAAATCAACATCAGGTAGTCCTCAGTAATGCTTTGAAATAAATGTAGGGTTTTAACAACAAGACTCCTGGGCTTTTGTGTCCTCTTCCAGGCTCAAGCCCTTTCATTTTTCCCAGAAAAAGTGTTAAACTTGTTTTATTGACCCAGGAGGAGTCTTGCAAGACACTCAGAGTGAAAGTAAAATTTGGCTCTTTAAAGTAGTTGGGAAAAATAATCCACGCAGCAAACAAACAGAAATGTAGCCATAGTGAAACAGATGAAAACTGTTTCTGTTTTATGTAAAAATAGTATTTGTTGATCTGGTTGACTGTGAAATGTGAGAACTGTCTCTGCATATAATGCCTTTGTTCTCAGCAGGTAATTTTTAAATTTTCCTAAGTCTCATCTCAAATAACAACTAATAAAAAACAGATTCCCTTTCTCCCTTTCTCAAGAAATTGCTGAAAAAAAAAAAGGGAGCTGTGGCTAATGATTTTCTTTAAAAAACTTGACAACAGGAAATATTTTTTCCTTTTTGCAAATAATTACATTAAAAAATTAGGCTTTTCTTTCCTCATCCCCAAGTCCCTCAAAATCCAGCTGTACAAGAACCATCAGGTGTCAAAGGTGTGGGATTCAGTTTGTACTCCTATAGCAAAGTGAAACACTCCCTCTTTGTCCCAATAACTTTTTTTTCCTCAATGAAAATGCCTTTTCGTTCTAAGAAATAGTTTATATTCAGGGATAGTTGTCAGGAAGGTTTTGGCTGAGCCAAACATAAATACAAATATCTCATTTAAATACAACCATCTCATTTAAATACAACCCACTTACATTTGGTTTTGAGAATCTTCCACTGCTTCTGATTAAAAAGTTTGACCCTTGATAATTTCTGATTTCTTGTGGAAGGTAACAGCTGGAGATATTCTAATTCCTGTTCTGTTTGCTTTTATAAAGTATTGTGAAAGCACATAATACCATCCTGAATTTAACTTCATGTTTTTTAAAGACCTTTGAGCCAGCTAGACTACCTATCTTAGGTCTAAAAATGGATATTTCCTGCGTTTTTTCGAGTTGGTTTTTGCTCATGAGGCAAGAACTGATTTTTTTTTTCTCTGCGATCATGAGATAAAACACTGGAACATTTCCCTTTCTTAGTTTCTATTTGAGTTTATTGATGTCTGATCTGTCTGAAACATCATAGTGTGGCTGAACTTACCATGTTAACTGTAACATAATAATTGCTGTGTAAATGATCATATCTTCCAGCTCCACTGACTAAAACACAAATTGCAGCTGCTGATTTTCTATGACAAAGTGTTACAGATTTGATGCCAATTTAAGATTTTGTAGCACTAATAAGAATAATTTGGCGTGCAAGGAGCATTTTTAGGGAAGAAATTGCTGATGATGGCATGTACAACCTGGACATCCCTTCTGCATTGAATTCACCCCAGAAGTGTTTACAAATGACGTTAGTGTAGTTACCTCTCTGTAATGAATAAATCTAGATATGAACATCTGTGCTATATTTCAAAATTGCCTTTGGATGAAATCTACCTTAATTTCCCAGAAGAGCTTAGGTGGAGTCACTAATCATGTATTTTTTGAATAGTTATGAGCAAAAGGACCCACCAGATCTCTTGATCTGTCAGTTTAACTCTACAGCTGTCTGAGAGGAAATTGTAATGAGGTGAGGGTTGGTCTCTTCTGCCAGGTCTCAAATGAAAGGATGAGAGGAAATGGCCTTAAATTGTGCCAGGGGAGCTTCAAATTAGATATTAGAAAAAAAAAATTCACCGGAAGAGTGGTTATAGGCAGTGGGATAAGTTGCCCAGGGAGTTGGTGGAATCGCTGTCTCTGGAGGTGCTCAAGAGGCACCTGGATGTGGCACCTGGGGACATGGTTTAGGGGCGATGATGGTGGTGCTGGGCTGCTGGTGGGGCTGGGTGACCTTGCAGGTGTCTCCCAGCCTTGATGATCCTGTTATTTATTCACACCGAGGTCATTTACAAAGGCCTTGACTCCCAGAACCGAGTGGCTTCTGTGTTACTTGTTTTTCACTGACTTTTATGATGCCCATACTGGTGAGTAGCTTGATGGACTCGAGACTCCTGGCACTTCAGCATTCTTCTCTCTGCAGTCTAGGTCTGTCTCGGTGGTGGAGATGTTTTTCCCTGTCAGGGACAGCTGTATCTGCCAGGCTTAGCACCCCAAGTTTATTGGACTTTCTCTATTCAGCACATTTTGCAATCTTGCAAACACAAAGTAAAGCACACGATAATCACTCAGACACTTAGGAAGTTAAGAAGTGTTGCCTTACCAGAAGGGGAAGGTGGCTCCTCAATCCTAGGTGGAACTGGGAAAAAACCCCACAATAATCAAAGTTAATTGTTTGAGCCTAAGAACTTTTTCTGTTTTTCTGATAATTGATCTAAGGGTTAATGTTTTTTTTCCTACATTTGTCAAACAAACTGAAAGTTTAAGTATGATCACAGAATAATATCAAAGACACCTTACTGCTCCCAAAATTTAGATGATGGAAACATTTTGATTCCGCGTTTTCAATTCTTTTTTTTTTCACTTTGAAAGCTGCGAAACATTTTGAAGTTTTTTTAACAAATGTATTTCACGTTACATTTTGAAAACATTTTTCTCTCAAGAATTATGTGCATTAAAGGAAAGATATTAAAAGGTTTATATTACTTGAAAACAATTTTTTTCCTATTTAAATCTGTGTGGCTGAACATAATGAAAGTTTCCAGCTGATTTATTCAAGCAAGACACCTTAAAAATGTATGATTTGTTTAGATGTGTATCCCTTATTTTTTTGATTCTCTTTTTCAGTTGGTCAGCTGGTCAAACTCAATGCCTCATCCTTCTGGTGGCTATGCTTGTGGGTAGTTCAAACATGTTATCTCAGTTGTTTGGCATTATTCAAACATGTGTTATGGTCTCACTCATTTTCCTAGGGAGGAAAAATAAAAATTCTTGTTGCATCTGTCCAGCCATGCCACCAGATCCACATCTTCCAGCTGCAAGGGAAAAGGAACGTAGCAACTGGCTGCCATTCCTCTGGAAGGCTCTATGACCTGGACTTTGGATCCAGTTGCCAGAGATTAAACTTCTGCTTCACAGATGCACATGCAAACAGTGAAATTAACTCTCCTCTTCCTCTGGGACAAAGTGGATCAAGGAGAGTATGAACCCATAAATAACCAAGTGTTTAAATTTGGGGACATTATTCATTAATGTTTCCTTGAAGGGAGGATGAAGAGGCAGGTGCCTTGCCTTTAGGAATCCTGAAGGGCTGAAGCTTAACAAAGAGGATTTTGCTTTTCTTTCTCACATATTCTTCCAACAAAAGCAAGGAACAGAATGAAACTGAGTGAAAAATTGCTTTAAAAATTGAAGTAATCCCTCTCAATGGCCATATATGGCTTATCAACAAGAAATGGCGCCCTCAACTCCTTTCCCTGTACTAAAAAAAAAATCTTACCTGATACATTGAGTTTAATTGTAGATTTCTTTATTTTAGGATCTTCAGTCAGTCTGTAGATGCAGGAATATTCAGCACTGTCCAGTACCTGGACATTGGAGATCTTTAAGGAAAAGTTGCCGTGCTTCATCTCGTTCGGAAAAAGACTGGTTCTGCCATGGAATTTTTTGTCCTGGGCCTTCAGTGAATCCTGCCCATTCTGAAAGAAGTGCACCACCTTCGTGCCAATCTGCCAGTACAGCATTGACTTGGAAAGGAGCTCTCCAGGAGGAGTAGTGGTGCTGCAAGGCAAAACCACAGTTTCTCCAACAAATGCATGGCACGTGGTGTCCAGCTGACCTGGAATAGAGACCAGACAATTCCCTCAGTGTGCAGCAGAAATAGGGGCACCAGGTTTCCTGTAATTTGGCTTCACCACATCATTATTGCCACTCTCCCTCCCAAGTCCTCCTCTTTCCAGCCAGGGGGGCCCTGTGTGCTCAGAGCCCAGCCAGCTGTGCAGCAGGACAGATGTTGATATTTGCAAGTTGCCTCCACTTTGTAAGTGTGGCTTTTGCTTGAACTTGCTTCTGCTTGTCTCCTTAGCTGGTGATTTTTCTTCCAGCTTTTTGGGGTCTCAGTCTTTGGGATTAGGTGTCTGATTTGACTTCAGTCAATAGGACAGTTCACAAGAGGAAAAGGGGATGCAGGGAAGTGGAGGTGGGCAGATATGATTAAACAAGTTCTGTTTTTGTAGGACGTCTGGCTGAAAAAAAAGGAGAAGTGTGAAAACAGTGCTAGACCAGGAGAAAACTCCTGGATGGGTTTGGTCTCCCACAACTTCCATTATTTGGCTACCAGATCACGATTCCCGACTTGTAAATAATGTGCTGGGGGCTCCCATCTCCCTTCCCCTGCAAAATCTTGCAGAGGGTGACAGAACAGGGCTTTTTTCTGCAGGTCTGGCTTGGTGCACTCTTGCTAATCCCTCTCTCGTGGTCTCTCATACTCTTTGATGTTAATCTCCAGCAGCCCAGAAAGAAGAGTCTGTCATTCCTACTTTAGATAAATGATTTTTCCAAGGCCTTGGGGAGACTTGGTGTGTGTCCTAGACATCAGGCAGAGGTGTTACCGACCTTCCCAACCTTCCCAACCAATTCCAGCACGTGCAAGAGCCAGGATGAAGGTATCCTGCAGGTGGGCAAACAGGGGCACAGGCAGAGCATGCAGCCAGCTGCACCCCACTTACACGCACTGTTCATTTAACAACTCTGATGCCAATTATTTCTATAAATCCTTCCAAGTTATCTGAAAGCATACTAAAACTTGCAGAAATGGGTGAGTCTGCCACTGTCATGCAGGATGATTCCTACCAGATTGTGGTGCTACATTTTCTAAGGGAAGATAGGGTTATGGAAGAAGGTTTTTATGTATTTATAAAGCATGAACAACTGGGTATTTCCAGCACAGAATGTGGTCTTAAATTAGCACTCTGACCAAACCTGTTGCATAAAATAATATTATAAATTAAAATGCAGATTAATTAATTTGGAAGAAAAAGTTATTCCCAGCACAGAGCAGAACAAAAACAGCGTGAGTCTGTGACTGTGCCAAGAAGAAAAGCTAAAATTCACTGTGAAACAACTCAATCTGCTTCCGTGGCCAAAGTTCTGTGAAGCATAAGGGGCAAATAATTAGACTGAATATTAAAATAAATATTCTTGGTTGCAATGGGGTCACGCCCGTGTTCCTGGCTTGCATCAGCTCTCTGCATATGTCAGGCTAAAGACCACAGAGACTCAGCTTCCCCTTGAAGTCACTGACATCACCCATGGCTCAGCTTGTCACATGCTCAGGCCTCTGTTTCCTAATCAATCAGCCTTCTTTGGTGTCGCACTGTGTTTATCCAGATATGAAAGCAGAAGGAAAAGCATGATCCAGACAGCTAAATCTTAGAGCCAAGTAAATGTCTTTGGTTATAACTCTACCACCACACATCTGCTTTCCTTCGGTTTCCAGAGTTTTCAGCTGAAAATCCCTGTCCAATTTGCCCAGAAATGTCAACTTCTAGCTGAAAAAACCCGCATATTGCAAGAGTTTTTTTTCTGGTTGGAAGAAAGCAGTGGAAGGAGAATCTCCTTGTTGTGTGGAGAGCTCAGCCAATTGATCGTAAGGCTTTGGCCATGACAAAAAATTCTTCACAGGGTGATTAGACCTGAGAGCAGGCTGCCTGGGGAGGTGGTGGAATCACCATCCCTGGAGGTGTTTAAGGAAAGACTGGACGTGGCACTCAGTGCCATGGTCTGGTTGACACGGTGCTGTTCGGTCGTAGGTCAGACTGGACGATCTCCAGGTCTTTTCCCACCTCATTGATTCTTGATTCTGTAATTTTCAGAATGTATCAGTTGCTGACCAGGTTTTGCTTCTCAAAGGGAACCTGAATTACAACAGCATCCAAAAGACTCTTATTTTATGTACAATAAAGCTCAGCCTGAACTGAACTGTGCCCTTGCTGCCCCAGCATGTATCACCCTACAATCCCCATGCCCTGCAGTTAGTGACAAGCCCAGGCAGGGCCATCAGCTGTCCCCAGCACACCTCTGGATGAGGGAGGGCAGGGAGCAGCCTGAGCCCCATCCCTGAGCTGTCTGGGCCTGGGGAAAGGCTGTGCTCAGCAGTGTCCCTGAGGCAAGGCCGTGTCTGAAAGCAGGCTGTGGTTCTGGCTGGCCGTGGTCAGGAAACCACAGCGGGAGATGAGCGTGCCCGAGGCTGCTGCCAGGGGGTTGTTTAGCAGCAGGACAAATGAGCCTCCAGAAGAGGAGGGAGCAAGACTTTTCTGGTGCGAAAAGTCCTGTCTGCAGGGTGCTGTTAGGAGAGAGGGTGCTTGCAATGCGTGGTGTTGCACTTGGATGAAGAAAAGACGATGAACAGAGCTCGTAGCTCTATTCAGAAAAATGGACAATAAGGATTTTCTTAATCAGTAAAAGAGGGAGAAAGGGTGTGGGTCCTATCTCCTGACAGTGGACACCTGTACATTTGATACTGGTTTTGGAAGTGCACCTATTTGCTCTTGATTCTTTTTCTGAAGGGGGAGGAACCCAGTATTTGGCATATCTGAGCTGAGCCATACCCATTCCCTCTCCTCCATGACAAACCTTGTAACACTTCTGAGGACTCAATAAACACCCACAAGGTTCAGCCCACCCCGCCCTCGCTGCTTCCAGCTGGTAAAACCAGGGTAGAAGGAGGCAAAAAGGGAGGCAGTGCTGAAGTTGGCTAGGATAAGAGCAGGTGACTGAAATCTCCTGTAATAAGTTATTTAATGAGCCCACAGCTGCACGAGGTCTTTTGTAGATGGGGAGAATGGACTTCTGGGGGCAAGCCACGTGTCTTTCTAGAAGCCAGTTTTGGAAAGAAAAGTCATGCTGAAGGCTGGTGGTGCTGGTAAGCTTCCCACTGAGGCGGTTGATGCAAGAGGAAATGTGGAAGCAGGGAGATTCCTGGCCAGAAGACTGAAGCAGCCTTGTGGTGGCAGCTGCTGCTGAGGTGTGTAAGTCAGAGTTAATAGTGCTCATCTCACCTACCACGTAAGCTTTGTACATGGGAAGGGCAGTTCTCCATCTTGGAGAAGATGAATGTTGGCACACAGCTTTCCCTTGCAGTTGTGAGGCTTGAATGGAGAGTGGGATGAGTTTATTTTGTAGATTTTTTTTTTTAATTATGTGTTTTAAGTATTGCTGAAATGTTTAAGCCTGTTAAGAGGAAGCTGAATGTGACAATTTAACCAATCTGTAAGACTCCAATAATAAGAGAATATTATGGTTCCTGCTTCAGCAACCAAAGTGTGGTGCAGGGAAGCTCATGAAGATTGGACTTTTTTGTTCCCCCCTTGTTTTCCAGGTGAAGTGTAACATCCTTAACCACCACAGCAGCTAGCAAACATGGGTTACTTCTGGGCAAACAGAGGAGTCCTGACCACACACAGAGGTCTTACTATGGCTGACTTTAAACCTCAATAAGGAAATTGCACCTTGTATAAAGCTCTCTCAACAGCATATACTAGTTTATCCTTTTCATAGGGAAGATGTTATCTGATTCGTATAATGTCAGAAACTCAACTCTGCTAGAACTAAGCAGGTGAAAGGTGGTTGGGGGTTGTAAAGGAAGAGATTCCAAGTCATCTTTAATATTATGAAAATGGTGGGGTACTTTTGAGAATGTGGCAGGATAAACTTTATAAGTAAAGGTTTATGGGTGTGAAGCACCTTAACTTTGAAAACCACTTCTTTTGGATGCAGAGGTTTATCCGGGGGTTACGACCTGTACTTGCAAACCTTGGACTGTGATGAAATATATGCAAAGCAATGCATTCATTTGTTCTGTTTTGCTCCAAGATTCTGCTTGAAGCTTGTGTGTTCACATGTAAATGCTTCTGCAAATTCCTAGGTGTGCATTATGGAATATTTACCTCTGGGCACAGATGCAAGCAGTACGCAGGCAACCATCCAGAGAGCAGTCTCCCTAACGAGAAGAAGAGAGAAAAGGTCAAATGCTTTGTTAGAATGCTAGAGCAGAGATCAAAGACCTTTTCTCTGGTGTAATTTATGCCATCTTTCCCAGGTCCCTCATCTGTGAAGGTAATTTGGATATGAAGCTGGATGGGTTAGAAACCCCGGCTTGTTTTGCCATCTAATCTTGGTGTGGGTTTTATCTCCTGCCTGTAGACCTGAGGTTTCTCAGTGTTCATGATGGGACAAGGCTTCATTTGCCAACACCAGACCTGTACTTCCCTCTTGCCTTCACATATAGACACTGTTAATTGCATCTATATAGTCATAGTTTGATCTTGAGATTATTTTCTGTTGGTAATTAAATGAAATTCCTTCTGCTCCCAAACTTCAGCTCCTTCACAGCCCAAGGAAAAGCATAGCTTACCATTTCATTTTTGTGCCTCCTAGCCCTTGGAAATCCGTCCCTGTCAGGAGCTTCACCAGACACTTCAGCTGCTACTTGTGTCTCTGTAAAAGAGTGAAAGGCTCTTAATTTTTGTTTTTAGAAGTGTTCCTTATAGGAGAGAATAGGTTATTTACTGGTGCTTCATTTGCTGTTTTCTTTCACTCTGTGTATGTAAAACATGGTGTGTTATTATATAATTTCTGTGTATATATCATTTGCACTCTATGTATGTAGATTCACTGTGTGTTTGCATTCTGCATGCTCTTGCAGTACAAAGAATGTACTTTCTCGTGTAGGACGGATGTGAGTCACAAGCCCTGCACTGACTAGCCCTCAGCTTTCAGCCCAGTGAAGGCATTCTTGTTCTGCAGCCAGCTGGGATCAAAGAAAGTGGAGAAACCTGATGGGTGTTGCATTTATCAGGGGGTGTAGGCACCATCATACAAACTGCCAAATACCCAAATACCACTGAAGCTGCACATCTACCAACAAAATAATAAGCCTATGAGGAAAATGATGCCTAAAAGAGCTTCTTCTTTGAGGAGGCTTTTAAATCAGGTTCCTTCTCAGGAAAAACATCCAAAATGGAGCAGGAGTGGAGAGGGGGACGAATGTGGAGTTTGGGTTTCCTTTTGCCATCCTCTTTGGATCTCACAACTTAAGGAGTACGAATATCTGATTGTTCCTCTCTGTGTGCCCCAGAGATAATGCTGATGGTGGAAGCAGTGGTGTAGCCAAGGTTCTATTCCCACTGAGGAAGCTCTGCGTGGGGAAGGTGCTGGTG
This sequence comes from Melanocharis versteri, assembly GCA_013397845.1. Taxonomy (NCBI): domain Eukaryota; kingdom Metazoa; phylum Chordata; class Aves; order Passeriformes; family Melanocharitidae; genus Melanocharis; species Melanocharis versteri. Next base: position 176,886 of record VZTG01005661.1, on the reverse strand, counting down.
CTGTTCCCCTGCCCGTTGCTCCTGGTGCAGTGTGGCTTCCTGGGGTGAACAAGACCTGGATTTCTGTGTTCCTCTCTCTCTCCTCGTGCCCAAGCCCTGGTTATGGATTGTTCAGCAGCCCCTTCCTGATACTCAATGCAAGCCATCTGCAAGTGTTGGCTTCTTTGACACTAATAGTGTATCCTGCCTGTCTCTGCTGGATGCCTGTGGTTGCCTCCCTCCCCGCTGGAGGAGGTTAATGTTTCAGGCAAGGGTATACATTTATGGAAGCTCATTCCGTATTTGTTTGCTTCCTACCTATCTGTTGTCAATGAAACTTAGGCACTGATGGTCACCCCTATCACAGAATCATTGAGGTTGGAAAAGACTTCTGAGACAGAGTCTAACCTTTGTCTGATCACCACTTTGTCAGCCAGACCAGAGTGCCATGTCCAATTGTTTCTTGAACACCTCCAGGGGTGCTGACTCTGCCACCTCCCTGTGCAGCCCACTCTAATGCTTAACGACCCTTTCTGTGAACAAATTCTTCCTGATGTCCAGCCTGAACCTCCCCTGGGGCAGCTTGAGGCTATGTCCTCTCATCCTACTGCTGGTCTCCTGGGAGAAGAGCAGAGTTTATCTGCCCTCTCAGCTTTGTGCAGATGTTCCACTCCACATAAGGCTGCAAAAATACCAGGAAAGCTTGTTCTACTGGACCAGGGCTGCACACCCACATCTCCTCTCAGGCAGCTGCACAGTCTCTGGCTATGCTGAGGTGGTCTGGCCTAGCAGCTGTGGTACTGTGGGCACTCTTTGTGTAGGTAAAGGTGGTCTTCATGATAATCTCCTTATTCAGAAACAGCTAAAAACTTTGGTATATGTGACCAGCTGACAGGCCTTTTTAAAGGTGCAGTAGTAGCAGACAAGAATGACCCACAAGTCAGAGCTCCTGAAAGCTTGTGTCATCCTTCTGGAGGGTTAGTAATTTTCTAACAGTTTTGATTCTGACTCCAGAAAAACCTGAAGGTGGTTGTTCCAGCACAGCTGGTTTGTTTGTGTCCCTGCCTTTGGCTGGCTTGCTCCCACGGAGTCCCTGTGGAGTTTCTGGTTCTCACAAATGCCTCCTTGGAAGTTTTGGATTGGGGAGTGACTGAGATCAGAGTTGATATACCAAATTGCATCTGAATTGCATGTGAATGTTGAGCTCTCTTGCCATCCACGTGCTGGTTTTACTTCCCTACTGAAGTTAAGCTTGTGCATAAAGAGACAGCAATGCAGGTCTTTTTTAAGGAAGCAGAATCTAACCACAGGAATGCTTCAGATGGGTCTAGCTGGAGCACCTGACCCTTAATTTAGTTAATTCAGTTCTGTTTTCTTGAAATAACGTTTCTTTCTGGTTTGAGCTGACTTAGCTTGATGCTCCTGGTACCCTAAAGGAGAGATCTGTTCCTGTCTGTTCAGTTCAGCTGGTGTAAGACGTTTCATGCACCATGTGGATAAGCACTCTAAAACAGTTTCTATTTGATATTTCATTTTTCTTACTTTCCAGTTCTGGTTTAAATGAAATGGAAGTTTGGAAACTAACAGGTTTTTTTCTCCATCATTTTTTTTCAAATTTAAAATTTGACCCATTTATTGTCCATTTTAATCAGCTGAAGGAATTATTTAGGACTTTTTCTTTCTTTTACCCAGAGGTTAAAACAATTAACTGAGTAAGGCTTTGCAATGAATAATCACTTCCTGAAGAATTCAAATGCTAATTAATAACACTTTAACACTCTGACCAACCTGAAATATCTAAGGTATTGTGTGTAATTAAATTATATGATTAAATTGTAAAATGTACGATTAAATCATAATGCATATGATTAAATCATAAAATTATGATCTTCTTGACAATCTCTGTCATCCAACTCTTGTGTCATATGTGCAAGGCCATTTATTGAGCACGCTAGCTCAGCCTGCAATAAAATTAAATTAATCAAGTAGGGAAGCAACAAAATGTTCCCAGTAGAATAGCAGGGCTTTGTGGCCCAAAGCAAATGGATTCCAATTGTCCCATTCCAGGAGGGATGGGGTGAGAAAGGCTCCAAATGCTCCTGTTGAAGGCTTAATGCTCTTGGAGCACTAAAACTCTCCGTGTGTGGGGACCACAGAGTGTGACACTGATATCAAAGTCGTTGTGAACTAAGTGGGCACGACAAACTGAAGGAATTGATTTGCTTTGTCAGCTCTTCCACTTCATTTGGCACCATCCAGCACTGGTTGATGCAGCTGGGCACTGAATCAATGATGATACAAGGTGGAGCAGACACCAGCTGGGGAAGGCAGCAGTAATTCTGAAAGGATTAGCCAAAATCACTTAACAGATGAATGAAGGCTGCTGGCGAGGTGGAAGCTTCTCATTGTGCACCTGGCAAAGCTTGGTGGCTTAGTCATTGGTAATTTTTTTCAAGTATGTTTTATTCCCCTCCCTGTCTTGCATGCCTTTGGCTTTTGAAAACAGATTTATGCAAACTGACTGTTGTTACTGGTGCTTGTAGGAGGGTGGGGGAGGCACCTTTCTCCATGATTTTCTGAAATCCCAAGTGTATGCTGAGCAGAAAAATGCCACCTTGCTGTCCCTTACCCACATCAAGGCAATTTTCTGTCATTTCTTTAAATGCTGCTCTCTCATGTAACCACAGTAACAGTCCTTTTACCTTTAGGTAAAAGCCATTAGTTAATAGAAAGCTAATGAGTGAGTTTGCAAGTGGAAATTACAGCTTGGTTTCTTAGAGAAAGTTTTATGATGTAACAGCCTGTACCGAAACTGAGTGATTTCTTATCTGAAAGCAACCTATAAACAACATGAGGCATCATTTACAGGCCTGTCCTATAATTAGTTCAAGGAGAGAGATTTAAGACATCTTGGAGAGTGATACGCGCTGATACGTAACGACAAAAATGACAGTGGCTTCGTCTCCAAGGGTTCTAGGTTTTGAAATTACCCTAATTTGAAAGCGATCTTCTGGAAGTTTGTGAGTGGTGGCAGCGAGTGTTTCTGTAGGCACCCTTGTGGCTCAAGGCCGTGGGAAGGGGTGTCCTCTGCTTCCCTGGGGGATTGCCTGGGGCTTCAGGCTGCAAAATGTGCTGTGGTGACAGCTGAGTCTCGGATTGGGATCCTTATCTTCATGAACCCTGCTGTGGGCTGGCCTGGTTTTCGTGTTTGTTTTAGCAAACTTTATACGGTTGTAATTCTCTGAACTTGCCCTTATCTGCTGTGCACTGGATCTCTGTGTAGTCTGTCCATGCTCCCTCCCTTCCCTCTCTGTGCTGCAGTCACACCAGCCCAGCTGTGGAGGTGGTGGGTGGGGTGCTGCTTTTGGGTTTTCCTGGGTTTCCCCATGCTGCTGGAATTTCCCATCGCCTGTTTAAGGCTTGCTGTGGGCCACAGACAGGCTCTGGGGACTGGAAGATTATCAAATGCATTTCTGATCTGAAAAGATTTTCCTTCTTGGAGATAACGACTGAATGAGTGACGGTGCATGATTTGCTCCCCATGGAAAGCTGAAGATCCGTGGAATTCTTAAGGTTAGAAAAGACCTTTAAGATCAAGTCCAACTGTCAACTCAGCACCACCACCACGTTCTCCACTAAACCATGTCCTCAAGTGCCACCTCTGCATGTTTTTCTGAACGCTTCCACAGATAGTGACTCCACCATTGCCTTGGGCAGCCTGTTCCAGTGCTTTACAACCCTTAATTTTTTTTCCTGATATCTAATCTAAACCTCCCTTGGTGCCACCTGAAGCCACTTCTGGTGCCGTCACTTGTTGTCTGGGAGAAGAGGCCAACCCCCACCTGGCTACAGCCTCCTTCAAATAATTGTAGAGAGTGATAAGGTCTTCCCTGACCCTTCTTTTCTCCAGGCTGAACACCCACAGCTCCCTCAGCTTCTCCTCACCAGACTTGTGCTTCAGACCCTTCCCCAGCCCTGTTGCCCTTTGTTTTCCCCACTGTACCACATACTGATACTGCAGCAGGAACTTAGAGCCTCCCTGCCTTTTAATAAATAGCTTTGGGAAGGAGGAATTTGTGTATGGAAATAAAATGTGTAGGGAAAACAGGAATTTCAGTTTATAAAGGATCAGTTTCCAGAATTCAAACATAAACACCTTCCCAAGGGTTTGAAGGAAAATAGCAAAACTCTAGAGGTGTCTGGCCAAAAATGGACGGTGTATGACCTGGCCCACTTGGCAGACTGGAAGCCTCGGGAAACTAGACTGTTCTTGATTTCAGAACAGCCATTCTAAATAGCTCTCAGACTAAACTGAAGCAGTCTGTGGCTTTGTAAAATGGGAAGGGTTTGGTGGCTCAGGGGACTGGTGCTAAAAGTGGCACGTTTCGTTTCAAGTTTCGGGGGGAAGGAAGCACGCTCTTGATACGCAAGTGAACAGAATTCAACTCTGAGCAAATGATGCTACAGTCTTGTGGGTGTTCAGTGGTTTCTTGTCAAGTCTGGTCTGATTGAATTCTCAGACAGTCAAGATCCATGGCATCCATATTTCCAGCTGTTATTTCTGAGAAATTTTGTGTCTGCTCGATTCCCTTGTGTGAAGGCAAATCCAAGAATGAGAAGGATGTTTGTGCTGATTCCAGAGGGACGTCGTGTCACTGCTGCCTGTGGGGTCAGCGTTAGGCAGTTTGGTGTGACATCTGTCTGTAATTTTCGTTAGTGGGCCCTCGCCCCCTTCTCTTAAAACATGCTTTATTCTCTGTGTGAGATAACCTTTGTGCCAGATTGAGCATTTAGCTTTCCAAGAGAAGGCTGCTGCTGTATGGCAGGGCTGTGCCTGTCATTTGCTTTCTTACTGTTGGAAAGTCTCCTGACTCTTCCCTCTAAATCCCTAGCGAGAGTTCCCAGCCCCACCTATCCCTGTCTTGCGTGTCCTAAGCCCTCCTGGGATTGAGTTCTGCAGATCTGACACTCTGAGACACCTCAGGAAGCACAGCCTAAGCAGCATGAGGTGCATCCCCTCCTTTGCCTGGCCTCGTGCTCATGGGTGAGACTTATTCCTTGTGACTAGTGGTGTATGGTGGTCTCATGCCCTTTGATGAAGCTTCTGGAATGAGACCAAAAAAGCATTGTTCCTTTTTGTAAAGTCCTTCTGACAGCTCCCACGAAAGTTCTTCTTTTTCTCAATTCCTTTTTGCTTTTCTGAGAGTTTCCACTGCTCTTTATCTTCCAGTTCCAAAAAAACAAGTGCTTTGTTTTGGTTTTTTTTTATCTTTTGGCAAATAAATTATTCTTCTCGAGAATAAAGATCTCTTCTTTCAAGAGATTACAGTTATGTGAAAAAGGCATAGATGTGTGAGGCTTTACCCTTTAGGAAACTGTAGCCTTAAATAAGTAGCTCCCAAGTGACAATGCAGAAAGAGACAAGGATTCATTCAGCTGAATCTATGTTTTGTATTTTTTTCTTATTTTGGAGGCAGTTCCTGCCTGAACATCTGCTTCTAGTACTCTCTGTATAATGGTTTATTTTACTGTTGTTTAACCTACAGAGGTATTGTAGGCTAGAATGTTAACATGGAAATAAGGAATTAATTTTTTTTCTTCACTGGGGGCTTTTTTTCCTCTGGCATCTGCTCAAACTAACCCTTAAATCAGTGGTATTACCTGACTCTGGAGCACTCAACAACCAAGCAGCTAAGCTGATCCTTAGATTAAATTATATGAAGAGTCCTGGAGGCATTATTAAGTTGACTGATGTCAGTAAAAATGTTTAAGTTGACTGATGTCAGTAAAAATGTTTGGATTAATACAACACTGACCAATACTAATACTTCTAAAGTGGATGATGTAAAAATGAGACCTGGTTTTGAAGAGTGATGATCCAGTTTGGGTTACTAGCACCACTTTGGAGCAGAGAGCTCAACTTCTGTGCAAGCGGGTGCCTACTTCTTGCAATGATCTCTAAAATGATTACTTAGCCTTCTTACTGACTGGGATGTGTGTGAGGTTCTTGCTGGACACAAACTGGGGAGAAACTTACTGGAGTAGGAGAGAAGATGGGTGAAATAAAAATACCTCACTACCCTTCCTCTGGCCCGCTCAGGTACCTACCCACGAATTATATATTAATTAAATGGTAGGAATCCCGGAATGGAGCTCCTAATAAGCCAGATACCGGCAAGAAGGACCAAAATGGACAGAAATATGTGGGAAATTCTTGCATAGTATGGGTGTGGTTGGCAGGTATTTCTCCTTGCTCTTTGTCTCATGGCTGTTCTCTCTCACTGCAGTTATTACTTGCCTTAAAGGGCTTTGTGCCACCTGGATTAGAGATTCCCTACGTGAAATAATTCTGCCTCGTTAAAGATGAGGAGGGCAGCCTAATCCTGTTGGTAGTCTGTTACTTGAAGAAACCTCCCAACACCAAAATGTCTCCACCTAGTTTAAATTTCTGCAAAGAGTTTGGAGCTCCGTCTTTCAATGGGCTGAGCTCCTCTGCTTGCATTGGAAACCTCATGATTATTTGAGCTCTTCCTCAAGGAGGGTCAAGGTCAAGGAGTCCCTGGTACATGCACAGCTAGACGTGTGCAAGGCTGGTTCAGGCTTTTTGGAAAAGCAGGGTACAGAGGGTATTGCTGCCTGAAATGATGGAAAGGGCAGAGCAGGGCTCGTGGCTGCCAGAGAGGTGACACAGGGTGCTCCCTCTGGCTAAGGGGAGATGAGCATCACAGGAGCAGCAGCTGCCTCTTGCTTCCCAAGTCCAGGCAGACTCCAGCCCTCTGGTTCAGCCAGGCTCTGTGATTTAAGTGGGAGTATGCTTTGGCTGCATTTCCAGCTGGGGCCCGGAAATGCTGGAAGCAGGCATGTTGTCTGGCCTCAGTTCTCTGCCCAGCACCCGGAATGTCTCAACAGCTGCAATTTCCTCCACTGCTTACGGCTGCTAAGTGTCTAAAAGCTCATGAATGTGATTCCTTTTATCTTTGCTGTCCATCCTGACTGTCCAGTGTCTTGACAGAGTGCAGCTGAAGCACCATAAAACTTAGAGAAGATATAACTTGACAATAATTGAGTTACTGAACACTAAGTAAGAGCCCAAGGCCAGAATGGATGGGGCTCTGAGCAACCCAGTCTAGTGGAAGGTGTCCCTGCCCATGGAGAGGGGTTGGAATGAGATGATCTCTAAAATCCATTAAAACCCAGACCATCCTATGAACAGTATTGAGCTGTTGGGATTGTAAAGCTCCAAAATGATCCATTTTACAAGTGTGGGTTTTTTCCTGTCCAGGCAGCAGTTAACTTTCATGCTGAGCCAGGATTATAAAACCCCCTTGGTAAATGTTATCAGCCCAAGGAAGGAAAGAGGAAAACTCCCTCCCTTGGAAGTTTTGAATTCAGGTAGAGGATATAGCCTAATCACAAGGGAGAAGGAGAGAGGGAAATTCTGGGGGAATTTCCTAGGAAGCAGAAGGGAAACTATTTCAGGCTCAAGAGACTGCTTTGAGCTGACAGAGTAGTCAATAAAATGCCTTTATTACTTTTGTTTGATGTCTTATGTAGGAGGAAGTGTAACACACTAATGCCAGAGAATTTCTATTCTCCAAAATGACCTTCCAGCCCAGTGCTGTGAGAGCAGGGAAAATCCTGACCTGCAGATGTTTACTTTTGCTAGCAACAAGCTCCAGGATTACCAGTTTCTTTTCCATATTGTGATTCCTCTCTTCTCTTAGCTGTTTTTCACTTGCGTGATGTCTCAAAGAGAGGTTCTTTCTACAAGATGCTGTTGTTAGTGATACATGTAACAATTCCACCAAGGCTCAACAGTCAGTTTATTTTTTCTTCTATCAGGCCTGTTAGGACAAAATATCTCATCCCTTAATTGTAATGCCAGTAGGATTTTTATTTCCTACCAGGCGAGAAGAGGAAGAAAGTTGGACCAACTTTCTTGGGCCAACTGTTCTATAGGAGGGAGTTAAGTATTCATCAACAAATTGATGAGCCTGACTGGTAAATGAGGCTAATTAGCAGCCTGTGCTGTTGACGCTGCTGCACTGGATGTGGAAATGTTGTGAATGGTGGGTCTGAAAATGGAAATTCAGGGTGCCAGGGTGAGAGGAGAGAAAGAAACTGAGCTTAATCAAGGCTGGTGTAACTTGTCTTGGCTCTTCCCTGGAGAATAATGTTCACTTGGCACTGAGCTGACAGAGTCCCACGCCAGGCACCTCGCTGAGGATTTGTACACCTGGAAGATAAACCCTGACAACAGCTCCTCTGAGCAAGGGAAACCACCTGAGTCACATCCAGTGTTTTTCTACTCAGCTACAAAATGCAGTTGTTTGAACACGTTTATAAGCAGTGGTTCATCGTAAAGTTTTTATAGACCTGGAAAAAATCCTGGGGCAAATCAATGATATTAATTGGTTCACTGATGTCAGAGGAACCGAACCAAAAGCAGCTGGTCTCTGCCTGAGCTGGTCTCTCGAGGAGCATTGCTCTCTTAAAGCAAAAGTGAAGGTGTCTGGGTTTTATTTGTGGTTTGTTTTCTCATAATTCTTGTAAACAGACCTGCAACTGCAGTTTGTGAGAACTTTTCGAGGAGGGAGGAGCTGTTTATAGAATAACTTTTCCCAAGCAATTCATAGCATGCACGCAGTACTACTGGTGTGCTGGTGAATTATCTCTGATATTTCTGCAGGTTCTGGTGGCACCTTTTTTTATGCAAGGAAAAAACCAGATGAGTAAATAATTAAGAAATGGAAAAGCTATTCCCTTTTCCAGGAGCCAAACTTGGCTTTTTCCATACATTCCCATTGTAAAGCACAAAGTACTCATGGAGTACTTTGTACTAGTAAAAAGATGAAGTCCTAGTGGTTCAAGGACTCTTGAACCAGTGACGAAAATAGGACTGGGGGTTGCCAAATATTGCAGGCTTAAACCTGACCCCCTCCTCCAAATGGATTTGCTTTCCCAACCCCTGCTTTTTGAAAATATTTATGAAGCTGAAGCCTACATAGTCTTTTAAACCTAACTGCTCTGGTGTTGGAGACCGAGAGTTAAAACCTCTGAAGATAATAATGGATTTAATTTACAGCCTTGGAAAGAGCTAGGGTTAATGTGATGACAAGACATACAAATCTTAAGCAAGAGAATCATAAGCCTGTGTTTCTATAGTTATAAGTAAAAATACGTGTTAAGTAATTTAGTGAAAAGTTTTAAGTCTAGTAATGTGATTCTATAGTTTAAGTTAAGAATTTACATGTTATAATAGAAGTACATAGGTATACGTGACCTGGCACTTGATTAGTAAAAGAACAGACACATTGCAGCAAAAAGTACTAGAGGTGATAGGTTATCGAGTTAAAACAAAGTTTTGTGTTAATTGCTTATTAGACCAGAAAGTTATAAATTACCATGTAACCCTAAAACCCATGACTATCCTCTGTTATAGCGACTTGTTACTTAACCTCACAACCTTTAAAACTAAAGCCTTGTTTGTTATTTTAAGCAATAAATCGTATATAACTACGATGGTCCCATCTCTTCAATAAAACTCCAACAAAAAGCATCAGGCTAGTGATGCAACGTGGGGAAAATGCGACACTCTGGTATAGGAACAGAAAGCTTCCAGTTGTATGGCTGTGTTAAGACCATGGGAATATTAATGTCCAATTAACTTCTGTTTGTCAGAGATGGATATGAACAGGAGCATAAGCACAGGCCCTTAAAAGTGCCTGTAAGCACTTCATGTTTCTTTTGCTAATCTGAAAATAATTGTTCCAAGTGCAGAACAGTTGTACAGAGATATTTTGCCCAGATGCTGAAGGACTGTAGACTTCTGGCTTCATAGTTGAGGTGGATGTATTTTTTTTGTCTGAAGAAAAGGTCTGTAGCAGTCAATTTGTGTAAGTAGGAGAAGGAAGAGTGGGGATCATAAGCACTTCCTGCAGGCCCCATACTCTGGAATGTTTCTCAATATTCTTAAAGCTTTCAGATCTTTTTAATGCTTGGTTCAGATTTAGTTCAGCCAAATTATTTTCTATCAAGAGCACCCATCTCTCAAGCGTTTTGTAAGCATTATCAGATCTTGTCTCATTCTTGTCCCACCAGCAAAAGAGCAATTTCTGTTATTAGTACAACAGCACTAATAGCATTTTTTTATCCCTGACTGTAATCACAGCCACACAGGGAGGTGCTGGCTGCTTTTCAAAGTAAAAACCTTGGGGTTTGGAAGAAAGCAAGGAACTCCTCCTTTCTTTTGAACCTCTCTGAAAGATCACTTGTGTTTGCTTCCTACTAACGGGTTTCTGTTCAGAACCATGGCACAAGAAAGAGGTGGCATCTTCCCCCCTACCCTTTTCTGACAACAGTGCCCTGTTCTTCCCATGGCTGTGTGCATGTAAATTGATTTTCATGTTGCCTGCTCTCTCCTTTAGGTATATGTGGGGACCTACTGCAAGTTGTTTCATTATTGTTACCTGTGCATGTGTCTTGGTGGGGAAGGGGTGTGTGTTACTTTTGCTTTTTCTGTGGTGGTTCAGTGCCTTGACTTTCCTGTTGAAGACTGCAGGACTTCAGCAGGATTTTTTTTGTGAATAGTCTTTTAAATGGAAACTGTACTTGGTTGAAGTGTTGCTCTTCTAGAATTGGAAGATGACCAACAGCTCTGGTTTTAAAAAATCCAAAATCCAGCTCCTCCCATTCCTTCTCTCCACTTTCCCCCAATGGACAGTAAAAGGTCTCTTCCCCCAGGAAAAAGCAAAGGAACAGTGTAAGATGGAAGCCACAATTTCTTATGCTGTCACATTTCTTATTGCGATTTCTTTCTGTAACTTCCCTTTCCTATTGCATATCATCACTGGCAGCCTTGCAGACCCTTATCTGGGATAACTAGGACAGGGAGAATAGAAAATCCAGCTACAGCAGCATTACCGATGAGTTTACAAAGGATGAATTTAGAGCTGAGAGATATCAGCAGTTGACATGGAAATGTTTTGCATTGGATGTTGTATTCCCTAATAGACTGCTTGTGTCAAGGGAAGGCAAACTGTTGTTCCACAGCTGCTGGGAGAAAAGTGCACAGAAGTGCATGGAAAGGGCAAATGAATTCTGGCATGGGTTCTCTGATGTCTCCTGATGTTAATGCTTTTGCCCTCTAACACAAATTCCCTGGACTCAAGAGCTAACTTTACAGGACTGTCGTAGTTTTGTCTTTTCTCTTGCCTTGAGAAGAGAATCTCTTTGGGGTGTTTTAATTCCTTATTTTTGCAAGATTTGTCACAGGGCTACAAGGGATGTTGGGGAGAAGAGGGAGGAATTTAGCAGGTGCTTTGCTTGATCCCTCAAACCTTACATTGCTTAAGAAACCAGGTTTTGAACTGTTAATTGCATCTTTGTACAATTGGCTGGCGCTGATCTTTGAGTGTGATAGAATGGCAAAAAGTTAAGCTGGTCCTTGAACTTAACAACTAAAGATGACAACCCAATATGTAAATTTATTATAGCTTCCAAGAACTAGGAGGGGGAGGAGGATGTAAGACCTAAAATTACTGACTTTTTAAATAGTCTTTAGTTTGCTCTCCTGAGGTGAAATGGTTCAGTGAGAAGGGAGCTCTAGTAATGAATTGTTCTCATTACTTCGGAGGATGCTTATTTCAGCTGTAGCCACATAACCCTTTCACCAGTGAGTATGTTTAGTACCAGAGAGCACGATACTCTTCATGTGAAAGTAGGACCCGGCGGAAAGTAGGCTGGGGAATGAATATCTGAAAGCAGCCAGATGGAGTCAAGCTAATAAATTCTGCCCAGATGTCTTGTGTTGCAATACATCCGGTGGTCACTTGGTAGTGGACAGTGGGGTCATCCTGAGGGGCCGTAGGGTCATCTTGAGAGGCCATAGGGTCATCCTGAGAGACAATAGGGTCATCCTGTGGGCTGTGGTGGAGGTCCCTTTAGTTATGGCCCTGGGCCCAAACAAAGTACCTTAGCAATGAGTCACTGGATCAACTTTGTGTCGCTCTGCTCTGAAGGAAATTTGCTGGCTGTGCAGGCAGCTGTGTCTGCAGCAGGGGAGCAGCACACGAGCTGCTGCTGACTTTTCTGTAATCTAGAGTGCAGCAAACTGAACCTTTCTCAGTGTCAGAGATGCCAAACAGCACTTTTATATGCTTATGCTGTTTGGAGCATGTTGGTAAGTAATGACTTGGAAAGAAAGAGCAGCAGTTTGTGCCGAACCACATGGTTTCGTGCTTTGAAAGATCAGCCTGACCTCTTTGTGGTTCTACACTTTCAATGCAGGAAATCCCCCTGTGAAAGTTTTAGGTGAATTTAGTTTTGCAGCCTGTTTTCAACTAGCCCTGAAGTGGAAGTTGAAGGTGTGAAATGCACGGCTCAGATAAGGCTTGAAAATTCAGCAGAGCACTGACCCACAGCTGGGTCTTTAGAACTTGCCTTTCCCCAAATGACTGAGCCCTTTCCTTTCCAAAACAGCAACGTTTACCTTCGCCACAGTTGTTGAGAGGTCTTGACAGTGCTCTGGCTGAAGCGCTACTCGAGTGACATCTCCCTGCTCCCAACACTCATCCTTACCTCCCTTGAATTCCTGCTCTTCCCTTTCCACTGATTAACACCCTGGGAAATACCTTCTGATGCCAACTCACATCAGTTTTTTTTTCCCTAGGATGATCCAGGCTCAGTAGCTGCTTCTGCAGAGGAGGGGACAGGTTGCACCTCCACAGTTGTGGGCTGGTGTCTCTGGGTAGCTGCAGGAGCTGTTTCAGTCTCTACAGTGCCACAGACACAAAGCTCCTCTGCACAGTAGCAAGTGCCTGTGGCACAGCTGCTTTGGGACCCTCCGAGCTCTTGGCTGGAGTTGTGCACAAGTGGCAAGGTTTTGCATCACCTGGATAACAACTGTTCTTTGGAAATCCAGGAAAAAGTGGGTTGGAGCACTACAGTGAAAAGGTCTGTGCCAGTGATTTTGGAAACACTGTTAAATATGTGTATTATTCAGCAGGAAATTGCTGGTTGGGTGCATGATGTGCCTTGGAGTATAAAGGGCAGAAAGATGCCCGGGTTCTTCCAGCCATGTCAAAAATCAAGGGTTTATGTGAGTGGAAATCTCTAATATCACCTAAGAGCTCTGAATCCTTGGATGTCCCCTGGGATATCAGAGAAGCAATGTAATTCATGAGGCCAACCATAACTGGGCAGATGGTTATGGCTATGTAGTGCCAGGGCCAGCCTTCTCAAATGTTTTTCTGTTCACATTTCCTAGAGTTAAGACATAAATATTGAGAATCCAAGTTGTGATAACTTATAGACTGGTTACTCTCAAGCTCCCCGATAGTTTCTGCTTTAGTGATCTCTTAAGGTGCAAATACACCCAAATCAGAGACAGGATCTAAGCTTTCTGCCATATACACATTGAGAACTGTAAACACCAGTGAATAGCCCTGTTGTCTGTGAGAGCAGACATGTAAAATATCAGCTGAAGGAACTGTGTTTCTTTATATGTGAGACATCATTGTTTATCTTTGGGTTTCCCTAATTAAGAATGCCTGCTGCACTTTCCTTAGAAAAGACTACCTTCCTTTATTCAGCTCTTGCACAAAATGTTTAAAATCATAGGCCAAATACTTTACTATTTATCCATGTGCAGGGTAGAGGCAGGACCATATCTGGCTGGGCTCTTTTGGCATCTTGTACTATGCTGTGGATATTTTGTTTGGATGGAAGAGATGTCCTTATTTGCATGTCTCAAAGTACTTATCAGTGTGTTTCCACTACAGTCAAACCCTCCTAAAACACAGTATTATTCAATGCACAGCTGTTGCTGCTAGAGTAAGCAATTGATTTTTCTGCTTTGCCATCAGATTCTAGGGAAGTAGACACTTTCAGGGAGATGTCTAACAAAGCTGTATCTAGGAGGATTTTTGTCATTGCAATGTGATACTTTTAGTCTAGACAGATGTAGCAACTGGGTGGGTCTTCCTCTGGCTGGCAGGAGACGGTGTCCCTGAGCCAGCCCTGTTCCCACAGCTGGACTGTCTGAATTCACATCCTCTCTTGCCACCAGCTCTTCATGAAAACCCATCTTTCGATTTGCCCAAAGCTTGAGTTCTGAGTATTTGTGGCAAGAGACGGCCAGACTTGGGCCTTCAGAAATGACTAAACTTGGAGTGAAAACTGCACAGAAACTTTGATTTGGGAAGGCAGGACTCCTTCTCCAAATTGTCTTTGCTTACTGGTAAAAAGAGCTGATGCATTCAATGAGAACTGGAGTTGATTGATCCTTGATGGGAATGTGACAATTACCTACTTCTTACCCAAACTGCATCTTGTAACTTCAGCTGGGGCAGTGGGGAGGAGTGTTGGGTGGGACTTCTGTGCAACCTACTGCACCCCTAACTCTCAAAGGAAAAGGGGTGTGATGTCCTCAGATGGGAAAGTACCAAGTGCTAATTGGTTAGGTATGGCATTGTGCATATTTTACAGGTGGCTGCCAAACATCTTGAGACCTCATTATAATGCAGGCAAACAAAGTATTATGATCTTTAGAGCAGTATGGAATGGCATTAAACTTTAAACATTACAGCTGCTCTTTTTGCAGGCACAAATGTCCATTTGTGAGAATATGTAATGGAAAAAGTTGTGCATTTTTTTTCTCACTGACACATTTGTGGAAAGTTAACTAGTAATTATTTGGTGTGATTTATCCTGTGCTTTAACTGACGGCTGTAAAACAAAGTTGTAGCTTCTGGGTTCAGCTCAGGAGAGAAACAATTTGTAGGGAGCACTCAAGGTATATAAAGTTTACATGACCTAGTTTTGAAGAACTTCCTTGGAGCACTCACGGAAATCTTCTCTGGATGTTAACATGCTGATCTCATACTTGCAGTTCAAAGCCCTTACATTCCTGTCCTACTACCAGATGGGATTTGAAGAGCCATGTGAAGTTTGTATCTTACAGTGCCCCAGACTGTGAGGAACTCAAAGCTGACCTCAGCACTTCTAGGACTGTTTATTTAGAGGGCTGAACTAAGAGTGTTATGTGTTGTCCTTTTTATAATCCTTCATTCAAGCTGTAAACCATCATTCAGGAGACTGAGTTGGCAGCTGAAGGACAGTGAGCACCTCAGAGCAGCTCTGAAGCAGAACACAGGTTTCAGAAATCGAAGCAACCCTATTTCAGTGCAGTTGTTCAGGGATGGCAAAATGTCTGGGCCCTGCAGCCCCCCAGGTTCTGGAGCCACACGAGATGAAATACCTGCCCTGGCCTAACCAGGGTAGGACATGGGGTGTCTCTGATCCCCACCTTGCTGGCAGGGAGGCAGTGGTGGCCTTGCCATGATTTGTGTTACCTCACTGAGCTCTGTTTCTTACGGCTGCTTCATCCCAAAATCTCCTGCACCATGGGCTGCAAATGCAAGGTGGGTTGGAGATGAACTTTCCACTTACAGCCCCAGGAGATAACCCTTGACATGAGGACTATTTCTGAGTGGGAACTTGTTCATGCGTCTCTCAACACAGAAGAGTAAGAGAAAATAGGAACGAGGCTAATAAAACTGAATTTTAACCAAGGATTTCCTAAGTTAAGACAGGTCCTTTTCTCCTTTCTGAGGTGTGGGACACAGCTGTAGTTGGGCTGAGGCAGGGACACTCTGCCAACCATGTCAAGCCAGCAAAGCTGCATTGACTTAGATCAGCTTGTGCAGGTCACTCTGCATCTGAATTGAGCTGTTCAGCTTCAGTGAAAGCAGTATTTGGAAAACACCTGTGATACCGTGGCTTCATTCCATGACCACCATGAAAATTGTAGCTGCATTGAGGTTCTCAAAAGGTGAAATTAACTGTGTGGAAGATAATCTTTGAGGACAGAAGTTTCCCGTGAGGAAATTCAAAGATCCCCTAGACAGACCTACCATACAACCCTGCTAGCTCTTCAGTTAGGTGTTTTGCTTTTTGGTTTGAGGCTGTGAAGGTTTCATCCAGACACTTGTGCAGCACTATCCTGGTGTCATAAAAGGAGTTTGTGCTCAGCAAGGCACTGCTGCTTTCCTTGGCATTAATAGATCCTAATTGTGGGCCCAAGCAATGTTTATGGAATTAGAGTTCCCCAGAGTCCACTTATTGGATGGATGACAACACTCGAGTACAAATCAACACACTCTTTCCTGCTTCATTCCTCTGTGGTGAGTGGAGAAATGGGGGAGGATGTAGTAAAATGTTACAGCGCAGGGAGTTACATGGGTCTTTGTCAGGGATGAAATGAAATGAAATTCTGACCCCTGACTCTCTAGCTTGGCACAGCTGTCTTGTAGAGGAGACCTTTACAGGAAAACCTTTTAGCCCTAAAGGTTTTAATTTCATGCCCCTCGCTGCTCCCATTTCCCAGCAGAGAACTTTGAGAGTACAAGAGATGCAACAAAACATGGGAACACCAGGGAGCTTTCGCTCCCATCCTCACACGTCATTGCAGACTTTCTTGTCAAGAAAAACCCTTCCTCATCTTAAACAAACAAATCATTCTGTAAAAGAATATTGCTTTCGTTATAGGAGGCAGTAGAAGCTCTGATAGATTCTACTCTATAGATTGTATCACTCTGGGCCTTTAGATTCATGCAGGGACATGCTCTGCTTTCAAAAATCTCTGAGAAATATAAGTACAATGCTATATTCCTGCTAGCTGCCAGGACAACTTAGCTTGCAGCCTGAGTCTTCAGACATATCACTCTGGGTGACTGAGTGAGGAGTGTAGAGGGGTGAATTAACCATGGAATGGCCCTTGCTGGATATAGGATAGAGCTGGAAAAGTAGTGACACTCTTGTTGCCATTTCCTCTCACCTCTTGGGTTTCTCAAATGCTTCTGGGCATCTCCTTTTTTTCCCCCTCGTCATTGCTATTGCTATTTAAAGACAATGTCATCCTCTGGATAGTAAACTGCATTTGGGTAAGAGGAACAACCAAGTTTAAGTTGGTCTACCTCAAGGAGGGAAATATATGGAGTTCTGTATGCTCTTCCCTTTCCTGATGTCAAAATAAATTTAAAAAAAGTCCGCTTTGGAGAAACAATGGGAGGGATCTGCTTGGCTCTAGCTCTTGTCTCTCTCTGTGGTGACAGCAATCATTGACCTGGCAAGACTATTGATAAAGGAGCTGAAAGCACATTTGCTTTTACAAAAAACTTCTGCTTCAGAACTTAAGCATATGCCAATGTAAAACATGGGGTGCTCAGATGTTTGAAGAGAAGCCCAAGTTGGAGATTGCACTTAAATGCACTTAGTTGAGAAATGTGTTTGGACTCTACAACTAATTAACTATATTCATAAACTGATTGGAGGCAAAAAAAAAAAAAAAAAATCTCAAGCAAATAGCAGTCTCCTTCATCTCATTTAGCCTGGTCTTTTAAGCAGTCTTGCAAGGAAATTGTAAGTGGAATAAAATAATATGGAAAACTGCTCAATAACATATGCACGAGGTGGTGTGAGAAGAAAATACATGCAAAACTGAGTTGTAGAAATAATTTTAAAAATAAGAACCCTCTAGATTATAACCCATCATAGTTATCTAGATGAATAATTTGCCTTTTTTCTTCATCCTTTCCATTCTGTGTTAAAGTTGCATTCTTCAACTACACCAAGCGAAAGCTGGATTACACCACTCACCAGTGTTCTTTTTCTATAGAACAGAAGTGAATTTGGAGTGGAACTTTGGGTGTTGGAGAGATGCAATTAATAACTCCCCTTCAGCACATGGAATTCATGCCCATGCAATGCCACACTAAGACAGTGGCACTTCTCCAGCCCCTGTTAGCACAGGCACTCTGCACCACACCTTGCTCTGGGGTTAGGACGTGCCTCAAGGTGCTGAGGTGCTGTTTTAAAAACATGTGAGCGGATGTGAACTGCAATCAATGAATGGAAGTCTCTGAGGCTCAGGCCGCTTTAAAAATGTCACTGCAGGTACATTCACAGTCTATCCACTGCCTGACATGCCCCTGAAAAGTGTCAGTGTTCAATGAGATACTTTTCTGCTACCACCCATCAGATATATACACATATACTGAATGAAAACATACACTCACTGTGAAGTATCTCATTGCTCAGAGGAGAATTTATATATTTTCCTCTCCACCCCTTACTCCTCTTACCTGTTGAACCAAAGCTCAGTCGTTGAGATGTGCAGGTAGTGTCCTGTCCCCTGGATGTTTTGGTGGCTGTTTAGGAATGCTCAGCTTCCATAGGAAGGAGTTGCTCTGCAGGTTCCTCGTCCTGAGAGGGAGGGAAGGCTATAACACAGTTCAGAAAAGGAATGTGAAAGGGGTGTGAAAGACAGAAACCAGCTCAACGTTTTCAAAGGGTTCTTAAGTACTCATCATGGAAGCATAGATGGGGTGGAAGTGACCCTGCAAGATCATCTTGTTCCAACCCCCCCTGTCATGGGCAAGGACATCTCCTACCGGACCAGGTCGCTCAGAGCCACATCCAACCTGGCCTTGATGCTTCCAAGGGTGGGACATCCACAACTTCTCTGGGCAGCCCAGTTTTGTGCCTCATCACTCTCATAGTAAAGGATTTTTTCCTTATGTGCCACCTCCATCTACCCTTTTTCAGTTTAAACCCATTGTCCTTCATCCTGTCACTACTGGCCCTGGTAAAAAGTCTCTTTCTTGCCAGCACTGAAAGGCCCCTCTGAGGTCTCAGTGGACCCTTCTCCAGGCTGAACAACCTCAACTCTCCCAGCCTGTGTTCAGAGGAGAGGTGTTCCAGCATTGACCATTTTTGTGGGCTTCTTCTGGATCTGCTCCAAGTGGTCTCTGTTTTATGTTAGCAGTAAAGTGTAGATGCCATTTACCAGGATAAGGTGGGAAAAACCAAGAAGCCCCCTAAAGAGCTGACTGCACCTGTGTAT
>VZTG01005661.1:21512-157982 GCA_013397845.1 Melanocharis versteri | reverse complement strand
TGTTAATTGGTGTTTGTTTTCTTTTTTTTTTTTTTTTTTTTAAAGAATATATAAGTTTTTTCTTTTGTTGAGTGAAATGTCCTCCCACCCATCCTTCACACACCCTCCACCACTGAGTGGCTTCTCTGGAGAGAAAAAGTGTGCAGAACTGGTGATTGTTCTACCAAAAGATCAGTCTCCTGAGTGTAGTATACACCCATGCAATCTTTTTTTAGGACTTTCCCAACTGGGGAAAGTGTATCAGAGACTTTTTTGTAATGCTTATCTTGGTAAATATTTAAATAACCGGATCTGTATTACAAGAAAAGCCCTCAGAGCTGAAAATTTCTTATCACCTCCTCTCCCTTTCCAGAAATAGATAAATAATTTCTCTGGAATGAAAAATCTGTGGTGATCTCCACCTTTGAACTACTCACACTTGTGTTACCAAGATAAACTCCAAATAGTGACAAGATTTAATGAGAACTGAAATCTATAGCTGCATCATTTCACTTCTTCCTCAGGATTCACTTTTAATCAAATGGTGAAACACTTCTATTTGGCTTTCAAAAAGGCAAAATTTTCTGGCATGAGCTGACTCTTGAGGGGTCTGAGTTCCAGGTTCACAGGAAAGAGGTGTGAGAAATTGGACTTTGTGGCATCTGTTGCTCTGTACTTTTCCCAGGTGTCTCTCTCCTACCTTCCTCTGTCCCTTCATTAATTTGGCAGGTACAGTCCCCTCTAAAGGAAGCAACGAGCCACCAAGAATAAAATTAGATTTTAAGACAGGAAAGTTGTTTTAAATGCCCTGTTATAGGGACCAGCATGTACATCTATCGCTGTGTTGTTTTTGTGGTTTGTTTTTTAATTAATCTACTATAAATCTGTCAAAACCAAGGCACCAAGTTTGAAGCCTACTTGTACAAGAGAATTTGGTTCTCTTTTTTCACAAATTTTGTCCCAAAGCTCACAACCACTTGTAACAGACACCGTGGTGACTCAGCTTGGGAAAACCCTCCTGTGCAGTTGTTTCCTCTCTTTCTTGTCCTGTCACTCTTACACTTGACTTCTTCACTACCTGCAGGCTGGAGCTCGGGTTCTGTGGTTGTGTGTGTGCTGCTCAGTACCCTGGGACCCCTTTGCCTTCCTTTTCAGCTGCTGTCACTCTCTGCCAGTTGGTCAACAGCGACCATTCAGAACCTGAGAAGTCACCCAGAGCTCCCTTTTTGGTGTGGCTAGGATGCTGAATGTCCTGAGCCTTTGCTCTTGCTCAGGTGACGTTTTGAGGCAGCAAGTGTGATTTGATTGTTTTCAGCCTGGTGTTCGTCCTCTGAACTTCACTAAACTGAAACTCCCTGTTCAGTCACTTCTGTCGATGTGTTGCTTTAATGACTAAGGAAAAGCAAAAAGATAAGAGCAGAAATAAAGGCAAAGTGGTACTCAGTGAGAAAATTAGTTGGAAATGCCTTTTGTTTTAGTGGTGACCTCACTTTCCATTTTGCAGTCTAAGCACACCCCAGCTGGGAGCCAGCTCGGGGGACAGGAGTTACACAACTGGGAACCCCGTCAGTCTGTAGCTTTTCCTCTCCGGCAAACTGTCACTTATGACAAAGGAAAAAACAAACCCCAAGCAAAATCCACATTGTTTCTTTTTCATTTTTTCCCATGGCTACATCATCTGAAGCAAATGTAAAAGACCTTAGCCAAAACCCACAGCCCAAATACTGCAATTTTAGCAGTTTTTCGTGCAAGACAGAAAACTTAATCTCTTGCTTACCTCTGTGGAATCTCCCCGTACTCCCTCTGCACGTGCTGATATCCAAACCTGCTGCTGCAAGGAGCTTCTGTGGTGAATGAGGAAGTGCTGGAGCAGGGCAGGGTATGAGCAGTGACTCAGAAATCAGGGGCTGTTTCTCCAGCAAAGCTGAGGAATAAACGGAATTATTGTTGGCTCTCACTGTAGCGCCTTCAGCTGACGTAAGGGCTTGCAAGCTACCACTTTACCAATAGAAAAAGCTCAGGGACATCCAGCTTTGATATTTTCCCAGAATTTAGCTATTTATGATAATGCAGCCTTCAGGTATTGCAGTTCTTTCTAGGAGGACTGCCTACCTTTTGTCCTGTAGTTAAACATTTCTTTGCATGAATGTGCTGCTTGAAAAAGTTCAGAACAAGGATTTTGCCTGTGTTTCTGACACAAATCTTGTCTCTCAGCTTAAGCAGGCACTTGAGACTTTGCTTAGTTCTTTCTATTAAGAAAAGAAAATAATTAAAAAGCTCTTGTCTTACAATTAGTTTTGACTGATGTTCATGTATTTGGTTTCCTGCACAGCTGAGCACAGAGGCTATCACTTCAGTTTCTAAGCATGCCTTTCCAAACTCTACAGTGCCAAAAAAAGCTGTTTCTTCTATTTGCTCTGCAGTCAAGCACTGCTTTTTCCCTGGCTCTCTGCTTTTAATGTGCAGGTAGTGAGCAATATTTACCCCTTATGTTTTCAGCCAGCCATGGCAGAAGCCTTTCTTTTTCTCCTTGAGAGCTCTTGCATCTCGCTGAGCTGTGGGTCTGGCATGGTCTGCTGTGGCATTTCATAAAGAAATTTATGTTCTTCTTTCAATGGGCGCTTGCTGCCAAGGGCATTTCTTCACTAGGGTGGGATTTTTTGCACATAGTTGCATAATTGCACTATTCAGCAATTGTGGAAAAATATAGTTGGTGGATTCTGTTCAACACTTATTCAAACTGCCATTTTCTGGGTAGTGTCTCTTGCATTGAATTGAATCCTTCTGACATCTCCCTTTGTTTACTTTATAGATGTGTACACGCACTTCTTAATGCGCCGTTAGTGTTGAACTTTACATTATATAAACATGCCATAAAAGGCATACCCGTTGATTTGAATTATTAGTAAAAAGTATTAAATAATAACTACTCTTAAAAATAAATAATAGTATTACAACCACTGTTCTCATTCATCTCAGCTCCTCCTCTGCTTAGATTAAGTAGAGAGCTTGCTATTTAATCATGCTGAATGAATTTAAATATTAATATGTAACACACAAAAAAAATTACTTAAACTTTAGAATAAGTCTGATTTTTTTTGTATTAAGCTAGAAGTTAAATGATTGAGGAAAGTCTAGAAGATCATATTTCATTATGCTAGAAAACAAGCAAAGCTACCCACACTCTACTTAATGATTTTAAAAGTAAGACTTGATAAATCAGTCAGCATTTCAGCAATATGTAGTTTCTCACTCAAATAGGGCTGTAATGGAGTTGCTCATTCTCTCCTGTGGCAGTGATAATCAGGAGTATTTCCTGAGGCACTTCACTTTTGGAGAGCTTTGAATGCCTAATGCAACTCACATTTAGATTAGTGGAAGACAGAGCAGAGGAAGAAACTTCTGAATTTGTAGAAGTTATTTTTTCTCTAGAACTGAAGCACAAAAGTGGAAGGCTTCCAAGACTAGAATTCTTGATGAAGTACCAAAACCATCTATGGCTGCACTAATGTAAAGAGAAAGTCATATTGGTGGGTTTTCCCCTCATGCTCTTCTGAGAGCTACTCTTGTGGAAGATCCTCATCCTACTCAGAGAGCTCCTCTCACAACAGCAGAAGTATTGTCCAAGTTAACACGACTGTTGGAATCTGACTCAGAGGAGCCATGAGAAAAGAAAAGAAAATCACCCCATAAAAAAGTTTAATTATATGACGGTGTTTTCTTAATGCTTCATAGGCTAATTCCTTCTTTATGTGCTTTGGACAAGCCTAAATTTAAACCATCAGCTGAGGTAATTCCCCTGTGTGTCCAGTGATTTCGGTAGCTTTTTCTACTACATTCCTTTAAAGTCTTATGTCTTTAAATACAACTTTTTTTTCTTCCAAGTGCCCTGGCTTGGTGATTAAATACCACCTAGCAAAAAAAAATCATGAGAATGGAAAGGCTACTGTGTTCCAGCTTTGTGCTTAGATGTCTCTGTGTCTTCCACTCTTTTCTCATGTTATTGGTGTCCTCCCATCTTGCAGGAGGAGGTAGCAGATATGGGTCACTAATGCATTCTTTCAAAATCTCTCAGTGTACAAAAATACAGCAGCCACAGACACCTGTGGTCATTTAATGGTCTGGAGTGGAGGCTGTGACATGGCCATATGGTTATTACTCAATTTGATTTCCAGTGACATAGACAAAGGAGTCATACTGATCTGTGGTGACTGCTCACCACCAGGATAAACCTCTCCAGTGTGTGGTTGTGTGGCTGTGTTTTGGTTTGGGGTTGGTTTTTGTTGGGGATTTTTTTTTCCCAGCCTCATTAATGGCTCATGTGACAGAAGTGAGGTGCTGTGATGGCTCAGTGTTCCACTGTGCTACGCTGAGTGCAGTCAAACTTGAAAGAAAATGAGGACCTGGCAGCAGTGCAATAGTGGCTTATGATTGTTTATCTTGATAGAAAGAAAAGACTGAAAGAAATATTTCTTTCTTCCTACCCTTCCTGTTCTTTCAACATCGTCCTATTAAACTCAGCATGGGTTAAATGACCTGAAGGAGAGTGCTGTTATGGCTGCACGCTTTCAAAATCCAGTCACAACTTTTCCACAGTCCCAGAATGGTTGTGCTTGGAGGGGATCTCTGGAAGCGATCTGGTTCTGCTCCCCTGCTCAAGCCAGGCCACCCACTTGTACTTCAGACAGGGCCTCCTGTGTGTGCCCATTTCCTCTGGCCCTGCCACTGGGCACTGCTGAAGTACCTGGCTCTGTACCCTTTGCACCCTCCCTGGAGGAATTTCCAGACACTGATGAAATCCCACCTGAGCCTTCTCTGCACCAGGCAGGACAGCCCCAGCTCTCTCAGCCTTTCCTCATGGAAGACATACTCCAGTCTGTTCATCATCTTTGTGGCCCTTCATTTCACTCTTTCCCTTCGATTAATGCATTTATTGTATGGGGGAGCTCAGAACTCCAGGAATGGCCTCACCAGTGCTGAGGAGAGGGAAGGGATCACCTCCCCCAACCTGCAGGCAATAATTTTGCCTAGGACAGCTCAGGATACCATTAACCTTCTTTGCCACAAGGATACAATGCTGACTTGCGTTCAACATGGATCCTTTTTCTTTCTCTTCTTGAAGACGGGGTGATGTTTGCCCTCCTCTAGTTCCCTGGCACTGCTCACAATTGCCATCACCAACCAGAGATTATCAGGAGTGGCCTTGCAATGGTATCTGCCAGCTCCCTCAGCACTCATTGGTGCATCCCATCAAAACCTTGGATCAAATTCCAGGTGGATTGTGGCTTTCTTAACCGTGTTTCTGCATGCTCAGACAGTGTCTCTTTGCTACCTCCATGTTACCCACCCCTGCTCCACCCTCTGCATACTTCCAATTGTGCCTGAGTTTTGCCAGGATCTCCTTGTTCATCCATGCAGGCCTCTTGGTGTGTATTTGTTTTCTTGCTTTCTACCCATTGCAATGAACCAAACACAATAAAACTTTGTTGAGACAAGCTACCAAGCCAACACAAATCCTTAGGCTGACTCGTACTACAGGCCATTGCCTAATATCTTGTTGGTTTTCAGTCCCTGGGGCTCCTCACTTCAGTGTTTGGAGATATTCAATGATCAGTACCTTTGTCATGCTGCTTTTAGGGTGTATAAATGTGCTTTCTCCCCTGCATTTGCTATATCCTGCATATTCCCTAAAAGGTTTCCAACTGAAGCAAAATACAGCCTCCTTTTCCATAGAACATGACTCCCTTGCTTTGTTACCAAACACAGCCGTCCACACATCTGCTAATTCAATCACTGTGAATCAGATGCTTTCCAAAGTCAGAGCCAGACTGTTTTCATCACCTAAAAGCGAATTGATGGAAGAAGGAATGATTTACATAGATTAATTTCCTGTATCTGGAATATAAACTTGCGTTCAGCTAAGTGCTGGTGCAGACTGGTCAAGGGACCTGTGTATTTTTGTTTGGTGCTATGATAGCATGTTGTAATCTTGCAATATTCCTTTTCCTAGTTGTATATTTCCCTCTGCTTGTGTTTGTAGTCTCAATGGCTTCTAAGCCTGCTGGCAGACTATTCCAAAAAAAGTGAGGGTTTTTCTGGGTGTTATTCATCACGACTCATTAATATTGTGATCTTGTCTGATATTATTAATAAATTCAACTTTTTGATTTGCCCCACTCCTGCTTTTTTGTCAGATGAACCAAATAATAAGACAGTCTTAACCAAGCCCTCTTCAGAAGGAAAGTGCAAACTCCATTTTTCATTCTGAGCAAGGTTTTTTGGGTAAGGCAGTACAGACCAGCAGTAGCTATATCTTGCCATGCTCATCTTCTCTACTTCCTATTGCTAAACCTTAAAGACTGTTTACATCAGGCTGGTGAGCACCTGAATCTGTGTACTTTGTCATTTTGGATTTGGCTGCAGACTGAGGCTTTCCAGCCCCTGGGAAGCTATCCTGGTTGAGGCGGCTTTCCCTTGTTTCCACAAATTTAGCTAATACCTTATGTGGTTAGGACTCTTATCCCAGGATGAGGGCAGATGCAGAGATATGAAGAAATAATGAGTTTTTGTGCTGTCTTTTGAACCACTTGAGCAACTGTGGAAGACCTTCATGGTGCAGCCATTGTAGCAAAAATTGAAGCAGCATGTTCATTTGCAAAGGAAGAGGCGACAGCCAGCAGCATTGCTGTCCAAGAGATGTCCTAAGTCCTGGCAATAGGAGATACTTGGCAAGAAATATGCATCTATGACTGAGGCCTAATGACCTGAACATGCCAGTAGGAATGGGGACAAAAATTCAGCTTGACTGTGAGAAAAGAACGAGTGCGAAGCTGATTTTTGCTACTACTTTTGCCAGTCTGATCCCATAAATGATAAAGCTTTCAGGCTGATCAATGAGCTGTTTGTTTCTCTCTGAAGTCAATTCCCCCTTTTTTCAGAGTACCCTGCAGTGGGTGGCTGCCCGAGGGCTCAGGATCTCAGACACTCAGGAGGGATGATTCGTACTTTTTCTGTAAAGATATTGATGGTTGTATTTGCCACGAGGCTTCTGGGCTTTCCTAGGGAATAGTAGCAAGCATTGGGAGGTGTTGGAAGTGTAATTTGCTCCATGTGTTGTTTCTTTCCTCCCAGCATAAGCAGGACATAGAATAGACTATTTCAGCTGGGAGGAATCTGCTTTAATCAGGTAGGGACAGGGCTCTGCTTTGCCTAGAAATGTGCGGGGAGCACACCCACCTTTTGAAAGGTATTTAACGTTCCAACCAGCTTATTTGCAACTATAATAGTATTTGGGGGTGTAACTGGGTTCCTCTCTAGGCCTGTGAGTTGTGTAAGCCAAGCATTGAGCAGAGGTACCTGGGGGAGGTTCAGCACAGTCCCAGCAATGCCGTCTGCAGTCCTCCAGTGATGCAGCTGCTCAGGCTAAGGCTAATAATTGGAGAGGTTCTTCCATTTAGGCATGGCAGGGACACCGTGAAATCCAAGAGCAAAAACACCCTATAACTTGGTTTATGCTCTCACCAGCTATGCTCTGTGCTATCCTGTGTGAGTTGTCAAGCCTAATCCATTCATTTCTAAACACGACTGCAGATCCAGCCACTCTCGCTATATTTTGTAGAGGGTTTTTTTGTCTCTGAAGGGTTATGTGTTAATGTAAATGTCAGCAGCAATTAAAATGCCCATTCTGCAGCTGTTATCTGCAGTCCTTTACCCCTGGCCTATCAGAAGTTGGTCTAATAGTGGGAAAATTGTTTAGTTCAGCAACGCCTGCTGTGCTGTGAGTGTCAAAATGCCCTTAAGGCAACACCTTCCCTGTGGCTGTGACCCACAGGGACAGCAGGGTGAGCAGGGGCTTCGTGGTGGGCGAAGTACATAGCAGCAGCTCTTCAGATCTTGGCCTTCACCTTAGCTAAAAATCAATATCTATTTCTAAATTTCATGAGAGGAAGCACAATTTTTCCTAGTGTGAAAGTTCAGGCAGTTCTAATAACTGCTGTACTGTAATTAAGTTGCTGGTATTCTGCCACCATTGGGGCGCAGCACCTCAACAGGGCAAAAAATAGTCTGTGCTGCCTTGGCAGTGAACAGGGACACGAGCTTTGACATGTTGGGGTGCGGGGGAGATAGGAATATCAATCTTCCCTCCCCAAAAAATAAACAGTCTGAATGAAATCAGTGACATTCCAGTTGTGTTTGCATCCAGTTTGTGACAGTCCTGCTACTTGGACAAGGACGTTGTGGGAGCCGTGAGCTTCCTTGCTTATCTGCTTGCAAAATTTGACCAGCATTTGTCACGCTGCTAAATTGCACTTTATCTCTGTTCAGATACACTTTTGTGTGTGGCTGCTTTGTGCTCACCTCTGCAACTGTGCTGGCAGCTTGCATGGAGCTTCCAGCTGAGATAGGATATATCAGAAGTATGTTATACAAGTATTTATTGCCAGGCTGGGTGCTCTATCCCATCACCTGGGTGTGCAGAGATTAAGAATGTAGTTTGCTTTGTAAAACATGTAGTGAGAGATCAGTAAGATTGCTGGGATGTAGAGCCAGGCCTGTGTAGGAGGGGTTTAGGGCCCTTCACAGGCAGCTTCTTACCTGGCTTCTGCCTAGGTGCAAAAGTTCAGTGGTTCCCTCCTCGCTGTTTGCAGCAGCATTGCCTGGAGACTAAACCAAACAACTGCTTTCCTTTCCTGCCCTTCAACCGCACCCAAAACTTCTGAAAAACATGCAGGCAGGGGCACACCTCTTGTGCCTGGGATCCCTCGTGGCTCTGGGGTCCTCAAGCCTGAGCACCTGTGACCTGGGAACACTAAAACCAGTTTTAATGCAAAACCTGGTAGAGCATAAAATACTAGTGGAGGTATTTGACACATGGATTATCTACCACTGTTTCCCAAGGCTTGAAGGTCTATTGATGCAATAAATGCAGCCGCAGAAACTGGTGGATTCCTTTGGCCAAGTTTTCCGTTTCTGAGGAACCATTGTTTGTTTGTTTAGAAATTATTTTCTACCCAGATTATGTTGTGATGCAGTAGGAACTGCTCAAAATGAAGCTAAGACACATTATATGAAGCTGGTCAGCAGTTGCCACATTGCCAAAAATGCTGATGAAAGGCACTGGCTCACTCAGTGCATGCCTGGTGGTTTTGTGGTTAATCATTCCAGATGGCCAGGGTATATGTTTGTTAATGGGAGCTCTTTAAGAGCTACTTTAAATAAAAATAAATTAAACCCCAATCAATTTCCCACACAAAGCTTCATCTCCTAAGGGCTGGCAAATTGTCACTGGGCTGGAGCAGATTAAAAGATTTTAAATTTTTTTTTGCCCTTTCTTTCCTGTTCCTCCTCTCAGCTGGATCAAATTTTCCCATGAAAAACACCACGGGCAGGCAGCTGTCTGTCTCATGGTAGTCATGAAAAAGGCAACTTCAAATAAGAAACAGAAAATCTGAAGTTAAACAAAGCAGTTGCGCAAAGTCTGGGGGTTATTTATTTATTTATTTATTTATTTATTTATTTATGTGTTTAATTATGTATTCTTTTAATTTTTCCTGCTCAAAGGCACTTACCTCTGAGCACTGGGGTGTGCCCTGGACTCCTGATGGGATCCTCACCTACTTAGAAGAGACCTGGCACCAAGGCTCACCCTGTCAGGGATCCCTGGAGACTTCCCTGTCTCCAAAGCCACTTCCTCAGCTTCTCCAGTCCTTCAGTTTCTGGGCATGCTTTCTGTGTCAGCTGGCGCCAGGAGTGCAGGAGACCTTCCTGGGGTGGTGTCTCCCTGCCTCACCCTGTGCAGAATCAGTCAATGAGTTCTCCTGGAAAGCATGGTCATTATCTGGCCAGCCTTCCTGCCTTGTTCAGCAGGGCAGGAACCAACACAGGATTTTTCTCATGGTTTTGATACGAGAATTCAAGAATGTATCTCCAATTAGGTAGCAGCCATGTGTGCTGCAGATACAGCCGGATAGAAATATGAGCATACCCAGACTTAGGCTGTGAGGGCAGGGAAAACCAAACAAAAGGCTTTGAAACACCAGGTTTATGATGGGACTTGTAGTACTTTGCTGATGCAGAGTTTAATCACTCTTGTCTGAGCCGGTTAATAAGACATCCAGTAAGGTGATAAAGATATTTCATGTTTGCCTACTGTTATAAAATTAGCTACAGTTCAGGCATTTTGCACCTTTGTCCCTTGACCTATTTTTAGTCACAGTAACTGCAATAACTGCAGTGGTGATTGATGCATTTTAGAAGTTAGATAACACAATAATGGTAAGTCCGACTGATAGAGGGATGAATTGAGAGGTGTAGAGTTGCTTCTAGTACGGCATGATGCTGTGGAAAAGTTGTTTTCGCAAGCAAACCTGATCTTGTTTCGAAACAGCACTCTCGGCCTCATAAGAGGCACGATGTGACAGCACAGATCTGGCAGAAGAAACGAAGAAGAAAATGTTTGCAGTCACTCCCTGTCCACATTGTGGCTGTGTTACTATTGCTTCTTACTGACAGATACTTAAAAGATTTCTGGTTTGAATGAGAGATATCTTTTTCCTCCTTCTAAATTTTGTTTCGGAGGTGAACTTTTTTTTTGTGCAGTGTAATCCTATTCAAAATTATCAAACAGCTTCTTGTTGACTTATGATGTCTGCTGGGGTGAATGCTGCAAAGAAGTAGACTTTCCAGTCCAGCAAGTGGAAGAAAGTCTCTGCAAGCTGGAGATTTGAGTGCAAGCACCAAGTTAGCTACAGGCAGCCTTGTGTGACTCTGAGCACGACTCTGGGTCCAAGTTTTTCAATATACAGTCGTCCTAAGCAGCACTTCTTGGAATTATAGGAAAACAAATAAGTAATTAATTAGTAAATTGTTGGGAGCTACTTTGGGCAAGTTCAAAGGTCAGCCTAAGAATCCTTGATATATGAGCATCTAGCTCTACACAGCAGTTTTCTGTGCCAGACTAAAATGGGAGACAGGCTCTTGCCTAACAATATGCAAACAAAGAGTTTGTGATTAACGGTAGCGTCACGAGTAGTTGCCAAGGACTTGCATGTGACAACACGGAGCATGGTTCAGATACAGTAATTATGCTAAGTGGCACTGGTAACACAGGAAATGTTGGAAGCATTTTTTCTGTGTTGGAAGGTAATTGTACAAACGGACCTGTTGTCACATAACTGCGTCCTGAAAGGGGAACGACATGGAAGCTACTGCTGTGTGATTCCCTGAGATGCCAGCTGCAGAGGAGATCACCTCAAAGGACATGTGGGGTGCCTTTTATAAGCACAGAACGGGTGAGTTGGGAGGGGACCACAGCTGGTCATCCAGTCCAACCTCCCTGCTCCTGCAGAGTCCCCTGGCACGTGTTACTCAGGATTGTGTCCAGACAGCTTCTGAGCATCTCCAGGGAAGATCTCCATGGTCTCTCTGGGCCTCCAGTTCCAGTGCTCAGCCACCCTCAACAAAAGGTCCTCCCTCATGTTCAGGTGGAACTTTCTGTCCAGTTTCTACCCATTCCTCCTGTCCTGTTTTTCAGCACCACGGAGCAGAGCCCGGTCCGTGCTGTGACCCCTCCCTGCAGACAATGGCAGACATGGCTGAAGTCCCCTCTCAGTTGTCCCTTCTTGAGGCTGAACAGGCCCACCTCCCTCAGCCTTTCCTCATCACCGAGGTGCTTCAGTCCCCCAGTCACCTCTGTACCCTTGTTCCAGACTTGTTCCAGGCTTGCTCCAGGAGCTCCACAATAATCCTCAAATGGGGCCCAGATGACAATGATTCCATCCCATATCACACCGTGAGGGCGGTGAAGGCCCTAATGCCCACCACACACTGAGAGGAAAAGTCCCAGGAGCCTTACACCTCTGGGGCTGGGGATGTTCTCTCCCTGTGGAGTTAGGCCACACTCAATTATTCTTTAGAGCAGCTTCTCTTCCTCTGGTAAAGAGAGAAGTTAGAGAAATTACACTTGGGGGGTAACGTGACCTTTTGTGCATGTTTGCTACAAATTTGAGAAAGATTCACTTTGCAAGCTGGGAAAGCAACAAATAAGGTTTCTTTGACATAGCAAAACGGCTACTGAGAAAAGACATTGGAGTCAGGGTAAGTGGAAAAAGGGAATGCTTTCTTGAGCAAAAGATATTTCAGCTCTCACAGGTAAAAAGATTTAAATAGTGGATTTGACGACAAGTCAGATGGATTCAGATCACTAAGTAGCAACACATGTTTTCTCTTGGGGCTTTCCATTTGTGGTTTACCAGCCATGCCACAACAAAAGTCTTTTGCTTTTCTGTGAAAGTGAATCCACTTGTTAGTCTTCCTCCAAAGCTGCATCAACTGTTGCTTTCCTGTGCATGTGTTTAAGTTGCTTGGGACATGTGGTTCATGTGAGCAGCTGTCTTTAATGAAGGCAAACAGAGGGCTGCTGGTGCTCAGGTGCAAGACTGGTCTGGGGGAGTGCAAGGAGCTGGTTTCAGCTCTGGAAGCAGGAGCATGTGCTGTACCTTTGCTCTGCTTGGGGTTGTAAAGTTGGGTGAGAAATGGATGAACCAGCCCAGGCTTAGTGCTGCCTTCAGGCTACTGCGTGGCTTTCGTGGAGTTTGTTGTGTTCTTCAAGGGATTTTGTTGTGTGGGCCAAAATAAAGCCAAGGTGGTCAGCTCTGTGTTGTGTTTGTCTTCCCTTATCTGAGGGCTTTGGAAAGGAGCACTGAGGGATGTGGCTAAAAGCAAAACTGCCACTTTGGGTGGGGGCAATGGCTTGGATGGACTTGTCTCTTGTGTTGATGGATTTAGTCAAACATCCAGAAGAATGAATAGATTTTATTTAAAATATAAACATGGCATGTGAAGATAAAAACCCTGTTAATACAAAATTCCCAAGTCCTTTGAATGGTAACAACTAACTGTCATCTAGGATTTACTGACCTCCAAGAATAGCTAGAACCCTAAGCCAAATAAAAGCACAGACTTTGCAAGAAAAGACTTTTGTATCTAGGCGTATCCATAAAGTAGCCCAGAAGTAAGAAAATCCAAACAGTCCAGATTAGTTTTAATAACATATTGCGGAGTGACTGCTGGGTCATTTCTTACATCTCTGAACTGTTACAGTTGCAGAACATAAAAGTGGAAAACCCCTTACAGAAAAGGCTTCTGTCAGGTACAGCAGCCCCAGGGGCTGCACAAAACAACTTCTTGTGATAGGTAAGGAGGAAACGTCTGCAGGACTTTTTACTGAACCACTAGCAAATGGTTACCCTGCACATCTGCACAGATGTTGTTCACACTTTTGAGGTGTCTGCAAGCTCTCCTCAAGCAAGTTACCTTTAGGGTTCACTGAAGACTAGATTTGGATTCAGAAAATGTTTAATATCTGGATTCATGGACATGAGAGAAGCACATCTACTCAGCTGGGAGCCTCCCTGGGGGTATTGCTTTGACAAAAGGTAACTGCTGCACTATTGCCAAATGGTTCTGGGTTCCACGTGATGTGAGGACAACAAAATTTTCACTTGGCTGGGACTTGAAAGTTGATCTTGATATGAAAAATCAGCGTCTGAGCTCAGAGTTGATACTGGAGTGCCTCTCACACACAGAGCAAGAACAAACAAGGCTATGACTTATTCACAAAAATCATTAATTTTAGTTTAGCAAGTGGTGCAGGAGAGGTCAAGTGTTTCCAGAGCTCAGTTTAAAATAGTAATCTCCATCCCCCTGTGACAAGATGGGGAAACTTCCCATCTGGGCAAGAGAGCTAGTAAAAATTCCTCCCCTTCAAAATTTCATATCATCAGCAAAGTTTACCATTTTGCTATTTTCAACCAGTCATTTTGGCTGACTTGGGGCTGAAACAGCTAGGCACATGCAGTGGCACAAGAAAACTTCAGTTCTTGGCTTTCTGGACATTCATGGACAACACACTGATAGAATTTACACAGGTTTTTTTTGTTTTGTTGGGTGAATGTATGGATGAGATACAAGCACATGTTCAGTTTAAAACCTTCAGTTTAAAATCCTCCCTGGAAGCCATAGGAAAGTGCTTAAACAAAGATTCAGTTGAATCAAGTAGAGCTCAACCACAGTTTTTGTTCCATCCTGAAAAGGGTAAGTCCAGGTAACCTGACATTAACATAGCAGACAGCACTGTTTTTAATTGGTCAGATTTCCACAGCCTGTTTTTGCTCACAGCTGGCTCCTGTTGAAAGTGGAAGTCCCCTTTTTTGGTGGAATATTTGGTAAAAACCAAGATGTTGCTATCAAGGCATTTAAAGAAGGCACCTTCCCTTAATGTCAACACATTCAGTACTTGACCCCATTAGAGCAACTCCTGTTTTTGGAGGACTGGGTCAAAGTTCTGTACAGAGTAACATGCAGCTGGTGAAAACAGACAATGGAAGGATTGTATTCTAGAGAGAGAGAAACATGGAAGAGGTCACGAATCTCACTTTGCAGAGTCCTTCAGTTTTCTTTCTTTGTTTTAGCTGCCTTTCTCCATATGCAATAGTCATCCTCAGGGTAAGGTGACAGCAAGGACATCCCATGCTCCTGAAACGTGGCTGCTTCTGCTCCTGACAGTCCTCAAGGATGATGATGAGAGACTGGACAGTCATCAACTTTCAGTGGTCTGGCACAGAGCAGCTGAGCCCCAGGCTTTCTGCTTTCCCCAGTACAGGTGCCCAAACCACCGACAATCACAGAGGACTGTCCAAAGTGCTGAGCTGGAGTGGTGACACAACTGTTCTGTGGACACAGTCAGTGGCTGGAATGAAAATCCAGCAGATTTTCCTGTCTCTTGTGTTCTAGAAGCTGGTTTTTTTGCCATCTCTCTTGGCAGAAATCTGTCACTTGTATTACAAACAATGCTGCCACTGAGGGAGTGATGCTTCTCTTGACACGTCTCCAGCTGCCCAAATCGTTGGCAGACCTTCCATTTAGGCAGGTGCTGTAAAAACAAAATAACTTCTTTTTATGAAAAAATAAACAAAAAACTTCCCCAGAAACAAACATTCCTAGCACTGTTTTTCCTACTTAACCAGTGGAACAAGCTGCAAAGCTATGGAAAAGACATATTCATGTTGCTGAGAGAGAGCTGACTGGGGAGAAGTCCTGCCTGGATACCCAAGACAGTGGGGGCTTTCTGCCCTCATGCCACAGTCTGGAAGTGCCTCTCTGTGCAAATGGAAAAAGCAGTCTCCTGTTAACATCCCCCTCCCTTGTGAAGGGATATCAGTGTCACCTTGGGTTCATTTTAAACTGCTTCAGAAAATGAGGTGCACAAAGCCTCTGTGTGGCCAAGGGAAAGCAGCTTCCCCAGGCTCCTCTCAGGAAATGAAGGGATTCCTTCAGAGAGTAGTTCAGAACTGCTCCACCTCTAAATTCCTCCTCACCAGAGCCTGCCCCACTGACTGGAATGGGTGTCTGCAGAGACTAACCCCACCAGGATGGAGTAACTCTTCTTTACAACCGACCTTCCTCACAGTTTCCAAACTCCTTTTTGCCTTTGTAACAGCAAAGTTAATTTCAGTAACCTCATTTTGGCTTGCAGTATTCAGGATTCTCACTGCCCATGAAACAATCTGACCCTTTTCATAAGGTGCCAGAAGCAGAAATGCATTTACAGCAGTATTGAAAAGCAAAATCCTGTGGCAGAGCATCCCCCTGGGTGCACCTCCCCAGTGCCTTACCCACCCTCTACCACATGCAACTGGCTTGAAAATACCAAATCGTGATTGAATTAGGCTAGAGTTTCTCCTAGAGCCTATCTTTTGTACTAAGGTACAAAAATACTAAGTATTTTTGTAAGTACTAAGTAAGTATTTGTAAATACTAAGTACTAAGGTACTTTTGTACCAGCTATATTTCTGCATCACTTCTGACAGATACTGGTTTTCTCTTTTGTTAAGAAAAAACAAAGCAAAAAATCTGGACTGATGGAGACTTGACAGCCTGGACAAACTCTTGGCCTCAGTGTTCAACTACCACTACCCTTAAACATTTTCTTCTAACATCTAGCTTAAACCTCCTTGGTTCAAGTCTTTTGTGCCTTAAGTGCAGTGTCAGCTGGGTTAGCACAATAAATAACTTGTCCCATCCTCTCTACAGACACTCTGAAGAGGGCTGTTATTGTGTCCTTAGTCAGCCTGGCCTTCTCCAGCCTAAACAAACATAACCAATCTCTGACCAGAGATCACATTCCCTGGACCATTTTCATTTCTCTGGTATTGCTCCAAGTTGCCCTTAAATTGGGATGCCCAAAAGATGGCCCTCAGAGGTGGGACAGCTTCTGTCATCAGCAATCCACCACAGCTGCTGTCCCACCTCCTCTTCCCACCTCCACCCACAAGTGGTGTGGAGAAATGACAAGGAAAAGACAGTGTGTGGAAGGCTTTGCTTTGTTCTTAATGAACAAATCATGCTACAGCAGCCTTCGATACAAGATAAATATTTACTCTGATTTACGTCACAGAGTTCTTTTTTTACTAACGGGGTAAGTCTAGGGATCTAATCAAGAAGGGTGTAAGTAAGTCTGGAGAAGAAAAAGTTGACCTTAAATGAACTGCTTGTGTTACATTAATGCAGTCCACAGGAACAAAAGGAGAAAATATCTCTTTATTTTAAGGAGAAAATCCATCCTCCTCCATAGATTATGCTCTGCAGGAGAGAGTGCAATGCCTGTTGATGTTCAGCAAATGCAAATGCTGAGGATCAGGCTGCCATCTGGAAAATAACTGACCATTAACCCAGTTTCCATGACTGCCAAAGAAGTTCCTGAAAAAGTTTTTTAATGTAAAGGTTATTTTGCTTCTGCTTGATACTATGAATTGGGTACATTCACAGCATCTACTACAGCGAACTATGCTTTAACTACTACAGTTTTGGTGAAAGCACAGTATTTTCTGCCTGTTCCGCTGAGTTATTTGCTCCAGTAGAAATTACCAAATGAGATATAAAATAGGCAGATATTTCACCCAGTAATCTTGCAAGTCCCCTGTGCTGAGTTTGTTTTTCCAAATCTGTCTTCATTTTTTCACCCAATTTTCATTTTTCTCCTACTATAAATAATAAATGAATTTGTAGACCAGCTGGCCTGCAATATTGCATTCTTGCTTATAAAAATATGAACACGCTGAAGGTCTGAAGAGCATGTTTTTTCTAGGAAAGGAGTGGTTTTTTTTAAATTGGGGGTATATAGGCTAAGGTTCACAGACATGACACAAATGATGTCCCTGTATCCCAGCTAAAGACCTTCTAGGATGTAGTACCTAAAAAAATGCTTCAATTTGTAGCATCCAGCAAGTCTAATCTAAAGGCTTGGGCTCAACTTGAGTACTGAAGCTTGAGACTCAAGTCACCTGAGACAAATAAAATAATATATTTTTAAAACTTACAGTTGAGTCCTCCTTGGTCTTCTTTCAGTTGGACATCTGTTGAAACAAACGCATGGGTTTCAGCATGTAGGATAGATAACCACAGTCTTCAGAAAAAAGAGATTAATATAAAGCAACATCCACTAAAGCTGAGGGTTCAGTGTGCTAAATGTTCTGTAAAATGCAGTCCAATATTCTGTTTGCTTACAACCCGGGCTACCGTTTCGGGAAGGAGAGATTTTGGGACTGAAGCAAAAGCCCTGCTCCCTGCCTTGGGACAGAGTCCTGCCTCACTCCTGGGTTGTTTCTGAAGGAAGGACATGACTCCTACAAGAGCTGCTGCAGATCCTGGACAAGATCAATACCCTGCTTTCCCCGATCTTTTCTGAGGCACCCAGGCTTGCTAGCATTGAGGAAGAGGGCACGGACTGAAAACGTGGATTGTCCTTGTCCGTGAAAAGTGTGGTTGTCCCTGCTCCCTTAGACCTTAGCCCCTGGATAGCTGCAAAGGGGCTTAGAGCAAGTACTCAGCTACATTGGCAGACTCAGTCTGGTCCACAAGATGTCTTTTAGAGCTTTTTTAGAGTCACACATGAGGGCAAATCCAGCTACACAAGGGTACACACGTGACAGTGAGACAAGCTTCATTTCTGCTTGATCCCAGTGGGATCCTGACCCTCAATCATCCAGCCAGTGACTCTAAAGCTCTCAGGACTGAATTATGCTCTGATTTCTGCTTCAAACTGTGCTAAGCTGAGCAAGCTACTGCCTCCAGTCCTGTTTCATGCCATCTGTCCAGAAAGAGCCTGCAGGGATCACAGCTGACAAACCATGGCCCAAACAGGCACAAAATCTGAGTTACTCTCACATCCAGAAATTACTTCCTGTGAGGCTCAGACACAGGAAGAGCAAACCATAAAGAATAACATATCCTGGGGCACTGCATTTCCTCCCCGAGGCACCCCAAGTTTTTGATAATGGCATGATTCCCTGCTGCCACGTGAAAATAGCTTAGTCATACTTTATCTCTTCCTGTTGGATAACATCAAGTCTTTTGGCAAGTGAAAAAGGATTCTTAAAATTTGGTCATGCAAATGAAGTGTCTCATTACCTCTATAGGACGCTAGATTAGAGGACCTCCTTCTCCACAGCAAGCAGATTAAAACGGTTAGAAGACCTATCACAAAGACAATGGCAATGATGCCAGCTGCTTGAGCACCTCGTCCTTTTTGTCCTAGGTTTTCATCATTTTCTGTGCCAGAACCATTGCTTTCCTTCTCCTGTGTGTCTAGAATAAAATAAAAAAGGATGTCATAAGGTGTAGATTTTCACATTTCACACCAGGCAATTATTTCACCACGTTTTACCTGCATAAAAAAATTCGGAAGGGCTAAAGATTTGTGCTATTCATACCACTGTGATTCTGGTGATTCCTTCTGAGCAAGACACATCTCCAACTAATTATGTCTAAATACCAGTTTACTCTTCCCTGTCATCATACTGCATCCATCCTTCTTTCTTCCTTTTTCTTCTTTCCCTCCAATTTTGAGAGACTGTATGTTTGGGCTTGTATCTAGACTCAGTTGAAAACAAATCTATGTACAATTTTTAATGTAAATCTGATGGTATCCAGAAAAATGGGTGAAAACCTGTTTCCCTGAAGTTAGTGAAGAATTTTCACTCATTGCTGCAAATCGAAGGTTTCAAATCACGTCTCTTACTCTTTCAAATGTGATTGTGAGACTTAAAAAAAACCCCTAAAAATAGTAATATGGAGGTCTTTTCCCTCAGAAGACAATATGACAGAATGCCATTAGGAAACTAATGATGAGGTTACTTCGTTTTCCTTTAATTTGAGGTGACAGTATCACAAAACATTATCACATTGTGTATTATCACATAAACACTCTACTGTGCAACTTCTGCTCATGTGTTCAATTTATGTTCCTGGAAATAGTTTATATCATCTGCCCACACTCATGGGATCAGTGTTTGGGGTGTTCAGGTAAATTAACTGTGGGTATCCAGCTACAGTTATGGAAATGTTCCAACCTCCTTGCACCAGGGTGCAGAGACCTGTGAGAGAAAAGTGTGGCTGGAGGCAGGACCAGGAACAGCAATGAGATCAAACAGCCACCTCCAGACCAGCCTTCCCACTCCAGACAGATTCTCTACACAGCTTTTTGGAAATAATGAACTGCAGCAGTGGTAGTGTAACTATAAATTCTTAATAGCTTTGTGTTTTTTAATAGCTTTCTGGTTTTGTGAAGAGTTGAGTGACTAAATACTTGCTTTCACTATTAATCATCACGTCAGCAATAAATAGCACATTCTATTTGTGCTATTAGGTACATTGTTCTATTGAGCTCCCATGGCCCATTTGCTGCAGACCTAGTTTAAGTCGTGCACTGTATTAAATTGAGTTTTGGAGAAATTGAAAACTGAACTTTGGAGCTAGGCAGAGTAAAAAGCAAATGTGAGTGTTGCAAGGCTGTTGGGTAGGGGGTCAGAAATCATGGATCTGCTGTATAGTAGCCCCTAAAAAACAACCTGACTCCCCAAACCATCATGTTCCTGGGAAAATCACCATTTTCCAACCTATCCCAGAATAATTGAGTCCTGTCTTAAAAGGGTAAAGCTCAGTGACTGCCTTGGATGCAAGAGCTTCTCGGTGCTGCTCTCATAACACACTTGGTGGCTTATTCATTTCAGTGTGGAAGAGTTAAACATCAAATCCCTGGCTAAGCATAACTAGAGCTTGAAACAAGGCCTGAGATCTTCTCAGCACTTTTTGGAACTACTGAATAAATGCATAGCCCTCGTTAGTGCACATCTACAGACAGAGACACACTGGTTGATGTTCCTGCTACCTAGAAAACATGAGGTAGCATGAAGGGACTTACAGTTGGCTGATAGGTTTTCCTGCAGCATCTCATTTTCTATGGAGCACTCTATTTGCATGTTAGAAGTGACTTTCACCTTCAGTCTGCTGAAAACACTGAAAGTGCCATTGTTGTGGGGTATGATCTCTAGCTCTGTTGGAGACAGGAGACTGTTGTTCACTTTATTGATCCAGTAGACGTTGGGCTTTGGGTATCCATTGCCAGACCTGCAGTTGAAGGTCACCTCTTCTTCAGTGCTGTCATCGTTTCTTATTGGTCCACTGAGTATTGGTTGGCTGTAACTCGCTGGAGAGCAAGAAGAAAAAGAAGTAGTTGTTGACAATTTGAAACATACTGGAAAGGCAAAATTTTGAGATGGATTCTGAGGCCAACCTGCTGGATTTCACACCACCCTCATGACTTGAAAGAGAAACGCCTGCAGGATTGGTCTGTAAGCCAGAGAGCTGAGAGAACCCCTGGGAGGGCAGAAAGCTAAAGCCAAACCCAAAGGAAGAAAGGACCAAATTAAGCTGCTGTCACCCGGTCACATGCAAGAGCCCTCATATCCATGAAAAACAAGAAGAAAAGAAACACATGCTGGAAAAACAGTTTTTACATGCATTCTCCAAGGTTTACATTCCTGTCTGTAACATTTAAATTAAGCAGACTTCATTTCAGCAAAGGGCAGAAGTCTCTTTCAAAGTTAAAGGTGTGCTTAAATGCAATATTGAAATAGCACAAATTTGAAAAGCAGAAATGAGAATTTGGGCAAAGTGACACAAATTCTTACCTGCTAAACTGAGAGCCACTTCTGCCTGGTGAACCACTTTGGGATATTCAGTTGTGTCCTGCACTACACATTTGTATGTATGTCTATCACTCTGGCTGACATTTAGTAATAGCAGAGAAAAATCACCGTTTTCCAACCTATCCCAGAATAACTGAGTCCTGCCTTTAAAGTGAATACACTGATTACTGTTATTGTCTTGGCCAGACATCAGTGCATGTACAACTGAACACTTTTCTTGATAGGAATCACCAGCTATTTGCCAATATACCCGTAGATTTTTTAATTGCAAGTTGTTTTTGTTATAAATGCAGCTTAATGTGACGTTGTCTCCAGGTTTACTGATGATGTTCTTCTCTAGTGCAATAACTACAAGATTAAAAGAGAGAGAGAGAAAAAGGAGAGGTTATGTGGGGAAAAATAATTATTTTCAAGTACATTCTACCACACATAGACTCCAGTATTAGTTCTATAGCAGGTGGGTGAGTGTGCTCACTTCATAGTCATTCCTACCCCCCAAATTTCCAGTGGCTAACTCTCTCCATGTCCATTTGTCTGTGCACTGTCCAAAGGGACCTTTTCTCTGAGAGCCAACCAGTCTTAATCATTCCCAGCCCCATGGATATCCACATTTCACTTTGCCCACTGACTGCAGACATATATTCAAGTCCTAATGCTTTAATAATCGCTTCTTTTTTTTTTTTTTAATTAACAAAAATGCCAAATAACTCCACTTAGATCACAAGAAATGGAAACATTGATAAGAAAGAGCGCTGCCATTATTTTGAGACCCACATAACTAAGAAGGGGAGTAAAAGCAGTATTTCTCAAAGCCGGCATGACAAAGCAACCACATTTTACTGCTACTATCAGTGACATCCTCTCAACAAATACACTCAGCTGGCAAACCAGCACGCCCAGATACCTCCAGTGACACATTCATTAGACATTTACATCTTGAGGATCACTTGAGGTAAAGTCAGGACCGTATCTGGCTTTCAGAACATTTTTCCAGCCTTCCACACGTGCGAAAGGCAAAGGCGCGAGGTGGCTGACAGCTGATGCAGAAAGCACAGGTCAGGGATTCCCACAGGGCTGGGCAGCTCTGCCCACAGCCTCCCTGCTGAGGAGGATCCATCACCTCCAGACCAGCAGCCAAACCCTCGCTGGTGCAGCTGGCTGGTGGCACCAAAGCAGCGAATGTGTTGTGAGTGTCAGGCTGGGGGGCAAGAGGGGGTCAGGCATGGGGCTGGATG
Organism: Melanocharis versteri; assembly: GCA_013397845.1. Classification (NCBI taxonomy): domain Eukaryota; kingdom Metazoa; phylum Chordata; class Aves; order Passeriformes; family Melanocharitidae; genus Melanocharis; species Melanocharis versteri. Next base: position 135,721 of record VZTG01005661.1, on the reverse strand, counting down.
GGAGAGATTACAGCTGGGGGAAGAGATTACGTGGGTGGATGATTGAGGGAAAGGAAGATGACAGGAGTGAAGGTTTGGAAATGCAGAAACAGTGCGTGGTGAGGTGGGAGGGAGGCGTCGACGTTGAAGGGGGACCTGTCTTTGTGAGGGTGCACTGGACTCAGAAATAGCTCACTACACATCTGAGTTGGGCACCCTGGTCTGAAAACACCACTGAGAAAGGCAGGATGTTTACCGGGCACTTAAACTCTGCGGGGTGGGACTGGAAGTGACAGGCTTGAACTGCACCACAATTCCTTGGCTCAGGCTTTGGGAAACCCATTGGAACAGAAGGAAAAGTAATGCCCTGGCAAGATGGGTGCACCTCCATCCCTGGCCAGAAACAGGCCAGCCAGCTTCTATTGAGACTGAATCTGGTACAACTTGTCCTGATATTGGGGCCAGGGAGTTTCTTTGGTAACTTTATTGAGGTCTTTCTCAGTGATTAAGCAAGAACAGAGGAGAGAACTCTAAAACCATTTAAATATCATCAGGCAATGCGATTTAATTCCACCTTTGTTTTGCGAGGGATATTTTAGAACCGTAGTAAAATTACTAATAGTAGGAGTAAATTTACTCCTAATAAGTAGTAGTAAAATTACTAATATTGGCTACTTGATAGCGTGATGTATAATTCTACTCTTGAGTATACAGGCATGTTAGATCTGCTTAGCAGCAGCTCTTATTACTCCACTTCTAAGGCTTTTTGTTGACAGAGATAAGTACACAGGGAGGTCTCTGAAGCAAGCAAAGCAATCTGAGCAAGAGCATCCATAAGGTCCCTTGCTGTTCTCTGTAACGAAACTGATAGAAATGGATTGTGTCTTCTTTCCCTGATTCATGTCAGAGAAACATTTCACACTAAGGAATTCTTCAGTATCTCGTAGAAAACACAGCGATGTTTGTACTGTACATTTTACAACTACTTTGTGCGTTTGGCCAAACATATTAAAGGGACGGCAATTTAATTTTTAACTGAGTTTTTCTGAACTTACCACCTTTCAGGATATGAAGGAGCAGTAATGGAAATCCATACCTAAAACGAAAAGCAAACAAGAGTGTTACAACTGACTTTGCATCTCTCTTGTTTAAATAAGCAATAAACCCAATTTTGATTGTTTTAATATAGTGGCAGAAGTAGGTAAATTAGGTACTGCTCCTGTGTAATGCCCCATTAAGTATTTGCATTTTTGACAGCTGCAAAACTTCTTTATACAACTGAGCAGTGGTTTGGCAGCCAAGGCCACAAATAGCAGCAAAATGCACTAATATTGGAATCAGGGCAGAAGGCATGAAGCTGGTGATGTGCCTGTCTTCTCTTCTGAAAGAATTGATCGGCTTGCTGGACAAACAGGCTCTGGAGGTTATCTGGGTCACTGGGAAGGTCAGTGGTGGCACTGGCCAAAACCCAGGTTTTCCAGTCTTTTGCTGAAACTCAAGGAGTTATGGTTTTATCTGGTTAAAGGACAAACAGCAGCTGACCATGCTGCCCACCAGATTGTGCACTCAGTAAAAATGTGTAAACAGGAAACCTGCTGATAGTGGAGAGCTGTGCAAAGGTTTTTGCTGGGAAGAATTTGGTGTGTTTGATTACCCAGGAGGGGCAAATCTGTGCAGGAGTTTCCCCGAAGGAAAGGATGCCATCAGAAACCCAGTTTAACCCATCTATAAAGTCCAAGTGATTTAACTCTCATCCCACAGGGATGGAGATAAATGGACAGCACTTGCCTGTGAGTTACTTTAAAACAGCCTTTCACCACCACACCTAGCCACACATTGTGCTCTCCTTCCTCCAGACTGCTGTAGGAAGGGAAAGGAAAGGAAGATAATGGAAAGGTTTTGGAATGAGAACTGCGTGGCTGCAGTTGCCCGCCTTGATATTGCCCCAGGTGCAATAAGGTTGCAAAGCTGAGCTGACGGGCAGAGTGACAGGAGAACTGGCCTGTCCCCAGCTCGCCTTTGGCAAGCAGGCAGGGCTGTGAGGCCACACTACCCGGGTACAGCTGGCTCCCTTCCCCCGGTGTTCTCAGCCCTCAGGCAGGCCCAGCACTGAGCCCAGCAGGCCATGTCCACTCAGGATGGAGCTCCAGAATCTCCTCCCCAGACTGGTTGCTGCCTTCCCTCCAACCCAACCCAACCCTGCCCCGCCTGCCTCCAAGCCCTAACCTAAGAAGCCATTTCTCACTTCGCTGTGCTTTACAAAATCCCCTCTCTTCCAGGCTTCTTGCCCTTTCCCCACAGCTTCTGCTCCTTTGTCCAGCCAAGCACAGGAATTCATACATCACTTCCCAGGCACAGCTTTGTTTCTGCCCAGCTTTACTCCTACCATTTGCCTGGACACAACCTGGGGCTCCTCTGCTGTGGAGGAGTGTCTCTAATTCCCACCTAACCCCCAAGAAAATTATGATCCTTCATATCCTTATGATATTCAGCTTCCCATGCAGAAAGCAGAAGACACTCCTGACACAAAATCTACCTCTATTTGAAGCCCCATTTCCAGAGACTGAGGTGGAGAAAGTTTAGGGGAGAACCAGTCTGAATTGTATTACTTTGTGTATAAAGAAAACACTTTATTTTCTTTTTCTGTGTCCTTTGAAATTGTTTGATTGATGAGGCTTGAAAAGTTCAAGTGGATGCCCAGTGTGGAAAATTTCTGCTCTATTACTTCAGTAAATCTGCAATTAGTCTCAGAGGAAGTCTCCCAAGGAAGCACACCTAAATATTCTGCTCTCTGACAACAGTGGCTTTTACACGTGGATTTGTATCTTACTCCTGTTGTACTTTTTACACTGTGCAGGAGTCATCACTTTTGTGCCAGGCATGTAGAGGTCTGTTTTGGCAAGCTCAGCTCATATAGTCCTCAATCTTTCTTAATACCATGCCTTTTTTTTTTTGTTTTAATATTCCCCACCCAAGTTAGAAGCTATGGAAATAGCAGCTCATTTGAATAGAATGAAAACAATAACTGACTGATCTTTATGGGACTCTTTAGGGAATTTCCCGTGGTAGGCATTTGCTAATGTCAACAAACACTTAGATATTCAGCCAGAACTGACACTCATATGTATGTATACAAAGCGGATCTTGAATTTAACTTCAATAAGTGATGCCACAGATGGACAGATCCAGAGATGCTTCATCCTCCTGCTTGAAGGAGGTTGCAGCTGTGGTTTTGTGGGGGCAGTGTCAACCCACAATGTTCCCCTGGAATAACTTCAATTCCAAACTTCAGTTGGAAAAAGGGAGAAATGCTCTGCCTGCAGAGAAACCTCCCTTTTGACCTCTACATTCACTCAGCTCCTGTGTCCATCACATTAGCAGTGAGCTTAATTAAGTGCTGGCATAGCTGCCCTTCTTCGGGTTTTGCTCTCCTAACTTAAAAAAAATATTTTAATTCTTTTACTTTTTCAATTCTTTCCCACACCTTCCTCTTCTGCAAGTTTTTTAAAATGCCGTGTGAAACAGGAGAAAGTTCACTTCCCCTTTCATATATTCTTGCTGGGTGAGATCATTCTTCCTACCAGCCAAATTTTCAACTTTTCTTCAACTTTTTCATCACTACTCATTTTAGAGCCATGGGACGTTGCTGCTGTGGCACACTCTAGCCAGGCAATAGATATCCTAATGCTTGCAATAACAACTTTCGGTTCTTTGCTCCACTGCTGAGACGCATTTTGTCCCCCAACCTTGTGGCGACACGGCTCTTCTCGCATCAGCAGGTGCCCATAACAGGTCACCTGCGGGGCTTTTCTAACACCTGCTGTAAAGCAGCGCTACCCTGGGCAATAAACCCCAGGTGAGTCACGTCCCACCGCAACCCTTCAGCTGAAAATATCCATAAAAGGCCCGTTAATAGCCCGGAGCCCTCGGTGGCCGCGTACGGACAGGGGACCCCTGCCCAGGCTGACGGGGAGCTCCGGCAGCACTCGGCTCCGCTCCCGCGGCTCCGGGCGCGCTGCCGGCGGACGGGACCTGCTCCGCAGCCTTGTCCCGGGTCCGGGGGTCGCCCGTGCCTCCATTTAAGCAGCCCAACCCCCGCCAGCGCTTTCCCTGCCCGCTGCAGCGCCAAAACTCGCCTTTCCCTACGGGGGACGCGCATCCCCGCCCGGGGAGCGGCCGCCGCGTCCCCCCTCGCCCCGGCGGCAGCAGCGACCCTTCCCCCGCGGCCACCACTCACCCTCGCGGCTTCATCGCGCCCGAGCCGTGCCGAACCAGCCGTGCTGAGCCGAGCCGAGCCGAGCAGCTGCCCGTCTTGAGCCGTTCCCTGTTCCCTCCCACGCCTCCTCCGCCGGGGGTTTCCGCCTCCCGAGCGCCCGGTGCGCGGCCGGCGCTGCGCCAAGCGGGGACCCGGCGTGGGTCGGGCTCGGCCACCCGCCCATCCCCGCTGACACAGCTCCGGAGCCTCGTCGGTGCCGCTGGATCCCGCAAACCCATCTTCCCCGGAAATCCGTGTCCCCTGCCTTGAGGACGGCGGTCCCCATCAGGCGGGACGCCCCTCACGGCTGCTGGGGAGCACTGGGGAGCCAGGGCTGGGCGGCTTTTGCCTCAGCACGGAGACAGCGGCATCCTCTCGGCCCTGCGAGGCGCCGGAGATCGGTCCTGAAACACGGAGTTTTAATCGNGATAAAAAGACTTTGTATTGGATTGTACTTCGCTTCTGCGGATTAGGGAACTATCCCACGTGAAGCCCGGCGCTGAAATAAACACACCCTTTCTAACTTACTGAGTTAGAGAGTCTTTGTCCGTCTCAATTAGATATCGATATTAGATCTTTATCCATATTTTAATAAATCAGTCCCACAGCCCCGGGGGAGGGCAGGGGCTGCACCCGCTGCGCTGCGGGATCGCTGAGGATCCTGCCTGGGAACCGGGGAAGTTGTGTTTCAAAGCACATTAGGTGTATGTTTGCATAAATAGCGCATTTGTTCTATATTTATATTTTGTAAATAGCTGAGTGGGATTTGATAGAGAGCACAGTGCCGCTCCTAGAGCTGCCGTAGGTGTGAGGGTGAGGGGGGGTTTTAGCACCATTCGGGTGTTTGAAAGCTCCGGTTCTCAGCCTCGGCAGTTTCCTTTTCGGCTCCACATCAATGGCTGTGTTTGCCTTCTTTGTTGTCAGGACCTTCAACTCAGCTGGGACCTCTTTGCCAGCATGAGCGTTTGTGACACAGCACAAAGCTGTCACAGCATCAGTGGTTAAAGTCTGCCACGTTCATGTTTTATTTTTTCTTGGTTTTAGTCACCGTGGGAATGCAATTACTTTGTGCACAATGAACACGAAACTCTGGGGTTGTGCAAGACCCGCAGGTCTCAACGCCATTTCCGCTGCCAGCCAGCAGCAAGAAGGGGGATTTCAGTTTTGGGTCTTAAAGCTGACACTACTTCAGCCTCTCTGTGTATCACTGATACCAGCAAATCAGTGATCAGTTTGGGAGGGTAGGCTTAAATTCGTGCTAAAGTTAAAGGAAGATAAATACTCCTATGGAAATATGCCTGAATCAGAACATATTTGCAATAGCCAATTCATGTCTTTCACCGAAATATTTCCTGATGGGGTATCTTAGTTTGGGAACTACTCTTTTGATATTTTAGGTGTTGTTTAAATAACAGGCATTTAGTGAATGGGGATGCACATGGAATCAGTTCTTTGTGGCTAAAAACCTCCTGACTTTAAAAGCTTGTGAGTTTATATGTGATTTTTTTACAGTTCTGGATATAAATTTTTTCTTTCTAAGATGCATAATTTGAACGAACTCTTCTGCTGTTCTTTGCAATGGTTTCTATCCTGCTCTTTTCATACATGTTAAGAGCAGCCTATTAATACACGTATGTACCAGTTTTGGTGGAAAGTAATTTCCCAATAAGCAAGACAGGCAAATGCATCTCCACAGCCAGGAATCTCTTTCGGAGTTGGAAAGCTCAGGTAGCAAACGTCTCTGCTGCCTGCATCAGGCTTTTGAATGTGCATTGCCTGATGGATTTTTAATCTATTAGACAGCCTTGTCTTCTATGTCTCTTCTAAATGGTGTTCATGAAGGCCCAGCCTTAGGCAGGTCCTAAGTTGCCCTTACCTGCAGAATTCCTCAGAGGGCTTGAAATATAAGAATATTCTTCTGCCCGTGACTCCATTCCTATGACACACACTGAATACCCCGGGGTTAATAAAAGCAGGTACTCACTGCCAAATCGTTGCCATTACGTATAAGTTTTTTTGGGGAGTGCTTCCCTTTTTCTTCCCATACAAGCAAAAAAAGAGAAGCAGCTGCATCTGATACAGTTCCTTGCATTTACACTGAATAGCATACAATAAAATTTTTATTCTTTTGGATGCAGATTTGTTAATATGCCATTGGCTGGCAATAAGTTGAGGTATTTGACTCAGGGTCAAAACAGAAACCTCAGTGACATGATCTTTGCCCTACAAGTATCCCATCAAAAATAAGATGAACAATAACACACAGGGGTGTTTGAAAAGCCTGTGTGAAAAGTTTTCATCAAAGATGTGGCCCCTCATTCCAATTACCATATGCTTATAGAAAAATTTAGACAGAGACAGCTGAGTTCCTAGAGTGATTTAAAAACACCCTAATTGTTGACAGCTAATTTGTCCTCTCTTTGGTGTGGCCACATGACTTGACACAAAGCATCTAAGGCTGTCTGGAGAAGAAAGTAACCCCTATAGCTTGTGTGTGGCAAATATGTTGCCTATAGACTTTGAAACTAGAAACACTGGGAAGAATTGGGGGAAAAAAGAGAGGGAAACAATATCCCAATTTTTCCAGGCGATGAGACAGAGAAGTGAGAGCGCTGTTGCTTTCAAATGTGTGTCATGCAAAGACAACTGGAGCAAAACACCCATCTTATTAATACAGTTATTGAGAATCCAGAGTGACTTGGTTTTGTGAAACAGAGACTTACCTCTCTCTACATATATAAAAGAAAAGAAGATCTCAGACAGATTGAACACCTTTGGGGACAGGAAAAAGGGGTGACATGGCTGTGTGTGGTGTGGAGAACTTCAACTATGTTTGGAGTCAGACAGCCATGAAAGAAATGCTGTGACACCTGAAATATATCATGTCCTTATGGAGTGGTGTCCACAAATCTCTGGCTTTTGCACTGTGGAGGTTTCAGTGCACGACACTGAAGCTAGTAAAGTGTGACTTACAACTGAGAAAAAAGTCAAGAGAGAAATCACAGTAGCTCTGGCCACTTGTGTGATTTTATGTAGGGGTAAAGAACAAAAGAAGGGACAAGGCATGAATGATTTTGCAACACTTTTCCAACACCTTTTCTCTGCCTGCAGAGAAGCTAGTAGAAGTAGCAAATGGAAGAGGGACACTTAATAGAGCATGAGGGGAGGACAGCGCACAAACACAAATTGTTTCCTTGATGAGTGGAGACAGTGGAGTGAGACAGCAAAGCTGAGTGCTAAGAACAGTCTGGTGATGAGGGAAAAGATGCAATTGCAATTAAAGTATCTTGTGATTCTGAGAAAATCATTTGTGAGAAGTGAATGAACAAAGAGGAAACAATAGTCTGTCTGTTTGCTCTCTAGCTCACATTTTGTTGTCGCACCAGGCACTCAGGGCATTGGCCAAAAATACCACTTTTAACACCCAAATTCCAAGATTGTTCCACGCAAGAGAGGAAATCTGTAGTCCTGTAAAACACGTGTTTTGGGCGAAATGTGCTCTGTGTGCCTGGAAATGGCAACCCATTTGTTTATACCCAGAGAAAGAAAGTAAAGTGTTATATTTAGTTATGTTGTTAGAAAAGAGCTCTGGTATTCACAGTTCTTTACCAGTCATGCACGTTGAGGTAGTTGATTTCCTGTTGTTTTAGGAATAGCAAGGGAATAAATAACTTGGCAATACTTCTCCCTGCTCACCGTGTATGGGCATGTTTAAAAAAAAAAAAAGGATTGACCACGATATGTCATCACTGAAAATGTCTCTTGAGCCTCTTGTATTCAGGCCCTGTTATCCTGTGTGGAATGATTCCAAAGAGAACAGTGCTCTTGCTGTCTGAATTGCCCTGTGCTCCTTTGCTCACTTTCGTTTCTGCCAGATATCCTTTGCTCTGATCATTTACTCAGGCCACTAGATAACACATCAAAGAATCTGTTTGGGAATAGATTTCACAGGTTTTAGAGTGTGAAATGCCTTCTGGAGAAGGATTTCTGTCTTTTGCCCAGGTTCACTACATTGACTACAAGAATGACACGAGAGGGAACACAGCTGAATAAACTCAACCTCAAGCCAGATGCAGATGCCTTTAGCTGAGGAGGAGAAGGAGCAGATTGCCTGAAACCACCCAGCAGAAGTTTTCTTTCTCCAATAGGAAGCTGTTAGTTTTTTAGGACAACTTCTTCAGCATGGCATTTCTAATCCCACATAACACAGAGAGCATTGGAAATCCTCTGAGTGATTATAAAAAAACCCATCACAGCTGAGCCTGGATCCCAGTGACTGGCAAACTCTCTACAGAGACCATGAAGAGGGATCCATGGCGCATACATTGGCTGTTCTCTGGTTAGAACTAGAACATGAAGGTATTTAGAACCTGCCAAAACTCATTTCGAACCTCAGCCTTCCCAAACTGTGGTAAGATGAAGTCCATAAAATGCCATGCAATTAACATCTCTTTTTGTTTGTGATCCTGGCGATCCTCTGTGAGGAGAACTAATGAAATGTTCAGAGAAAGTGCTTAAGGGCCATCGTGGCAATATCTGAACAGGTGAAACATTTTTCAAATGCAAACACAATTACGTAAAGTCTCAAGATTAATATTTACTCTAAGGACATAAAATGCAGTGCAGGTATTTGCTGTACAAATTAAAGACTTTTGTTTCATATCTCACTGCACATCAGGAGTTTTAAGAAGCAGATTAAAAGAAAAATATTATCCGTCATTTTATAGCAATAATTGTAACTTGCTTATGATTATGTCAACATTACATTGTTAAAGTAAATGAGCTCTGATTTCAAATTATAAAGCACTTTAAGCATGGGTTTGAAAACGAATATTGTGTTCCAAGTCTAAATAGACCTTATAGAAAGCTATTTTAAGAACAGATATAGTAAAAAATAAACTTAACACTACGTTAGAAAGCAAATATGTATCTGTCCTGCTATAAGCCATTGCCATGAAGTAAAGAATCTAGCAAATTTTGGAAATCAATCTCTGATATGAAAATATTCCCTCTTGAAGAAAAACAACTGTATTCCTGGATACATTAGTGTCAGAGCAAAACAGTGCCCATCACATACCAAAAAAAGTTTTACTATTGTCTTTAGAAATAAAAAATTTAGAAAAGTGTTTATTTCTCCTCAGAGCACAGTCAAATAGGAAACCATGTAATGCAACAGGATACGATGTGGGTGCCAAGTAGTGAGAAACAAGAACTGAAATCTGTATGACTTAATGTTGTTTATTGAATTATTTGATAAAAATACTACTAGGTTTTGATGAGAACTGTACTTTCATTTTATTGTAAAAAGCTGGTTTGGCCCTTAAATACCTCAAAAAATTCCCTCTGATACTGCTTGCAATACGAAGTGTAGATATGGGGTAGAGTGGCATTTGGGTTTTTGAAAATGTGGTTGCAGGACAGATGAGTGGTTGGGCTGAATTCCCCTAAAAGCCCTGTGTTTTCAGGAGGTGTAGTGGTCAGGACATTAAGGCTGATTCTATAACGGGTTAGAGGCAGGTCTGTAGCTGTCAGTACAATGAGTGCAGGTGGGGATCTGCCTGTGAATGCTGCCTGGATTTTGTGTGTGCTGCCATGCCATGAAATGCAGCCATGGATGTGCCGCCTCTTTCTTCTGGTCACAGCAGGACAGGGCTCACCCCAGGAAGTAAAAAAGGAGCAATATTGCGTGGCTCATCAGCTGGTGATCAGCTGTCCAACATCTTCCTCCAGCCCCTGATGCTGAACTTCTTGCACCATTGATTGCATAGATGTAATAGTTGGTAATGTTTTAATTCTGACTTTCCTGACTTCTTTACTTCTTTTTATTTCCTGGCACTTGTCTCCAGCCGATATTGCAATCTGGCCTCTTTGTCCTTTTCCCATCACTGGTGTGGGTGTGATGTAATGCTGCAAGCAAGCTTTGGTGGGGCAACATACACTGCTGTACCAGTTACAGCTCAGAGAGAGAGAAAAGTGGTTTTTATTTCTCAGTTTTGTTTGTCAGATTATTTATTGGCACTTTATTTTGCCCTTTGAGAGAGAGAGAGAAAGGAAGAGGGAAAGAAGGAAAGAAAGAGGGAAAGAAGGAAAGAAAGAAAGAAAAAGAGGGAAGGAAGAGAAGAGAAGAGAAGAGAAGAGAAGAGAAGAGAAGAGAAGAGAAGAGAAGAGAAGAGAAGAGAGAGAAAGAAAGAGAGAAAGAAAGAGAGAAAGGAAAAGAAAGGAAAAGAAAGAAAGAATGAATCTACCTCACAGAGATGTAGGTGCTCCTGTGACAGGTGAAGGCAATAATGTGATCTTTGTCTAGACACATTCCAGAGATAATTCACTCTGACTTCCATTTCTGAAGGGGAAATTTCAAAGACACTGCTCTTTTGTAGGAAAAGAAGTCATGATCTGCCATAACTTGATGATATTTTGCCTTTAATGACATAGAAATAATTTTTCCTGGGGTAAAGGAGGATGTGATCTGGCAGGGTGTCAGCTGCTTGGTGAACACTACCCATTCTGATGTTACTTCCCTGAAATACTCCAGAAAGCAGTGAAAAGGAGATGAACTTTGCCACACATCTACCCTCACTTGGGTGCTCATGCTGCACAGCCAGCACTGTGAAGCAGACATTGACCCCTGACTTTGTGACATCTGAGGGGACCTTGCTCAAGAGAATGCTGGGCACCCCTGCTCTGCCATCCGGCTCCAGCCCTTCAGCTTCCCAGGCATCAGCCCTTCTGGGACCTGCTCCTGGGGTAGCTGGTTTCAGCCACAACACTCCCTTTGTTGCACAGAACAGAGAGAACCCGGCCAATTTGCTTTCTGAACATGCTGCACTGGAATGATAAGAAAGCTGGCTGGCCCCCAGGGCTGACAGACTTCCCTGCCACCTCCACCCAGGCTCCCTTCAGACCTCGTTCTCCTGAGCCCAAAGGCAGTAGCAGAGGAAAGAGGAGCTGGAGACTCCAGCATATTTGCTCCCACAGGCACCCCACTCACGTCCTGTCTTGCTTGGGATCTGTGTTTGTTATGGTGCCTTTGCAGAGGCCAAAGGACCACTAAACCTGCTATTTTTGACTCCTCTAAGCCAGCAGAGTCAATGGGCCCTGAGCTCTTCAGCTAATGCTTGGCTGAAAGATCTCCAGGTTTAACCTAGGACACCAAGGCAAACACATCCACATGGATCTGTTATGTCAGTCTGTGGCTCATTCCAAGAGCTCATTGTTCTTACTCCTAACAACTTCTTCACTCTCGCGTGGCAGTGACCCGGATTTGCTTCCAGTCTTTGGTTTCCCTTCTCATTTCTGTGCTGGAGGGAAGAGTGGCTACCTCCTCTCTCCTCTCCCTCAGCCAGCCATTTGACGGGCTTTGTGCCACAGCATTGCACTGAAATACGTTGCTGTTTTTTGTGAACATTGACCTTTCATTGCATTTCTTGCTTTTCTGCAGCTTGAGGAATTGTTGACACGGCCTACTGTTCTTCACCTGTACAGCAGTGCAGCTAAAGGTGGAATAGAACCCAAATTCAAAGGCAGTTCAATGAATGAGTCAGTACAAAAGGACTGACATGCTTTAAAGGCGCAGAATCAGGTCCTTTGCCTCTGCTTCCTCAGAGGAACAACATATCAGACAAATATTAAGTTTATAAACACTTCTGTCTATTCTTAGCAGGGCATTGAAAGTGCTGTTTTCATTGCACTGTTAACAGACTGGCTCTTCCCAAAATGTTAAGTGGAAAATGGAAAAAGAAGAACAGAAAGGGAGGCAGATATACAAAACCATGGTAAACACATTTTTAAGACCAGATGACTTGCATAAATAAGCCCAAATTAAGCTCTGAATTAAATGTTGTAGAAACTGATTTTGTGGGAAGAGAAGGACAGGCCAGAATTCAGCTTTTCCTCCATCATCTTTATAATTTTACTGTGCCTCAGGAAAAAAAAATCCTTATACCCATGGCGGTCCCCAGTTTTGTTATTAAAAAAATGCAAATAATTTGCTCTCTTGACCAGTAGATAATTTTTTAAAAGAGTTCTGATTACATACATTTGAAATGTTCTTGGTTGTACTGGAAGGTTTTTTGTTTTTTTTTCTTAAGTGTGCTAATTCATGCTCCAAGTGGAAACAAGGAAATGTTGCCCTTGTAAAGGCAAATATTTATTTCATTACTGAAAATGCAGAGCAGTCGTTCAGCCTTTGAGGTCTGAGATTGTTGAGAGATGTTTTAAGATCATATCCTGAATGTTTAAGTGATTACAGGCTTAGTTTTCTAGAGCACTTGTTAAGAGCAGTTTCTCTGTAGTGTGAATGAGTTATAATCCCTTTCATTCTCCTCATTGAGTGTGTTTATATAAGCAGGATCTGTCTAACTCTGCCATTCTGCTTGGGGGAGGATTAACAGACTGTACCTGTAACAGACACCCCTGCTGTACCTCAGCTGGGGTGCAGAAATGTACATTTCTCTTCCCCTGATGAGCACGTTTGTGTGTGTTTGGCACACAGCAAGACCGCGAGTGAAGGACTGCTGATGTACGTGCAGCTGTGTCCCTCCTCAGTCCTCCCTCTCAGATCCTCAGGAGATTTCTTAGGAGCAAAAAAGCTGCTAAGCAATGTTTGGACCTTCTCTGAGTGGCTGTTTTAGGGACTGACACATCTCAGCAGTGGTCGTTTCCCTTGTTCCAATCAGTTTTATTTTATTTCCCAAAGTAGGACAACTCAGAGTTTGTGCTGTCGCACATCTCCCTGAAGAGTTACGTTTGTTTAATGTCTGTTGTTAGGATTTAGTGTATTTTGGCTGTGGGAGAGAAAACAACACATGATTATGGACTTTCAGGGAGGAATTTGCAAGGCAACTTATCTATGAATCAAAAGAAAGTTTGAGATTATTTTTCTTGCCCTAGTGGTTTTCACTCCCACTCAGTGTATAATACATCAACCTTGATAGCAAGGAGCATTGCCCTTACAGCTCATAAGACTGCTCTAGAGAAAGTATTGGGGTTTTAAAGTTTTGTGGGTTTTGTGTTGTTTTTTTATTTTTTAATTTTTTTATTTTTTTTGCTTTTTAAATGGACCAGATTGGGCATTAATTTAATTTTAGGGGAGGGAAGGAATCCCAGTTCTCTTGCATGCTGCTCATATATCTACACAGCAGATGCGATCCATACTGTGCTCTGCTTTCAGAATATCAGGATTATGGCAAGGGAAATGCATGTATGTATTCATTGTGCATGGATCCACAAGAAATGTAAGACGACATGGTCGAAAAGCTGTATCTTTCCCTTGAGCATTTTCTTTATGACAACTTCCACCCATGAGCACAGGAGGTTAGGAAAGAAAGCAGTGGGAATGAAAACCACAGGAATACACTGGCAACACGACACAACACAACACAACACACATCATCAAGGCAACTCCAAATTCATCAGACATTTATCTGTTACTTTGTTCTCTGCATTCCATACAGAGATTTTCACCCCGATTCCAATTTGCTGGAATAAAAAATGCGAGTGCATTTGAGGTAAGAGCGCTCAGTTTCCCTATTCATGCTAATTTCCCCACCCAAACACCTGTTTTTCCACGCGGGGCCATGCAGGGTTTTCCTGGAATCACAGTTGGAAGGGTCTCAGTGGAGCATGCATGCAGAGCCGCTTCCTGCGCCTGCGGGCTCCTCGCATGGGCTGCCCAAGCCCGTCCACCCACACAGCCACAAAAGCAGAACAAGCTGTGAAAACAGGCAGAAATGGTGGAGCAGCTACTCAGTGACACAATGGAAAATGTCGTACGGAGAACGGCGCACTTGTAAATAAGCGCAGCCAGGAGTTGCAGGGATGTGCGAAAGTGTGCGAGTGCCGAAATCATCCCTGGTGAGAGTGATGGAGGGCAACCCTTCCTAATAGGAGTGTTGCTAGAAGTTGAAATAATTTAAGAATATTTGGGATAATTCTGCCCCTGAAATTTAGGGGGATTTAGTTTAAATCTGCTATTTAGACCACAATACCAGATATACATCTGACATACGTTAAAAATGTTTTTAACTTTATTACCGCCTTGGGATTAATCAAGTCTATTCATTTCTAAATAAGATTCTGTGCCAGTAACTTTTTTTTCCAGCCAATATCAGACTCCAATAAGTTGTCTGGACTGTTCATATCCTCACGGCTCCTAAATATATTTGTTCCTGTATTACTCCTTAACAGCATGTTTTAATTCTTTCTGAGAATCTTATCTTTTGGTTCATGACTATGGCTTTATGTGGAGCCAGTCCAGTATGGTCTTGCCCAAGCAGAAGGCATCCATTTGGCATTCTTCTTGTTCCCACTGGAAGGATCAAAATATTTGGAAAGTCATTAAAAGGAAAGCGAGTCCTGCAGGGGAGAGCATTCCCTTCTCTAGTACCACAGCCCTGAGCATTTTCTGTCTGAGTCATATTTCGTAGAAAATACTAACCTTCTGATGACCAGTGGCAGCCTGAGAAAATGTCTAAAAAGTGTGTCATGAGGTTGCTGTAGCAATTGGTGGTGTTTCACTGGGGTTGTGCTGAGGTCCAGGTGTTGAACACAGGGTTGGCTGCATGGCTGGGCTGCCTTTGAGGCTGCGTTCAGAGACAGGCAGGGTTTTTACTCTGCTGAGGGGGTGTAGCTGAGAAGAGAGAGGTCTGTGAGGCTGGGCACTGCCTGCACTCACCCCTCAGCAACAGGCTTTGCCAGAAGGTGATGGACTTTGATCCAGGGACAAGACCACGAGGCGAATTAGTCTGGTGCCAATGTCAAGAAGCAGCGGCAGAGCTTGGTCTCCTCCCAGCTGGCAGCAGTGCTTGCTTTGAGAGTGTTTTGTACGGCCTTTCCTCAAGCGCTGAAAGCAATTATCTCTAATAATTACCCAGTAAAATAATAGTGTAGCTGTAATTTAATATGATTGCTTTGGTCCTGTGTCTGCTTCTCATCCGTTGCCAGACTGGATGTGGATTGAGGTTGCCCAGAACAAAATGGTTACATACAGATGGAATTGTACAGGTTACATTGACTTTATTTTCTATTTTCCTGTTAGCTCTCAGGAGATTGTACTTTCTAATTATTATCCTGTTTCTATTAAGATGTGAAAAACCTTGCAATTACACCATTAGAAACAAGATAAAACACTTCCAAGTATGTTTACTGGATGATTTTTAAACTTGTGGACTAAGAAATCCTGTTCTTTTCTCAGATTCACAATCCTATATGGTTTTCTCAGAATGAGACACCTTTTACTATTCTAACCTATAAATAATCATTGTTTTGGTAAGTGTTTGAAAAGGTTAAAGAGAAAGAATATTTTTATATGCTAGTGTTTATGTAAAAGACCTGATGGATACTGAGGGAGGTTTCCACCCTCCAGGCAAGTAGGCTTTGTAACTGAGGATGCACAGGGATCAGTGGGACTGCCTCAATAAGGGATTTACAGAATCAAGACCTCACTGGTCTACAAAATCACCACAAAGGTCAGCATGAACAGTCTCTGAGTAGCTAATGAAATAACATAAAACCAATCTCGACCTCATGTCAAATAAAGACAATAATGTGGTTGTGGAAGGAAAAAAAAAAGTGTGGTTTTTTACAGCACCATGGAAAAAATATGAATAAGGACAGCTGCAGTCTAGATCTGAATCAAGATCATTAAGAGTCAACAAGATCTTATTTACGTAAGTGAAATATAAACCAGGATTTAATACTGAAATGACACAGAAATCTCATAGGTTTTCGATAGCCCCTGACCTGAGAGACAGCCTCTTTTAGTCAGTTTACATATCTACTATATATTTGAAAATGTTAATTGAGCAGTTCTTGTAGCACTGGGGAGATTATTAGTCCAAGCCAGAGAAGAATTTGTTAGGCCCATATTTTAAACATGCCAGCAGACAGTGTTATCAAAAAATTAGGAATGTTTACTATCCTTTTAAAAGCATTTTCAAAGAATGTTTTCATAGTGACTGTGGTAGAAGTAGATACAGAAACTTAGTCATAATTGTTCCCAAACAGGCACTATCTGCTTGTGATTTAGCTAAATAAAAATGTGACCTTATTGTCTTAGATCAGCTTTGAAGAAATAAAAATAAACATATTTTATTTATCAAGGGAAGAGTTCAAAATGTTTTAATAAGATTTTCATTGTATACCAAGTTCAGGGCAGTAATGAGGAACCTCTTTGCAGTTTTTGTGATAATTTCATTCATTATGAGATGTGGTTCGGGGAAGAGACTCGCTCTCAAAAAAAAAACCCCATAAATTCTGGGAATGCAGGAAATGTGAGGCAGTCTTGTCCAGAATATAATTAATATCTCTGCCATCTCAAGAGATATCTTTGATTCTTTCAGCCTGAGGACAATACTATGAAGTTGCAGATAAGGTTAGAAAAATTTTATAAGTCCCAAGCCAAGTCCAGTGGTGAGCCAGAGGATCAGATCCTAATATGGTGCTAAAATACCTGCAGATAATGGGGTAGGCTTTATTCTTCAAAAGTAACCTAAGAGGATGATGGGAATAGCTGGCTGTTTCACCAGAAAAAGTAGGGCCAGAAGTGAGAACTCTTTAACACACGTAAACCCCCTGGCTGGTCACCCCTGAGCAGATGATGTGCTGTTTCCGGTGATTATCCAGTTTTGGCTGTTCTCTCTGTGTTTTCTCTGTATGGTCAAGGCCTTTGTCTCTTAAAAGAGAAAAATACACAGTTGTGTGCAATTCTTAGGCTACAGTGCCAGCCAGGTTTTCATATCGTGAGGGGCAGTGATGCCATCAGATATAATCTTTGTATTGTGGGCTGGACAGGGCACTTCCCTTCTCTGGTGAAGAGATTTCTGCTGAGGCCAACACGAGCGCATGGCTCTCATGCTTTCTAAGAATCAGCATCCCAACTCCGTGGGGATGGGCTTCTCCAACAAATAATACTGTAAGAGCAGGAATAAATTTATAATGCTTTAACTGCTGTGGATGGTTTATAGTTCTTTTAATATCAGATACAGAGCTGTTTCTGGTATTGAAGAACTATAATAACGAACATCTATTTCTCATAAAAGCATTGAAATTGTTGAAGAAATAGGTGCCGGAAAACACTGAGAAACACTCAGCATACTAAAATCTGAGTGTATTCACTTTATTAGTTCATATTAGTGCATCAAAACTAGAAACACACTCAGATGCCTGTGGTATGCACAGACTCTGTGACTGCATGTGTGCTGTTTTAAAGTCACTTAGCACTAATCCATAACAGACTTAGGCCAAAGACTTTGTCTAAGACTTCCCACAGCCAAGGAAGTCCAGATATGAGCCCCAGTGTAATATGAGATTAATTTGTGCGAGATGGATTCCAGGCTTCCAACATCAGCCATTTATTTTCTCTCTAATTCTTGTAGGTCCTCTGCTTCAAACTCTGGGTAGGTTCAAGCTGAGACCCTCCCTTCATTTTTAATCTGATGAGTGGTTGATGTTTTGTCTGAAGAGACACCACAGAGGCTGCTGCCCCCACCTAGACCAGGAGCTGAGAGGCTTAAAGAGCAGGAAAATTAACTGGGGCAGCCTTTAAAAAAAAGCAAGCATTGTCACTCTGAAGGACAAAATGTGCTTCAGTCAGGAAGGACCTAGAATCCAATGTATGAGTGTGAGTAATAAGGGGAAGCAGTGGGTTTTCTGAGAACTTTCAAGGACTTTGAAGAGGCAAGAAACTGCTTGTGGTTGCCCATTAAATCAAGATTATCCACATATAACCGCAGGAGTGACCCCTAACACTGCCAGGAGCTGGTGGACACTGCAGGCCGTGGGGAGGAGGCAGAGAGGCAGAAAGGGCACAGGGCACGCAAGGCCTCACTGGCTTGATCTCATCAGAAGAGGCTCCCAAATTCTCTCTTTTGAGTATAGAAACACATGGCAGTAGAAGTTGTTTGAGAGGGAATATGCTGCTTCTCACACGTGTAAAGATTTTTGTAGCTTCGGCTTGATGATGCGTGTTGGAGAGAGAATGCTGGGGGACGCTCAGGGTCAGCACAAGGCCACAGACCACGTGGAGCAGCCACTTCCACCAGGTTTCTTCCAGACCCTGGGTTGGATGAGATCCAGGAACAGGCTGAGATGAATTTTGGGATGTGCTCCGTATTTGTAAGTGACACTGAGTCCTGGAGGTGTGGCACTGTGGCAGACAGCACACTCTCTCTTGAACTCTGGTGGTGTCTACAGGCACACCAAAAAAAAAAGTATTAATAAAAATCCAAATACTAAAAGAAAGCACCAGCTAAAATTTGCATGGAACCTGGTTAATCAAGTCTGTACATGAGTCGCTCCAGAGAGACCCTGAAAATAAAGTAAGGGGGAGAGAGCACTGTGTGCTGTGGCTCTGGAGTTGTTCCCACAGTTGCCAACCCCAAACCAAGTTGTCTGTAGCTGAGTGCCATGTTCAATCACTTCTTGAACACAAAACTACTTGTAAAGCACTTGTAAAGCACTTATTCCTTGTATCTCAATCTAAATCGACCCTCTTGTAATTAAAAAAAAAAAAAAAGAGGAGTGTAGAAGGACTGGCATAAAAAATTTCACTACTTAGGACCCCAGATTTTGAATTGCTGTGCCACAGAAATGCACAGGGTTTATACCACAGAGCTGTTATTGGTATTGGCAGGGAAATGAGCATGGATACAGTCAGACACGGAATTGCACAATGTTAATAGAGCTTCCATCTAGATAAGGATTTTTCCAGCAGGCATAATTAAAAAATAGTCTAACAGAATAATATATGTTGTACTTATTTGCATTGTAATGTGGAAGAAAATATTCAGCAGTTCCTGACGGGAAATATAAACTTCTGGAATGGAGGCGGTGGCA
The DNA here is from genome assembly GCA_013397845.1 of Melanocharis versteri. Classification (NCBI taxonomy): domain Eukaryota; kingdom Metazoa; phylum Chordata; class Aves; order Passeriformes; family Melanocharitidae; genus Melanocharis; species Melanocharis versteri. The sequence goes on along the minus strand of VZTG01005661.1, from coordinate 116,655 downwards.
ATGAGTCTTGTATATCATTAAATCATGCATACTCTTAGAGACTCTTTTATTCAAGCAATTGCTTCTACACTGGAGATACAAATCACAGTGCCAAATTTTATTTATTTCTATACAAAATTTGGCATGCACAGGATCAGTTTTCTGCTCCCTGAGGACGCATACTCAATAAGCAGGCTTTTTTTTTTTCAGTAGGAAATTCCAAAAATTCTGGGCTAACAATGCTAAATATTGCTTGTGTACTTGCTTTTCCCATAAGAACCAAAAGTCTGTGCATTATACAAATGCACAGAAAGGCACAGCAGAGAACTGGGAAGAAAAAAATATTCTCCATGTTTTTCAATTTAAAAAAATGATATCTTTTGATTTGCTTGGTTTCGGTCATTTTGAGGAAGGCTGGAGAGTGAGATGATTTAAAAGTTCAGGGCTAATACACCCTATTAGAAATACTATATTGCAGGAGAACCTGGACATCTTCTGCTAAATAGTTCTGTACTAAATAAAAAATCTTTTTGATTTCCTGTCAAGTTCTTTTTAGGCTAACTGTAGGGCATCAGAAGGGCAACAGCTCTGTGTGCTTACCACAGGGTAGCAGGAGCAAGGTCTACTTCTAATGCATGTGCTGTTTCCTCATTAAAACCAGTGGGGCAGAATTTGCTCGGTTAATCCCTGATTTCATACCGTGTTTGTTTGCTGACCTCGAGGCTTGTCAGGTGTGCTCACCTTTCAAAAGGGAAAGGACACTGGTTTGGGCCCTCAGGCAGAAACCTCTCAGGATGATTCCGCTCTGAGTTAAAAGATTGCTTTGTGTGATCGTCCGAGTGCTTGAAGTTGCCCGCCGAGGCTAATAAAATGTACTTATTTGTCGGGAGCTTTTGGTTTTGGTTTCCCAGGAGGACAGGTCTGGAGCGGCGCTTGGTGTGGGTGTTGCAGCACTGCTTGGCAGCGGGGCTGCTGCTCTGCGTGGGGAAATCACTCCCTGCCTGCAGGCAGCCTGCCCTCCCTCGAGTGGATGATCCACCCAACGCACAGGTTCCTTCGTCACCCCAGCTCCTCGGGGCCTGGGAAGCTCCTGAAACAGTTCCGTGGGCTCTGCATCCTTGGAGCAGCTGAGACCGTGGGTAATGACTCCAGAATTAATGGTTTTACGTGCTGCAGACGCACACCCAGCCACCACTTCGCTGTGGTCACGGTGCCTCCTGAGAAAGTTTCATTTTCTGAGTCCCACACTTCAGCCTGTGCCGTGTGCTGCTCACACCTCACACCTGCCCACAGATCAAACCCTGCCCTGCAGCGTGGGCAGGCAGCACGTCCAAGTGGAGGATTTGGTGCCCAAAGGTGGGCAGTGGTGCCAGGACAGATGACCCTGGGCATCTAGGGGTGCAATATGGACCTAGGGGAAGCTTGGACACACCTGGGGACCAAGGTGTCTCCAATGGCGTGGAAGTATTCTGGCAATTGAATTATCTTCCTCATTTCCAGCAGTGAAAATGGCCTTCTGTGAAAGCAGCACGATCCTCCTCAGAGGAGGATCCAGACAGCTGCTGGCCCTGGATAACACAACAGTTGCATTTCACGTTAACTGAAGCTGATGCTTGGGCTCGGCACTCCTTGTTAAAGCTCTGAGCAGCACATTTGCGTGGGTGAGAGGGGAGCCAGAAGGGCAGTGGTGTGGGTGTCAGCTTCATTCCCCTATTGCTCAAGAGCAAAATTGCCTAGGAGAAAAAAGAAAAAATCCTCTTTGACCCAAAACCTAGAGCACTCTCAGTGAGGACAGAAAGATTCTTGTCCACAGTGGGGGGGCCGTGGGAGGAGACATTTGGAGAGTATTAACTTCATTCCTGGGAACAACCATGGGAGCGGTTGATGTTAAGGAAAGAAAGATCCTTCCCGCACTTTCCTTTAATCCACTGCAACTTTGTTCTGCAACTGGCAGAGCTCGGCTTCCCCCTCCTGGGGACAGGATGGATGGGCAGGAGCAGGCAGAGGATTTTCCTTCTCCCGGTGCTCCACTGAGGAACTGTTTTTAAACTGCTGGCCCTGGATACCTCTGGCTTTGTATTCTTAAGGGGCTTGTGGAGGGCAAGGTGATTTGGAAATCAAGCCTGTAGAAGTAGGACGAAATCTGCTATGGCAATGTTTTTTGTCTCTGCTAAAAAAATATTTGGTGCCTAGTCATCAAAGCCCACAGCTGCTGTTTTGAAATGTTCGGTGGTGATAATCCGCATTGTTTTGGTGCTGTAAATAGAACCCCTGTGTGCACCTAATACAGAAGTTAAATTCTGAGTCACAAGAAAATACCTTTGCCTTCATTAACTTGAAAAATCCTTTTAAAGTTTGCAAAACAGTGGTTTAATAGTTCAAGGATAATTGATGATGATTCCCTTTTAAGAAGAGAGAGTGCAGTATCTGTTTCAAAAACAAAGGCATGTGTTATTATAATGATATGGACAAAGGAAGACAGTGTAGGATTGATCAGGTTCAGTAATAACAGCACCCCTTTCAGCTAATCAATCAAAAGACAATGAAGATTTATACCTGAGCGTAGCAGCACGTCAGCTGTGCAGGTTATTTCTGATTTCTTTTTAGCAGCTTGCGAGTGCTCAAGCACAGATACGTAAATCACAGCTGGTTACTCGTGGCTTTAACACTCATGGAAGTGTCAAGGGCATCCAATCACTTAAGGCAGGAGCACCTGTTCATATGAAACAGCAAAGTTTCAGTTTTCAAAGCTGTACATGTTCATTTTCATGAAGGCTCAGCTTAATTTTTTACTCCTTCTTTTAAAATCAAACCCAAAAGTATGACCTTTCTATCTCAGTTTTTCTTTTTTTTTTTTTTTTAAAGAAGCTGGTACATATCCCACCTTTGATAAAGAGCATACATTTAAATGAACAAAAGTTTGGGAAGATTAAAAAAGAAACTGCTATTTGTTTATGCAAAACTTGGTGTATGGTAGTCCTGGAGGCACAAAGAAATTTGTATTTCCATTAGTGGCAGAAATGCTACATATGCCCATAAATCTACTTACATGTTTTATTTTATTTTCTAAAAGTCAGCTTCCAGAAAAGTAAGATTATCACTTATTTGTGGATTTTGTGACACTTATTTGGGGAATTCCATATGGATTTATGTGGCTTTCTTTTTCTTAGCTGTGGATTTTTTTTGAACTCTTGTGCCAAGAGATACGAAGAGTCAGAAATATCTCTATCATATGCTCTAGAGGAATTACCTCATGACTATTTTTACAGACTTTTAAAATGTAAACTAGTTGGCATTTTACAATTTTCTCAGTAGTCTCCTGAGTACCAGCAGAAAGTCAGGTTGCTCCCCCAAGTCATACCAGCCAAATCACGACACAGAGGAAACAAATATAAAATATCTATTTAATAAGGGATGCAGGATATGAGCCTGGAAATTGCCAGACTGGATGCAAACTTCAATGAAAATACAAAGATGTTATTTGTGTCCTATGTCTTTATCTAATTCAAAAATAAAAATTTCTTCCTGTGGCCCCTTCCTATTTAGATATCCAATTCTTGTACACATTGACCAAAAAGCTCACAGCTCATAGGTCCCCAATAAATCGCTCTTGTTAATGCATATTCATCAGGTTTGCTAGAAAAGAAAATCCGAGTCAGGGATGCACTTCAGTGTGTTAGAAGATATATTTCAAAAGATGTGAACTTGGCTGGAATATTACAAAGGTTCCAACATCAGAAATTCTCAGTTCTACACAAAAATATCTATTTTTGTGAAAAATACTTGTTATTGTTAAAATTGCAAATTGCTATCATCTCATACAAACCAGCCTAAGTTGTCAGTTATGGAAATATTTGCTTCCAGATGTGCCAGCTTTAACTCTGCTCCCAAGACCATTTTCCAGTGTTACCTGCTATTGCCCAATCCAACAGCCATTCCTGCACGACTTTTTTTTAAGAGCGGGATCTTCAACTTGCAGCTTTGATTTAAACAAAAAAGCCCAAACCAAACAACCAAGCAAACCCCCCACACTAAATATTTTAACCAGGTGGATTTCCCCTTGGCCTTAGACACCTTCTGTGTCCCACCACCACGTATTTAGAGGACCAGGTGTAAAATGCCCGTGGGTGCCCCTAAAAGGAGCCACGGGCAGCAGTGACAGATCACCCTGATCTGCATCCTTCTCCAGATCTCCAGCTAAAACTCTGTTTTTCACAAAGTGTTGCAATTCTTTATTAGGTGCTGACAATGGCGTCGGAACATCTTCAACAAGATTTCCAGATTATATAATTTCCAGATTTTATAATTTCCAGATTTTAGAAGCTTTGAGGAATTGACAGCATGGATCAGGTTTAAAACAGAAGAATTGAGTGTGAAAGTATCTGTGAGCCTAACCCTTACGACAGCTTCTTTCTCTTACTGTACTTTTTCCTCTCTTTAATAATCCCCTATTTTCAGCTCCTAATTCAAGTGGTGGAACTGAAATAAAGAGCAACGCTAGTGGGAGCCCTCGACCGTTGGACAGCAGTGGCACAGCCCAGCGACAGGACAACGGGGAATGGCCTCACGCTGAAAGAGAGTAGGTTTAAATTAGATATTCAGAAGATATTCTTTTCTGTGAGGGCGGTGAGGCACTGGCACAGGCTGCCCGGGGAAGTTGTGGATGCCCCATCCCTGGAAGTGTCCAAGGCCACTTTGGATGGAGCTCTGAGCAACCTGGTCTGGTGGAAGGTGTCCCTGCCCTTGGCAGGGGGTTGGAACTAAATGATCTTTATTTTTCTTTCCAGTGCCCCAGGGCATTCTATGATTCTATGATTTAACTTTCCCTACTTTCGTTACCCCATTTTTTAACCCCTGCTGCAGTCTGCTGAGATTCATGGCTGTTTTCCTCCACAGCAAACAGGAAACTCTGTATTTCCACTACCTGAGTCCAACAGTTTCGATCCATTTGCAGGGCATCTCAGTAGACCTGTGCTTCCATTCCAAGGGGTGGTGACATGAATGTCCCAGGACTATTCAGGCCAGCAAGACAGACCCAAGGCAGATGCACTCCGCCTATACCATGCAGTAGGACCTCATCTATCCTTCCATTTTCACTCTCCCAAAGGCTCCTTCCACTCTTCTTCCACTCCCCAAAAGGATTTGAAATTATTATTTCAAAAGATAATACAACCATAAAAATATGGCTAATATTCTTGGAATTTCTCTATTGCCTGAGGTACATACTATTTAATTTCTTAGTGGTAAATATAAAAGGATTTTTAGCTCCTAAAAGTGATAGATCTTTGGTGATCTGTGTAAAACCATACACTTCTTTAAGCTAATTGAATTGTCAAGAAATGCCTGTGCTAACTTTATCATAAATTTATGCCTTACTAGAAGATCCATATTCATGTCAGGATTTAATGCTGTAGATTTATTTTGATGTCTTTTACTCAGGATAACAAACAGTTACAGTTTCAGTCATCTAGACTGCGCTTGATTAAAACATCTGTGAACCTGAGTGTATTAATTAACTGTTTTCCTAGTTTAAGGATGTTTTTTCTTGTGCATAATTTCTGCCTGAATGGCAAATCATCTTCCCATGCAATATCAGATAAAGTTGGTTCAATAGTCCTGTCACTTATTTTCCACACAATTGCTCTCTTCTCGTTGTGTTGTGTTTTGCTCCTCAGTGCCTTGATACAAATTTGACACTACTGGTCGATATGAAATCAATTATGGTTTGACATAGTAGAGTTGCAGGTTTTTTAAAATTTTTTGGTGTGAAAAAGATTATCCAGGACTGTCTTCACAGCTTATTACAAAATTCTGCTCCAGAAACATCACAAATTTCACATAATAAATGAGAAATATAGTTGTCACTGTCGTGATTTCCTCTGCAAAAACCCAAACATTACCCTCATTCAACTAAGCCTTAATTAAATGAACCTCACAAAACCCTGTCTCAGCAAGACTCTTGTGAAATTTATTTTATGTTTTGAGGCCCTTAGCTGAAATGTGCTCTGCAGCTGCAAAATGCTCCTCTTGTCTATTGAGCAAACTCTATATCCACTGCCTGCTCCTCACATTTCAGTGGTTTGGTTTTTTTTTGGTGTGGTAAAAAGTGAAATTAAACCCATCATATTCTGTATCATGTCCTGGGGAAAGTGCTGGGTTTTGTGCTGGAGAGATCTGTAGTACCAGTAGAAGTTGATAGCAATGATGTCAGGAAGGACTGAAAATAAAATAAGGCTAAAGGTAGAATGTTCCAGTGCAACGAAAGGATACTTTTCTGCTGTAGATGAGGAGCTGGAAGATTGTTCATGAGGGGAAAAGGTACATATCGGGACCCTAAGGCTGATCTGTGATCCAAATGCATGCCCTTGTCCGAGAAACTGAGGCAGACAGAAAATGTCAGTTCCTTGCATCAGTTAAAATTGAGATAATATCTAATATATGCAACGTTACAACATGACCTGTTGTCTCTACCACTACTCCAAGAGAAAAAAATGTAGAAAATTATCTCTAGTGGAGATAATGGAAATACTAATCCAGGAACAGTGTCAAATGATAGATCATCTGTTTTCTTCATCAAGGTAATGAAAGATTTAGGATTGACACAGATATGAAGCAAGGGGAACTTTCCGATTGCATGCAAATCAATGACTTGGTGGGAAAACAGTGCTTCAGTAGGAGGAAACAGCCTCATGATAATTTTTGACCTTTCACTTTGAAACATATAGAAATATTTTACAGGCAGTAGAATAAAAAACCTTAGGGGAAACAGATGTGGCTCAGAGTGCACAGTCCTTCACTAATTTAAGGTCCCATTAAAATCAAGCAGGGCATCACAGAGAAGTTTAATGATGGGGGAGAAAGTATAGGAAATAATGAGTATTAAATCAACACATGAATTGTTCTACTGATACAGCAAATTCATGTGTGTTCTGGTGCAGTGAGCGAGGTGTGTTCTCTGCTTGTACTGATCACAAGTAAACAAAAAGAGAACTTACAAGTCTTTACTGTGACCCAGCGTGGGAGGCAAGTGGTGCATCCCCACTGAACAGTGCCCACTTTGCCTCTGCAGCTCTACCTCTGCCTGCAGCTAAATGCTGTGGTGAGAGAAGTTAGGTGTGAATATTCTCCTTGTGAAACTGGTTGCCAAAGACAAACCTTGATGTAAAATAGCTGGCCAGCAACTGACACGGAAATGTGCCGGGGGAAATCTGTTCTTGCAGGTGAACAGCTTTGTAAGGTATGTCCTCAAAGCTGGTCTAACCTGTGTTTCAAAATGGACAGGAAAAGAATGGACTCTCCAGTTAGTGAGGAAAAATACTGCCCACTCCCTCCCGCATGTACACAGACCACCTTAAAAAGACCTGGTTCTGATGAACTCCGTGGGTTGGCAGTCCTTGAGGCTGAAATCCCAGTCCTGTGTGCAGGCAGTGGTGACCTGAGCTCATCCAAACCAGCCAGAACTGTCAAGCTCAGACTCTACACAAATTAAGTCTTTGATATCCAAGACTGTTAATTAGGATCAGTGCTGTGGTGTAATGAGTTACCTGTTTCCATTTGTTCCCAGATTACATCCATCCAGGATACTGCATTCCCCTTCTCTTTCCCACCCTTCTCCCCTTCCTCCACACCTCTTCCCAGCAGCTCTGCCTCGGGTGTCAGCACCTCAGACCTGCCCCACTCCTCCTTCACCTCACCCCTGTTTGTCCCTGCTGCTCCAGCCCAGCAAAGCTGCCTCTGCTCCTTCCAGGACTCAGTGCTGCCCTTCCGTCCCCTCTGCTGCTGGTTCATCTCCCTGCTGGCAGCTAGGATGTCTTATCACAGAACAAAAACCTGAGTTGGGCCAGGAAATTCAGGTTTTCTGGGTCCTCAGAGAGGCACCTAATGACTAAATATTTAATTAAAGGTGATACAATTCCTAAGCCAAAGAGAGAAGCACATACCTCCGACCTTATTTTATGTTGTTGGAAAGATTCGGCTCCTGGTTTAGCAAACATAAAATAAACTTCTGCAAATAAGTAAATGTAGAAATTTATATCAAATATCTACCTTATAAATATACACGGGGTTTAGGGTTTCTTTTTGTTTATTTGGTTTTTTTCCTGCATTGGATCAGTAAGTCTTGCGTAAGTCTTGTCCAGGCTGACCAGAGCACATTGGTTGGCCCTGGCACGTTCCTGTTGCACCTCCTGGCACAGCTCATGTGGTGAGGATCCCTTCCCTGCTCCCAGTGAGGAGATTTGCCTGTTTGGGGACTTCAGGTCACGTTTTTCATGGTCATTTTCCATAGAATCACAGAATATGCTGAGTTGGAAGGGACCCATCAGGATCATCAAGGACACTCCAAGAATCCCACCGTGGCCTGAGAGTGTTGTCCAAACATTTCTTGAGCGCTGTCAGGCTTGAGTCCATGATCACATTCTGTAAGTGAAATTAAATATCTTGATTTGGTCTATCACCGGTTTCTTCCTCTAGGGATCCCACTGTGGCTGTCCAATACTGAAGTCCATTTTAGGTGGTGCTCCATCCTTCTGCAGCTGTGTGACTGCACCTGTGCGTGCTGCAAGCCAGTCCTACCCTGGAGGCTGTTAAATAGAGAATATATGAAAAAAAATTCAAGTGTGAGATCTATTCAATCAGTCCTATTTTATGCTGCCAAGCAAAAGGAAAAGAGAAGGTACTCGAATCATGTACCCAAATTTTTCACAATTTCTGACAACACTAGAATATCTTTGGTTTCGTAAGTGAATGACTCGAACTGTTCTTGCCTCCTAGGCAAATCTGTGGAGTATCAAGAAGGAATGATGCCTTGAAGAAATACTGATGGGTAAGGGGGAGATTGCTGCATGATGACTGGCACTTGTGCTCTGGAAACAAAGCAGTGCTATTATAATGAAAGCATCACCTGAAAGCAGATGAGTTGGGGGGAAATTGCCCTTTTACGGTGCTGTATTTTTCTCTGAAGGAAGGAATAATTGATTATATTACTGTGATATCTTTACTGAAGATATTTTCTCGTCGGTGCTTGTCAAATTTCGATCCATGAAAGCTGATTTTTCTTAGAAACCTGCCTGCTTTCAGAGCACCCTCTGCTGGTGCTTTCAGGGTCCCGTGAGCTGCTGCTGGAGACCTGTGTTCCTCTGCCTTCCCCAGACCAGGGGAAGGGTCCGGTGGTGGTCACTGCAGCTCGGTTGTGTTGTGAACCATAACAGCATTTCTTTAGTTAAACTTCTGTTCGGTATCCATTCATCCTGCCAGAGTGTGTTTTCTGAAGGTTATTCTTATTCACGTTATGAAAACCTTTGAAAGGAGCAGGAATGTTTGCATTATGTGGATAATGCTTGAGTGGTGATTTTTGGGCTTGGCCCCTTAAGTTTTTTGTAAGCTCACCTGCAGCTCTGCAGAGAAAGAGGCTGTGCTTTACCAGATGTGAGCAAATGTGTTGAACAGGCTTTGTGTTGAACTTGTCAGACTTTCAATTACATCTTTTGTTTAATGCTTTATTGCCTCTCCTCCCTGCTCAAATACAATTTATTTCTTTCATAAACACGAATTAATTTGCCACATTTGAGGGAAATCAGTGATGACTGATCAAATTTCAAGAATTTATAGGTATGAGATAGTTTTAGGTCTGAATTGTGTTGAGAATGTCAAAGAATATTTATGTGGGTTCTAGCCTTGGACGTGTAGATGGGTTATGAAGGTCCAGTGACCTTTTTTCAGTCAAAGTTATCTTTAGCTTTTAAACCACAGCACAGTTTTGGATGTCCTGTGTCTCCAAAAATCCAAAGAACTCTTCTATTTCTAGCCGCAAACTTATCTAAATGCTTTAAAGGATTTAATACTCATATTTTAATCATGTTGATGACTTACTTGTTTTTAGAAAGAAAACTCTAACTGAACTCTATGATACAAAGTCATCAAAATGTCTCCTAAAAATACCTACAAAGCAGTTAATGTTCTTTCTAGCCTTTAAATGTGCCTGAAGACTTAACACTGCATTAAAGAAATGAACTACAATTAGGGTGTAGGATTATGTGGAGCTATGAAGTAAAAGAGGCTTCTGAAATAACCATTTTGTAAGCAAAATGTGAATTCTTTCTGGAAGAAGATGGCGTGAATAGTGTCTGAACCAGCAGAGTCTCTAAGCCACTGGTGCACTGGAGCCCCATGCCCTGGTTCACTTGCTCCTCTGACTCCCTGCCCAGAAGCCCCAAAAGCAACTGGGAGATCCTAGAGGTCCCATTCCCCATGGCACTCCTTCCCTAACTCAGCCTTGCAGCTGTTCCTGCACTGGGCTGCAAGAATGGGCTTAACCTCATCATCTTTGCACAGAGGTTTGGGCCTGGCTGGTCTGGACTCCCAGGGATATCCTGTGGGACTGGATTGTCCCCACAGTCCGGGAGTCCTAAGAGAATTAAGCCTGAACAGCAAGATGTGGGATCTTGCACCTCCAGGAAGCTTTATCAACTGCAGGCATCTAAAGCAAGAAAGAAGAAGAAGAAATTTGAAGGCTGAAGCAGAGAATCTGTTGGGAGGATGACTGTGGAAGGTCGGCTTGTAAATCCACATAAAGTACTGGTATTGAGTCAGGTGCCACAGCTTTGACAGCTGAATGTTAGATTGTATATATTTATTTTACGACACTGCTCTGAGGTGGTGTTATCATTTTAAGGATGGGATCTCTCTGTTTCAAGGATAGAGGTGCTTGTGCAACCAGGGAGGATATCTAAAATGCAGAAGGGAATGGAATTGGTATCATCTACATCCCATCTGCACAATAAATTCTTTGCTACAACCTCCTTGTCTTAGTGCAGCGAGTTTGGTGTGCCGCTTCAGCTGAGTGAAGTACAGCTGAGCTTCTCAAATACTTCATTGTACTGAGTTTTTGCAGAAATCTGTTCCCAAATGTCAGTCCCAACAGTGAATTCAGAGGGCTTGAGATGGAACACAAGTACAGTACTTGTCTTTCATCCTCTGTCAAATTTTGTGTGTGTAGGTGGCAAGCTCAAACAGCACCTGCCAACTACTTATTGGTTATTGGCTTGGGACAGAGCTGTTTACATTTAGTTCTGAGCCATCCATTTGTGTACTGCTTTGTATCTGCTTTCAGAATTGTACTAAAAATCATGAAATTTTAGGTTCAACTGAGTACACAGTCTCAAAGCAGGAGCTCTAATTTAAAACGACTTAGTAATCAACAAAGAAAAATTGGTCTGAAATGAGTTACCAATGCCCCGCTTGGTGGCAAGACTGTATTTAAGGTATGTGGTGTATCAGCCATTGAGTGTACAGGAGACACTAAAGAGTTATATTAACATTTTTCAGACTGACTTTTAGAACAAGGGTTTAACAACTTGGGTTGTACCCCTAAGGTAATTCTTGAGACCTGAACTCTCATCAGAACATACAGTCTCTTATGCTTCACGGGGGGTAAGCACACAAGTGTACTACAATAATAAGTTTTCTGTGACATTTTTAGACAGTGTGTTTAGCTGATAGCTGCAAAAATGAATCTGCTTAACTGGTAACACTTTCCTTGTTCTTGCCACTTTTAGTATCACATGCAAAATTAGCTTTTGATTCCTTTATAGTTTTACTTATGTGCGTTCTGACCAATGGGTCCCTCTCTTCAGACTCTGTTGCTGATGTTCAGTTTGCAGTCACCTTCTGCACAGTCACTGTTGTCCCCAGCTTTGTTTTAAATGTTGTGTTCGTCCCTATCAAGATCCATCTTCCCTTGTCTTATTGACGTATCTGTCTAAAGGGGATTTGGTATGCCTTGGGTGGTTGGTGTTAATGTACATTCCACAAGTAATGCAACATTTCCTTACCTACCTTCCCTGCCAGAAAAGAAGTTTGCTGTGTTTGTTTGCGGTCAAGATGATGCCAGATTTGCTGAATCTTCCATTTGTGAATTTGCATTTTGAAAACATCTTTACTCAACGATGATCAAAACTGTTGCAGAGTTTTTACATGGGGAACATTTTAAGGTGTTTTCTTCTTTAAATCAAATGGTATCAGATTTGACAGTTATTGGGAAGACCTTATACCACATTTAAGAACCTTTTCTGGAAAGCTTCTTCCAAAAAAAAGTGGCTTGCCACACAGTTTGACTACCATGAATTATCCTGAGGCTTAGGTTGACTTGAACCAGCTGAGTGGAACACAGAAATCACCTTAGAGCCAAACCAGGTAGCTGTGAGGCTGGCCCACAACCAGTTAATTTCTCTGTATTCAGAGAGAATTCATTACACTCTCCAAGTGTAATGCATTCCTTACACTTTGCATATTGATCTATGACAGAAAAGACAAAGTTTTGTCTCCTATTTGAGACAAAAGGCGATTTTTCGACTGCCCCCTTCATAAGGGATTGGTGAAATCACCGTGGAGGTGTATAGGATCCCTTGGTGCCAAGTGGAGGAGGATTTGAGAGGGAGGAGCTGCCAGGACCCTGAGTGCCCCTGCCCTGAGCTGCAGGCTGGGAGCAATGGAGAAGAGTCTCCCCATCCTCGTACCCAGCATCTCTCTGGCACAGGGAAGGGCAGGCAGGAAGGGATTTGGGACAAAATGTTCTGCTCGGAGCCGGGCAGATGCCACATGCCTTCCTTCCTTTGTGTGCTCTCATGAACTGTGCCCAAGGAGTTGGTTTGCCCCGGGGAAGGCTCGGGTTCTGCCGGGGCAGCTGTGGATCAGGGAGGGAAGGTCGATGGCTGCATCTCCTCGCTGATGCTCTCTGGCTGCCTGGTAACCTGTCTGCTCATTTCTACACTGCCAGGTCCCTTCCCCTGGGAGAAGTCTTTTTGGTTTTTAAACCTGTGAGGGCAACAGCCCCCTCTCTGGCAGTTTTGAGGGAGCATTGTCACATCGTAAGGTGCAGTTCTGGCTTTTGAACCAAAGCCTAATGCTGCAAGCACATACACACCATTTTACACGTCTGAACAGCACTGTGCTTGTTAAATATGAGTATTTCCAGGACTGCTGCCCAGTTCTGCAGATACAGCATTCTAAGATTATCCATTTGCTGTCTTTCCATCAGCTGTGTTCGTTGCAGGAATAGAGAGTATCTCTCTGCCAGCCATGGAAACTCTGAAAATCAAGCTGTGTTCTTCCTGGCTTGTGAATCATCACCTGTAACCTCGACTCAGCGATCACAGGGGAGCATTTAGGCCATGGGTAACATATATTCTTCTGATCAAAAAGATTCCCTATGGTGCTGTGTTATTTATTATTTCTTTAATAATGCCTATGTAGAATCCTACCCATAAGCTTTCAGCTATGGTAGTTCCATGGAGCTAAGGGAATGAAACGGTGGAAAATTATTTTTTGTCGGTTCGAAGAGGGAGATCTGACATTTAGTATATTTTGAATGTAGATATATATATGTTTTGAAGAAATATCACTTTTCTGGCTATATTTAACTGAAAATCAAAATGATATATTGCTTTAAGCTGTCAACTTTTAGTTCCTTTGAGATATGATGATCTGGCTAGAGGAGAAAATATATATGAGTGTGAGCTGGGTGTGAGAAGAATACTCCAAGAGACAGTTTTCTTCATTATTAATATAGCTTTTGGATATTCTGTGATTATTTATAACTATAAAATGTGTGTTTTGCATCAAAGGCAATTATGCCAGTTAACAGCATGTTCAGGCTATGATAATTGACTGAACAATCTTTTAATACTTTGCCCCTTTCAAACCTGTTGCTTGGATACCACTTTCTTTGAACTATTATGTACCTTGCTGAAAATTAAATAGTAAAGAAAAGGTTTTAGCAGCTCTTTCCTTTGTCTTTTCCATAAACTCTATATTATAAAATACTTTCAGAAGTGGAGACAAAGAGTTAGGGCTTTCTGGTAGCAAAGTACTGACAGAAACAGCTGGAAAATGCAACTCATGTACAATCTTAATTCGAACCTTTGTTTTCTAGATACATTTTTTCTTTTCTTCCAAGCAAGCTTTTCCTTCCTTTTCCAGGGGAATTTGAGCTTGAGATGCAATGAAGCAATTCTCAAATTGCAGTCATCCAGAAGTAACTGGATAATGCATCCAGGTAGGTCTCTCACTAATGAGAATGGTTTGTTCCCTGCTCAGTTTTACTTACTCACTAAAATATGTAGTCTGAAAGTGTGAAGTAGCATTTGTGATTTGGAGTTTTTATATAATGAAAGGTTTTTTTGGTCTCCATCTAAAAGCCAGGTATTCTATTATATCCCGCCATGAACTGCTGTGATTTCTTTAAGCCGTGAGCTGCTGCTTTATCTGTATGCAAAATCCTCTCAGAAACAGCAGAGGTGTCTTATTGCAAGGGCTTAGATTTGCCTACAGGATGCATTTCCTGAGAACCTCCAGGTTTATCTACCAAATTTCCCTTCACTCTGATGCACATGAGAAGAAGGGCTGTGGGTGAATGATCTGGTTGGCTTAGCGGGCAACATCTTAAAAATCACCTTTTTCTGGGATCATTTTAACATCTTTTAACATCTCTTTAACATAATTTTAACATCTCTTTAAACATCTGAGTTGAGCTTAAGCTGAGGACTTAAGTTATGTGACATTGCCACCAGAAAACATGAAGGCTTTCCAGTGAAGGTCCAACCTCTGATCAGGGAAGTCACTTGTTTACGGGCAAGATGTTGACTCCAACCCAGGCATAATGTTTGGACCTAGATGAGGAAAAGAGATATTTATTAGAGCTTTGTTCCAATGAGGATGCTTTTTTTTCTGCCCACTGGGAGGCAAGGAAAATCTCCTGCCTGCTCCCTGTGACCCTGTGCCTGGGGAGGGTTGTCCTGTCCCAGGACAGATGCCGTGCTCCTGCCAGTGAGGTGCAGGGATGACTGCAAAGGACTGCCACAGACTGGATTTCGGGAAGCAGCACCTACCACAGTAGGTGAAAAGTCTGGTGCAGCTCATTGCTCCAGTGGGTGATGGGACAGAGTTGCAAACACAGCTACAGTCCAGCTGTCTCATGTTTCAGCTCCTCTCTGCTTCCTGTCATCACGAAAATGAGCAGAAGCAGAAGGGAAGTTCTTATCTGGATGCCGGGTTGGACCACAGACATCTCCCAGTCTGGATCTGGGGATTTGCCCGTGATCTCTAATGCAAAGGGAATGTTTTGTCACTTTATGTTCATAGCTGAGCCATTCAGCAGCACTGTTGAAGTGACTCACAGCAGTGCTGAGATCGTGACTCACTGCTGCATCCTTTCTGGAAAGGCACTAATCCTCCTTTCCTGCTGCTTGGGCTGCTTTGGGAACCACAACATTAAGCACTGAAAGGCACATTTATTAAATGACACATGCCAGGACTGGGTTTTGTTTGTAACAGTGAGGAAGTACTTTGTGGCCTCTCTGCTGTTGACTAGGCGCTGACACATCTGGCACCCAGGCACCAGAGGATGGAGGGATCTGGGCATTTTTTTCCCTGGTTAGGTCTGGGTGTCAAGCCTATTTCAGTCAGTGATTCTTTGGGCTGGATTCCAGAGTTTTGCTTAACTACCAACATCTGTCAGATGTCAACTCCCTGAATCCACCCTTCCTGGTCATACTATTTTAAGGCACTTGTATTTTAAATACTACTACTAATACTGCTACTACTAATAATAAAACCCTTATAGATTTTTCCCTGAGTAATCGGTTCTCCAGGGACTTGGAAATCCTCAGGTTTCTTCTTGACCGGCGACAGGATGAGGTTTATCCACTAGGAGTCATCCAAACTTTTGCCACCCAGGCAGTCTGGCCAAAAGCCTTTGGGATTGCTTGTGGAGCAGCGGGAGCTGTGCTCTGTGGGTGTGGTAAGTTATTATAATAATCAGCTGATTATTGGTGCAGCTCTTGCCCTAAAGTGGGATATTTCTGTCCTAAACCAACACTTGTTGTTGGTTGTGGTCTCTTGGAGGCTTACCTAGAGCAGGAATTACCTTGCATGCTCTTCATGTCTACAGACATTTGAAGAAGGTGTTTCTATCAGAGCTAGTCTCCCTGGGCTCCAGCTGCAGTCCGTGGAGAGAACAGGCATTGCTGGGTGTGATTTACCTGACATGCTTTATCTTTCCTCCTTAGGAAGAAGAAGTTGTGTCCTAGAGGTACCTGTTTCTCTCAGTACTTTGTAAAATAGCTCATGGAAGAGTCTGTACTGAGTCAGGGGAGCAACACCCACATTTACTAAACAAATACACTCTCAAGATGAAATTTATCCATGGAAGTGCCAGTTAATGCAGTTACCACAACTCTCTCCCAGGGCTTGGCCTTTGCATGTTTTTTTTTTAACTAATTAGGGGTATGGTAATTTCCTTTTTTTTAACCAGAGTTATATATGTGTGGTTTCTTCTTCCTTGACAGAGGGAGGCACACCTGTACCGCTGTCCAGCACAGGTGTGGCTGCACTGATTCACTTGCTTGTGCCAATGTTTCTAATTATAGCAGTTAAAAAATCATAGAAGGTTTTCAAACAACTCATCTGTGCAAGTACCTCCACATCCTAATCAATACAGTCACCTTAGCTGGAGGAATGACCTCTGCCTTCAGCCTCATTAGGGCACCAGAACGTGCAAGTTACAACAATTTCTATTCCTAGAATCTGAAGGGATGTGAGGCAGGGTCCTTTCTAATGAGGAGAATGTGTTTGTCATGTTTGCTTTGTATATTAAGAAGTTCAGAAGTCTTGAAAGAAAAATTGGTGCAAATCAGATACAAATTTCTCAGGGTGAGAGGGTTCTTCAGTTTCTGCTGGCTGTTGAAGTTTTTGAGTATTGTTTTCAGGGTGAACACTGATAAAATTAAAAACAGCTTATTTTTTCCTTAACAAATATCTTTTATTAAACAGAATGGTGGTAAAGCAAGAGGTGATAAGACAAAATCAGTCTCAGCAACAGTCTCATTTTTGAAGCTTTCTACTGTTACAGGAAATAGTGTAAAATAGAAATCAATATTCATTTAAAAATATTATCTCCCTAAAATATTAAATAATGGTGTAATTTAAAAGCAGGAAAAGTATAAGGTTGGTATTTTACTGAAGCGCTGTGCAGCCCTGCTTCATGTGACAGGTGTAATTAGAGGCTGGGCATGCGCCAGGCAGGGATGGTCAGAGCATCCTGTGAGCCTGAAAGAGCTCACGAGGCCCTGCTTCCTACCAGTGCTTCATATGGATTTTGTTTTCACATGAAACCGTGTAAAGGTGGTGTAGCAGATGTTGGACTTCCAGCCATTAACAATTTTCACCTTTGATGGCGCAAGGCTGTTCCATCCCACAGAAACACGAGTTCACTTGAATTCCCACGCTGCCCATATGCCTACATTTCAAAGTTTGCTACCTTATTAACTGGTGAAATATGTTCATTTTAATAGCAGCAACGATTTAAGTGCGCCTCAAGCAGTCAAACCCCAAAGATTTAAATCTGCAAAACCCATCTGCTCCTAACTCAGGAACTCACATAAAATATGAAGGTGCAAATGATTCCTATATTAAGTTTTGCAAGCACTCACTTTCAGCCTTGGGGACATTGGAATTTCACTTGAAAGTGCAAGACAAGCCCACTTTTTATTTTTTTGGTCTGCAGTTTTCCTGGGCTTTATGAGCTCATGGGTACTGGCTGCTTCTTCTCGAGCTGATCATTCAATTCTCAAAGCACTCTAAGTGCTCTCTAAGTTCTAGAAATTTTAGGTTCAGTTCCTCTCTCTGAGAACTATCAGTGGTGCCTATCTAATCTGCAAGTCCATTTTGTGAGAAAGGTGGCCATATTGAGTATTAACTTTAAAAATAAGGATTTGGGTCTGTGACTCCCAAAGTTTGGAGATGTTTCCTTGCAGATGAAAATAATGCATCATTCAAAACGCAGGTCTTAATGGCTGAGTATATTTGCTCTGCCTCAAATATGTGTAGGACTACCAATTTAAAAAGTAAGAATTTTTTTTTAGGACTGTGGGGAAAATCCTCCTTCCCTTTAAGAGGCGGCATGTCCTCCACTGGAAGACATTTTTCTTTTAAAACAGCAAAAAATATTTATAATAAATGTCTAGGTTTGGAGAATGCCTTAGTTGCTGGAGCTGCCACTTTTCTGAGCAGTGTGAACGCCGACCTTTTAAATAAACTGAGAATTATTAAATAAAAGGATGCCTCCATTGTAATCAGCTAAATTTTCCTCCCTTCAAAAATCTATCTGTTACCAACAAATAAACAATAAAATTCTGTCAAAAAAAGTCACTAATGTTAAGTTTCTTCTCTGATTTGTTTTTCATATGGGACATTTCTCTTGTGCCTGTAACTGCCCTTTCTGTGCAGAAAGGTGCCACGATCTGGTGGCTTGGGTGTTATCTTGGAACCAAGAAAACCCTGGGCTTTCTTCCCGCAGGTTTCCCAGCTATTACATCAAAGAAATGGCAGCAGCAAAACCAAAAAGTGATGACTCCCAATGCAGAAAAACATCAGGAGGGAAATTAATTTACTCATCTTTGATACCAAGTTTTTCTTCAACACCTACCCTAATGCCTTTGCTGCAAGGAGGGGTGGATGTGTCATGCTTGTAGCAAGGTTATGTCAAAGCAGAGCTTTGTGGTTCTTTAAGAGCTGTTTTGATCTGTTCTGGAAGTCTGTTTCTTGCCACAGAAAATCCAATCACGCTGTTCTCTGCACGAGTGGTTTAGAGAATCCCTGTGTATCTTTCAACATGGAAATGCTCCTTGCACTAACAATGCCTAGCAGTGGTGTAGTGCACGGTGGAAAATGCAGCAGGAGGAGCAGCCTCCTCATACCTGCCATCCTGGCCAGCTGAACGGCGTTATTTTCCCCTTTCCTATGTTTAAATCTTGTTTTTTGGTGGTTTGCAGATACTTCTCTTGCTTCTCACATAAATTCCAACAGTATGACCAGATGTCTACTTCGTTTCTCTCAACATCCTTCACAGCCCTAATCCGAAATGTTAACACCAGCCGCAAAAGGATCATACACTCATCGTGCAAATTACCTCAAGCATATAGCCAAAACATTATCTCATGCTGGCCTAGATGTTACAATGCTTGCAGCTAAAATGCTCCCTCAGGGTCCTGGGCAGATGTCTCTGGGCTTTTTGACTGTTCTCTGGGATGGGCAAAGATAAGCCTCTGTCATTTCCCTGTGGAGGAGCTGTGTTGTTGGAACACAGGCTACTAAAAGACCAAAAATATATTTCTTAGTTGCACCTTCACCTAAAGGGATGCAGATACCAGCCACAGAGGATGTCCCTAATGAGGAAGACTTCATGTCAGTGGATTTTAGGAGGGAGAAGATGATCATGTTGGTATCAGCCCAGCTGAAAAACTTGCTGTTTGGAAATCCTGCCACCTTCAGGGGCCATTCTGCCTGTTGGCAGTGGGAGCAGGACAGTCCAGGGCTCACAGGCAACAGCTGAAGAGCACAAGGTTTACGCCCTGAGAAACTGAGTCTTTAACTCACCTTGATAAATTCTTGAAGGTTGGGTGCTGGGCTGTGAAACATGCTCTGCTCGCCTACCACTGGCCTGCTCATCTTCCTTATTTTTCATCTTTTTATGTGTATTTTCCTATTTGTAAAACTTTTTAACTTCGTTAAAATTTCTGAGATTCACGGTCAGAAAGCGCTGCTTAAAAATGGAGTTGTTCTTTCTGCTACTCGTTTATTTTTTTTTCCCAAGGCCTGGGTGAGATTAGAAGTTTCAGTTTGCGTGCTGAAGTTGTATTATTGTTTTGTTTTGTTTTCCTAACCACTTCCACATGCAATCAGGTTTTATTACCAGCTGCTCTCCGTGGTTGGTCTCTGGGGAACTTAGGCTCCTGTTTGTTGTTAAACTCATAAGAGTTGGTTAGTTTAATTTTTTTCAAATGTTAATTTGTCAGGTTTGGATTTCCACCAGTTGTCTTTACGCAGCCAGAGGTGGGCAATGGAATAAGCAGTGGTGTGTAAGAAGGGCTCGTCAGAACCTCAAATTCCTGTAGAGGGAGAAATGAGCAAGTTTATCGCCACCCTCACATACTTTCTGTATTAAAATTAGATATCTTGAAATTTTTCACTTCCCACAGAGCAGGGATATGGAATTTCATTTAATTAATGAAAGAAAGATTTTTATTTCACGATTTTAAACAGAAAAGGACAGGGCTCCCTGTGATGATTGCAGCAGGGAGCTTGTGAGCCCAGACATGCTGCTCACCAGGGAGGCTCCCAGGGAGGCCAGGAGCTAGCAGGAAACCAGACAGGTTTCCCCAGGATGTGTGTTTGCTCGCCGTTAGAAGATTTGATTCAATCAATCTGTTCCTGCAGAATATATATGCATATTTTTTCAGGAACTGGCACTTTCCTATGGAAAAAAAGAAAAGGTTTTGCTGAGTTAAAATTGGAGATTAGCGAGCATGCTTCTCTAGCTGCATTGGTGAGAAAGCCACATGTACTTTGTAAATGTATGTAAATATATGACAATCTAACATACAGTTAGGCAGCTGTACCAGACCTCTAAAATGCGGCCTATGGATGACCTAAAATTCTTCTTAAGGATTTTTGTATTGTTATCTGTCCACCTAAAGCTAGCACTGGAATGAGCAGACTGTTGGGATAATTTTCTACCTCTCAGGGAAAGGCTTGTGGACATGAGCCACCAGAGAAAGCAAAAGAAGGCGCCAAAGGCAGATATGGTGAGAACATGCGTACCCTCTCCAACTTTGCATATTCAGTGGGATAGCTGTGGGTCCTGTGCATTTCCCTGTGGAGTTTATTCTTTAAAAAAAACCTTCTGATTGTGGGCTGGATCCCACGGTGCCAATAGCTGGAAGACTTGAGGAATTATCTGAACATCAGCTATTGGTACCAGGTGACAGAGCCTGAGCACTGGCTGCACTTCAGCAGCCTGAGGGCTGTGCTTTCCCCAGGGAGCTGATGGTGTTTTGGAGACCAGTGGCCAAGCTGCCGTGGTGCCAGCACGGGCACCACAGGGGGGACAGAGTGGTGGTGAAAAGAAGGGGGGTGTGGGGCTGAGTGGGGTAGCGTGGGCCATGTTCAGCCCCTCAGGAATTCCCACTGGGTGTTCCAGAGGATGGCACATGGAAGGGCTTAATGAAATCAGGACAGAAATAGAGTGTCTGGCCCCAGGCACCAGACAAGAGCTGAAGCAATTTCTCCTGTGCTGGCAGGAATAATGGGCAAAGGCCTGTGTGTCCCATGTACTATTCAGTGTCTGAGAATCTGAGTAACAACAAAATGAATTTTTTCACACAGGCTGTTAAACAGTGATGAACTCTTGCAAGGGTTTGCATATGGACCCCTTTCTACCCTGTGCTTGCTCAGAAGACTCTCTGTAGGAACAAAAACCTGTGGTAAGGAAGGAAAAGGTTTAACTCCTGAGTGAGCTCTGGAGATCCTGCAGTGCAGGGGAAGATGAGACTGGGAAACCTTATAGATATGACTGTCTGCACAAAGATGCTGAAGATATGAAAACTGTGATTGAAATTGAAATGAAGGCAAGCTTTGAAATGCCAAAGNCCCTGCTGTCTCCCTTGTACCGTCTCATGCTCTCAAGCCTCTCTCCCTCACTTCTCTGGCCTGCTTTGAGCCGCAGCCAGCGGCTCTGAGCAAGGCCCTTCCACAATAAACTACCTTATCCAAAAGTTACTTATAGAGATCTCTCATCATTAACCGTACTACGAGGAGCCGTTTTTCTACACTGCAGCATTTCCTACCCTTGCCCTCAGCATCTTGCCCTGTTACTGTGGCTGTAGGCTTTTACAGAGGAAAACTGGATTTACTTGGGGCCACACATCCAGCACTTCCAGCTCCATTTCACAGGGAGGGAAGAGGAGCTGTGGTGATGGAGTACAAAGCGTATATATGGCTCTGTTTGGTGAGGCAAATGTGGGTGAGAGGAGTAAGACTAGAGCTCTAATTCTCTGTCGGTGGAAGTGATGAAGAGGCTGATCCCCTGGCAGGACAGAGCAGTGTCACTGCCCGATGTGAAGGTTCTACTCTTTCATAATTAGATGAAATCATCCAGTTTCTAGATGCAGGAAATAAAAGACTGTTCGACTTTCTGAATTTTTAGGCGTGTAAAGCTGTTGCACTTATTGTCCAGACTGAAGAGAGCTGTGTTTAGTCCTCAGCTGGAACTTGGTTTGTATTTTAGTGGAAATACACCTCTTTTGGAAATACCTCATCCCATAGCACTGGGCCCCAGCAGTGACTCAGTGCTGACTCAGAAGAGGTTCCACTCACTGCCTCAGCCACAGAGCTGTGGGACAAGGCGAGGTTCTCCTTGGCTCTCTCCATCCAAGCAGGGATCAGACCTGTGGATCTACTCATCTTGCTAGGTGGGATGAGGTCACAGCTCAAGAGGCTGAAGTCGCATCAGAACGTACTTGTAATGAGATAAAAAAAAGACATTTTCACAGACTTGGTTGTTTGTCCAGGATGTAGAAGGAGGTATGATGCAGGGCACCTGGATCTGGAGCTCTCTGGATGCTTATTTTAGAATTTTCTGAAGGGAAATCATCATTCATACTTCAGAAATGAGAAGACACAGGTACACTTTGGGGTCTTTTAATTGAACTATTAGGTTAATATTCTGTCTGATTCAGATTCTGTTTTCCCTATATGAGTCTCCTTCACAATGGTGGGGTTTGAGTTTTGTGGACTTATTTTTTTTTAACTCACCATTATATGAATAACTCACCATTGTATCCTTCTCACAGGGAGTAGTGGAAGAAGCTCAAAGTTATTTTATGACTATGGAAGAGCTGGTATATTACTCACCTTCCTAAAATAAAAGTAATATAATGAATTAAGTGGAATGATACCAAAAAAGGTAATTTCAAGTTGAAACTTCACAGAGAAATTTCGTCAGATCTGTTATTCTGCAAAATATTTCCCTGCAAAGGTGACTGAGAGAAGATCCTTAACACAGTATTTGTCTACACCTGCATGGAGTGGGCTCCTTCAGCAACAGAGCAAATGATCCCATCCCTCTCACTCCTGCCCTCTGTGACTGCAGCAAAAGGAGCTGGATATTTGCTCTCTATGTGTTTATTGCCATGATAAATTTTCCCTGGGACACTGCTGACCCTGTCAGCCCTCTGTTTTTGGTACTGGGCTGCCACACAGTGGCCTCCTTCAGAAACCTGGGGAACGGGAGGAGGAAGGGGGGATATCAAGTTGATAACAAGAGTGAGCAAATACAAACGTCATGACTCACTTTACAGTGTCTGTTAATTCCTTACTGGCTGGGAAAGCAGAGTTTTATTTTGTACAGTCAAAACCACAAGAAGAAACAAACATGAGAACACAGTAAAAAGAGGTAGGAGACCCCTCAGTTAACTAACAAAAAGTGCTTCCAATAAATTTATAAAGGAGTTTTTATGAAAGTAGAAGAGTTTTCTCTGGTTTACTAATACCTGCTTTCTTTCCTTTGCTGCTTCCTCTTTTCTCCTTGGATACAGACAACTAAAATTTGAAGCTTTTTCCTTTTAGATGAGCTCACGCTGGGAGGATGTTCAGGGTGGAAGCTTGGTTTTGTACTGCTGGTTAACTGAAGCACAGCCCCTCCTCAGGCAGTGGAGAAATCCTGGTTTGATCCAGACCTGGAACCTGTGTGATTTTAAATTTCAACTAAAATGTTCCTTCGTGCAGGTTCTGCCTTTGTAAAGCGTCATGGAATGGCTCGGGGTGGAAGGGACATTAAAAACCATCTTGTTCCAAACTGCCTGCAATCAGCAGGGGTGCCACCCACTATCCCAGGTTGCTCAGAGCCCCATCCAGCCTGGCCTTGGACACTTCCAGGGATGGGGCATCCACAGCTTCTCTGGGCACCCTGTTCCATCAGGAGGGAGGTGGGGATGGGGTCTGCTTCATCCACTAGGATCCTTCCTGGATTATTACTATTATTACTAAAATGTGTGGGTTTTTGCTGCCGTACAGGTTGAGATTTTGGCACCCTTCACTCCCCTGTGAGTTCCTCATTCCTGTAAGAAGGTAATCCATGGCAGGGGGTCACTCCTGGAGACTCGTAATGCACCTGACCCTGACAGCCTTCTGTGACAAATAATCTGAGACAGCAGAAAATCTGGCAGTGTAAGACACTCTGATTTTGTGACATTCCAAATACACACTTCAGACCATCAGGAACCCTTAAATGAAAGGCAGGATTTAGGTAATTTGGGCTTCAGTGGTGTTATGTGCCTCCAGTCAGACAAGGTGTTTTGGTTCATTAATATGAATTAATGCCAAGTAAGGAAGCAGAAAGGTAGGAAAATGAACTCTGTCTGTAAGAAAAGACTGTTAAAATATTAAAAATAGTTTCATGTGATTATATGTCAGGTTTAGATCTATTATTTTATGTAATCATCTGTGGTAGGAATGTTCTGTACCTGCTTGTTCCAAGAATAAGCATCCTGTGCACTTTGATTTGTCATAGTGTGAAGAGCCTGATGTTGTTTACTGTAGGTGGATGTGAAATACATTACTGTAAAAGCTCTGGGATCTTCATTTTAACACCTGCACGTTAGTGTTTTTAGAGTGGTGAGTGTTTCCTTGGTGAAGTTATTGCTTGCTTTGTCATTGTGCTTATAAGGCTGCTTTTATTTTGTCATAAATTCCAGCGCAGGCAGAGAAGCACAAGTGACAGAGGCACCTGTTGCAGGCAAAACTGTCCCTACTTGGGGAATTTTTATTTAATCTAATTTATTGCCAATTAACACAAACTTCTGGTCACCTCGGTTCTGATGTTGAAAAAAAAGAAGGACAAAACTAATCAAACAAGCACTTTGGTAGAAAACCTTCCTGCCCCTTCCCCAGGCTCAGCAGAGGTTTGATCAGCATTCACTGGAGCAAAAGCCTGGATGTAACAAACGAGAGCCGGAATTGAAACTGTCGTAAAGGGACATGGTGGGGCACCAACTTTCCTGGATGTGTATTTTCAATAAAAACAACCACTTTCTGCGATCTAATAGATGTCTCTTAATGGCCTGTTTATCTGAGAAATGGAGAACGGGTTAATTTTGAAAGGAATAGTCCATACTGGGCAAGTGTGTGCACTCAGGATTCCAAAAGGAACTGCACAGAGGAAACCAAATTCTGTATTCAACTCAGGGAGGTTTTTGGGGACCCTCCTCAAGAAAATCCCAGTGCAATTAGCAGGAAAAGAGTTTCTTGGAAAAATCTGATTAATTCTTTATGTGGAAATATGCCCATGTGGTATCTTTTTCAAGCAATTTCACAAAGAATTTAAGAAAAAAATTTCCATTTTGGAAAATGTTTCAAAAGAATAAGCTGGTGCAAAAAGAAATGCATATTTTGCTTGAAAATTGATTTCATCTTTTAGATGTGTTCTGTTAGTAAAAATGTGATGAAGCTTTCAGCACAGAGAAAGAAGTTTTAAGCACAAAGAAAAGCAAAGCCTTCAGTGTGTATTGAATTGCAACTGTCATTAATGATTTTCAAAACTGAGTAAAAAAATTAGATGTTTTGTGAATTAATGGGAGTAGTTATATTTAATTCCTTAATAACCAATTCCTGTATTTCCATTTGTTAAATAATATAAGAACAGTATATATGAATTAAGCAGTAAGAAATTTCTAAAAAAGAATTGAAAAATCCTACTTATACTCCTTTAGGGTAATAGATTTCAGAGTTTTAATTCCATGGGAAAGTTTGGAAATCATCTTTTGCTTTTCCTTTGAGAGTAAAACTTAATTGAAAAAAGTGGAATTTCCCACAAAATAAATGCTAGATTTTGAGAAACTTTAGCTCAGAATTTGAAGAACGGTCACAAAAATATTTAGTTTCTTGCTGGAGAAAGGGAGTTGAGTCCTGAAATCTCTGGACTCTAGTAAGAAAATCCTTGTCTGGCTGAAAAAGGAGAAATCCCATCACTGGGAACTGGAATGTCCCTGGAGGTATCACTCAATGTGCCCTCTGAAATGCTCATCCCATTGGTCAGGTCTGGAGCCCAGAATTTTTGGTGGGGTGTTTGGGGCAAATGGAGGTTATGGCACCCGTGTCAAAATCCTACTGGCTTGGGAGTCAAAATCCTGCTGGCTTGGGAGTACTGCTATCCCAGCTGATTTAGGGCTCTCTCATCTTCTCCTGCCGTGGTATCTCCTGCATGGGATCTTAAAAGGTTCGGCAAACATCTGCCAGATGTGTTCTGCGTGTGATGGGTCCCTCCTCGGTGGAGGGAGAGGACACTAAATGGGTGGTGAATATTCTGCTCGAATTTCCCATCCGAGGTGTCACAGCGAGAGGGGGATCTGGGGCCTCTCACTGGTGTGCTGTTCTGTGGTGCCTGCGGCTGAGTTTGACTGGATGTGGGCTCTTTCCAGTGCTGTGTTGCCATGTTTTTGTTGGAAATGTGTTCCTTCAGGCCACATCTTCATCAGTATTCCAAGGCGTTGCTCCAGTCCTGCTCCTGCCCTCTCCCCCAGGAGCTTTCCCCTGGGATGCAGAGGTTTCTCCTGGATACCTGGTCTCTGGCAGGATCTGCTGTCAGTGCTTTCTGTTCTTTCAGCAAGCTGCCTCCTGGAGCTGGGGTATGAGACTGACTAGAGCGCAGACCACAGAAAAATAACCTGTGGGTTAATCCAAACACAGAGCTGAAGTGGCGGTGGCTGTAAAATCCATACGGCGGGTTAGAAAAACAGTGAGAACAACACCATTTAAAACAGTGCCAGCGTGCCTGGGGTGCTGGAAGGAAGGTTGCTGCTTACAGGCTCCTGGAGAGGGAATAGAGTTACACAGGAGCTCAGATGGTTTTCCCTGTATCTCCTGAAATTTAGGTTTTGCAGTTGGATGAACACTTGTATTCCTGGCTGAAAAGAAGCAGGGAATTCCTGGCTCTGGGAAGCAGAGGCTCCCAGCTCCACTGGGATGTGCTGGTACGGTCCTGACCTTCAGTAGATTCAGAAAACCCATATTTGCAGCATAGCAAAGCAGGGACTGTCATGAAATCAACTGCAGTAAAGGAATGCTACAAATTCTGGCCCAGCAGTGCTGTCCCTCCTCACAGTCCACCCTTCCAGTTCTTCTCTTAGCAAGTTCAGGCCTGAGGATGTTCCTTGCTTTTCTAAGCAATAGATTTTTCTTGCACTTCTTATCATCCCTATAATGGATTTTTATAACACCCAGCTCCTTTCTTCAGCTGTAAATAGGGCTATTCTAAGTGTAATTTTGAGAAATACAACTTAAGAAATTTTAACTGATGCCACAATGCAGTATCCATTCAGTGTCAGCAGTATCTGGTGCATCACAAAATATTCCCTTGGTGAATTTTACTCTGTCTAACTAATGTCTGTGCTGCTGTCCCAACCCCTTTGCCATCAGTCAGGCTGATTTAATCAATTTAGAAAGCAGGGGAGCACTAGAGAAGTAGTGTGTCAAACCAAGCAAAAGCAGAAGTGGAGCTCCAAACCAAATACAACATTATATAGACCTCCTGCGTCATAGATACTGGCTCTTCATGATCGTTATGAATTCAGAGGTGTTGGCAGGTGAGTTTCAGCTTCTTCAAATTTAAGAAACAAGGTCGCACAATATATACAGCTTGAGAAATTTCTGCAAGAAGGAGTGTGAGTGTTAGTGATGATCTTGGGTTATTTCATTTGTGTGAGAAGCATCCTGCTGCAAAGGTGCTACCCTTTGTAGTACTACTTTTTAAATAATACCAGTATTTTTTACAGTATGTTACTCCCATGTTCTTCTTTTTCACCAAGAAGCCTGTGCCTGATGTGATGTAGAGGATGGCTCGGAGAAATGCATTTCAGGGTTCCTTAGCAGTGGCCTTTTTGCAGTGCTACAAAATGGAGCTAACTACATTTATCTAGAGAGAAATGTTTGAGACCCGTTTTAATTGGCTGAATGTCATTATGGGTGCAAAAATCCGAAGAGTCACAACTGGATGAAGTAAATCACCTCACCACATCTTTTGATTTTAGGGCTTAATGCTTATAATTTCTGGATTTTTCCCCATCCACCACCTCCTTTAAACACTGCAGAAGAAAGATGACCCAGCCTGCAGTGGTGGCAACGCATGGCTTTTGCTTGGACAGGTCTCTCAACCTTAGGGAATTACAGGCAATTGGCAAAATGTGTAACAAAGAAGAAAGTTGTTGAGTGTTTTGCTAGAGAATGTATTTGTTTGAATTTACTCAAATTTCTTCTCTTTTGCTGCAAATTATTATTGTCACATGTTGTGTCCTTTGGAGTGTGATCCAACAATCTAAGCAGGAAATAGAAGGGTGATATAAATGCCATAATAGAAACAAAACTCTCTTTAAATGCCAATATAAGGAGTCTTCCAGTGGAACTTTTGCTGGGCTCCCTGCAAAGATGGTCCAGCCCTAGCAAGAAAATGTAGCTAAATATGATTATGCAAAAGAGTAAGTGATTTCCACCTTTGATCACTGGCTGATCATAAAATGCTGAAAAAATTAATGAAAAGAGTGGTGACAGTGGTTTTAGGGCCGCAGTTTTACAGCTGGTGAGAAGCACATTTCTCTGCCATCTTGGCCAAACACAATGCATCCTTATTTTTTTCCTTCCTTAGCCAAGGAACACAGCGTGTTTGACAGCTCACAGGCTGAACGGGTTTGCCTTACATGAGGAAAAAATAAAAATATGTGGGATGTGGAGGTGGTGGTGTTTCTGTTTAATTTGTGGTGGGGTGGTGTTTTTTTCTACTTAATTTGTGTAAGGTTAAAAGCAGGTATTTGAGAACTTATTTGCTGTTATTTAGAAGGTGCTACAGGGAGGTCTTGAACAGGAAATTGTGAAAAAGGAAGTTGCATGCCTTTGAATTAATCCTTTATAAATAGGTGCAACCAGAGGGGTTGAATCAAGGCTAGGATTTATTTGCATAGGAAAGTAAATTATGCATGTTATATGCATAAAAGAAAAGGAGAAGAGCTGTGTGGCAGAGAAAATGCGAGATATTTCTGTAAAAGGGTATTTTTTGCTTTATAAATATGGCACGGTGTTGACAGTGTTCATGACATCATGTGGTGTCATATGATGTCAGCAACTTGGTGTCATGCGATCGTGTATTTTAACTTGCATTCCAACAAGAAAAAGACAAACACTTGGGTTTTCTTTAAAATGTGAAACATGAGGGCTCCAAATTAAAAGCTCCAGATAAAAATAGCCCACGCTCCCCACCAAAATGTCTTGCTCCAGTTTTGGGGAAGCTGCTCTCCCTCACCCAGCACAGGGAGGAAGATGCGGGTGCCAAGGAAGGGACGCTCTTCTCTCTGCTTTGCTGAGACAATTTCTCTGGTTTTAATGACATTTCTCCTTCTCCTGACCGGGGAGATCAGAGCCAGCATCCAGCTGTAAAATTGCAACATGTCGAGGAAGTTGCTTGTAGTTAATTCATAGAGTAATTCTGTTTCTCAGACATTTATCTCTTCTGCAGTACAGACTCGGGTGATAATGTGAGGGGAGAAAAGCACCCCTTGGGTAAGAAAGTGAATTTTTGCATTTCACACTGCTTCTGAAGAGCTTCCTGGTGCTCTGCTGGCAACAGAATGATAATTTTCCACTCTGCTACTTCTCAATGTAAGACAAAAAATTCTGTTCATGGTGAGCTGCTATGTTAATTAGTTAATCATTTAATTGTTTTTAATAGCTGTTTCTACTAGGACAAGGTAAAGAGATACAAATCTAGCTTTGCATATTTATTTATAAATCTGGAAGAGAGGAGGGTTTATACATGGATGTATGTTTCTAATTGGATGGATTTTCTAAGAACCTGATTTACAGGGAAAATATATTGACAACAGACTTCAAGCTTTTTCCTTTTGGGAACTCAAAATCACTAATTACTCTTCAATCCTGCCTCTTTATTTCTTTATTTTTATTGGCCTTTTTTGGAAGAGAACATAAAATAACTCAAGTATGCTGTGCTTTAGTGGTTCTAACTGATTATAGTTCTGCACTTAATTAATGAGAAATTATGGCAAATAATTCTTACTGTTCAGCATTCATTGAAAAAAAAATCCTGGAAATAATGGAGGCCAGATGAGAGGGAGAGAGAGAGAGATGAAACTCTGAAAAGTGGGCTGGTGGGGCAGCTGCTTTCCCAGAAGCCATGTTCTATAACCCCATATGTGCTTCTTATAGGGAATTTATTTCGAAGCAGAAAATTTTGAAAGGAAAAGTCTGTACTGAAGAGGTTAAAGTCTGATCTTACATCCCTATTTTTTGTGACAACCCCACCTTTTAGTCTCCAAAGCCTGGCTGATCTTTCAAGGTGTTTTGCAAATGGGTAGCTTGAATTTGTGGGGGCAGGGGAATTCCTGTGGAGTCCAGGTGATCCCCACGGGTTGTGTGATTCCTGATGAGGGGATACAGGGTAGCTGCATCCTAAAGCAGCACAAAAATGTAGGTGTGTAGCTAAGAATTTTAATAGATTTTACCTAGAGGAGTAATGTTAGGTTTTTAAAAATACCGAGTGTATCCCAAGTACCTCCATTATAACCTGGTGCTGAACAGTTCTATAACATCACAGCACATGATGCTCTTTAGGTGTTACAAAAGAAAATACCCACTCCACCTTCCTTTAGTGTTTTAAATTTCACCACTGGGTTTTTTCATGAAGTTCTGTTGAACCGAGCTGTGTCTGTGAAGAGCACGGGTAATCAAGCCATCCCCGAAGTGTATTCTGGCTCCAGAGATATGCTACATTCAATAAGTTCACAGTGCATTCTTGAAGTAAATGAAGCAAGATTTCTAGTCTACCTGCTGAAAAAATGCATTCTGCACTGCCAGCTAGCTCTACCAGCCAGATTTAAGCTGTTCATGTACTGCTTTGTTGGTCTTGTCACTTTATTGCTTTACAGAGTAAATTGCAGATGTCTAAAGATCAAAAACATCCCAAATGCCTGTTGAGAAAATTCAGGATAGAAACCAACATGAGTGGGCAGTTTAAGAGTTCACTTCTGTAGTATCATTGAATAAAACCAATTTGATGTCTTTAATGAAATGAGGCAGTCTGAAGTCAGAGAATTGCTCACGTTTACACTATGGGAGCATTGGAGAAACTGTCTGTTCCCAAATTCAGGGTACAAATTGTTTTGCAGCTAAGGGTCAAGAAGAAAATACCCTCTTTTTCCCCTCTCCATATCCTGCAGGATGCTATAGAACAATTAAGTTCATTGGGGGTGGGGGGGCAGGATTAATCCTCTCACGGAAACATCTGGAATTGGTAAATATCTGAGGTGGGAGACCCTCTCAGAACAGAATATGAAGGATTTCCACAATGGAACAGACCAGCTTTTATTCTTTCCTTTCTCCTGTTCTCAGCTCTTTGTTAAGTGACAGATTTTAAGACCTGAAACGTAGAAAAAGTTTGTCTGTGCTTAAGGGGGAGATAGGAAGGAAGAACTTCAGCCAAAATGAACATTATAGACCAGACAGAGGATATGCTTACTCAGGATGGGATGAAAGAAGAAAATACCTCTCATGGCATGAGACCATTTGAACTTTCAGACACCCAGAAATAACACTGGTAATGTTAAAATACAGTGGAAGTTTCTTCTAGAGAGTAGAAAAGCAGGGGAAGGATGGAAGGGGCTGGTTTGTCTCAGAAGGACATTTCCCCAAACACAAGTTAAAAATCATGAATAAATGGTAGATACTTGCTGCTGACTTGGAACTAACACTTCTTTTTGTCTCTGTTTCTCTGTCATGGCTTTTAAAATGGAAGTAACAGATACCTATTCAAAAGTGCTATTTTTTTATAGACCCTCATATATCCTGGCTGAGAAGTTACTTCAGAGCAAAAAACCTGAAACTTCCTGAGCCTCAGGCGAAGTGGAGCCATATATGATAAACTCCTCTGCAACTGTAATTTTACATGGCTTATTTGGCTTGTGCTCATCATGATTTCTGCCCGGTTTTCTGATGAGTCCAAACAGAAGAGGCTGATCCTGTGGTAACACTCTCTTCCAGCAGAGAGTAATAGGTGTTTGTATAGATACACTAATTTGATCATTTTTCTGCAAGGACATGATTTGTCTTGATTTTCTTTTTTTTTTTTAAGTGGGAGGAAGCAAACCGAGTCTGTCTCAGGTGATGTTTTGAACTGACTGAGACCTGCCTACCAGACTTGGGGAATTTATTAAATATGACTTGTTATACTATTGAGCTTCCTGCCTATCTCCTGCCAAAAGCAATTTCAATTAGAGCACTTTATTTCCAGGACTTCTCCCACCCCAAACTTCTCTTCAATGTATCTGTATTTGACAGTGGTATTATTTTGTAAATATATGCCTGTGTTTAGCACAAACTAAACCAGAACTGGCTGTGCTGGAGAAGTGAGAGTTCTCTTTAGGCATCTACTAAAATCTCTTTTTTCCCCCAAGAAGTTATGATTTTTTTTTTTCTGCTGAAAACTCACAGTATGTGGCATCAGTGATAAATTGACTTGATTTACTCTAGATTTGTTAAATAACATTTTGTTTCTATTGAAATTGTAATGTTGGATGCAATCTGATTCTTTCTAAACTACCCCCTGTTCTCAAACTTCTATCAGCATGTTTAATATAAATTGCTATTATCAAATTAAGATGTTACAATTTAAGAGTGTCTAAAACATTTTGGCTTTTTTTTTTCTGTCATATGTAAAGTAAATATTGTGACAGCTGTCTTACTGCAGATGTCTTCATAATCCTCCTGGTAGGGTTTCATATTAATGAGATTTTTTTCTGCCTGTAGGTTTGATTTCATTGATGTAGGGCTGCTGCTGGGTCCCTGCACTTACCACTATTTGCTTGAGCACGACACCAGCCTATAAATGTGCTCCTCTGTCTGGAAGGTGACAGGAATCCTTTCAGGCCAGTTGTTGTGTGTCTTCAAAAGACTGTGAGGACATAAACACAATCTCCTCACGAGTGTCTGAACCATTAGAGCACCTGAGACTCTGGATAAGGCACAAAGCACAGCCCCAGCTGGCCCTTTGCACTGGCCCAGGGATTTCTGTTTGATTATTGATGTGGCTTTTGTGAGTCACTTCAGCCAAATTTCCAGCTCAGATGTTTGTCTCCGTGAGATGTGGATGTGGGGCTTGAAAGTCACCTAAGGCTATGGTCTGTCTCCTTCTCCTGGAAGCTTTGCTTGAAGCATTCCAGGAAAGAAAAATAATTCTCCAAAGGGTTTGCTGATCTTCCAGAGGCTGATTGGTGTGACATCAAGAAAGAGCAGTTAGCTGTAGTCTCTCCTTATAGACTCAGGTGAGGGTGAAGTCACTTCTCTGTTTAATAGTAATTTTATTTAATATTGCAGTAAAGTCTGCTCTTTTTTTCGATGCCTGTAAGAAATGCTATAGAAATTGAAGAGTATTTTATATTCTCAGAGATACTGCAAGATGTATAGAAGCAATTTCTCTGTTTCCAGGTTTCACATCCCATTAGATGTGAGGGGGACTTAGGTGTCCTCTTTTAAGAAAACTGGGCTTTTCAAAGCCGCTGAAGGACCAGGAAAGGACTCCAGAACAGAGCAAACAAAAATGAAAGAATATAGCAGCTATTTCAAAACTGCAGCCAAAAGTAAATTCCTGACAGGAGTATCCAACCCAGTCCGCCTCACTCTGTGGGGCAAAAAAGGATGCTGAGAACTAAAACCTACAGCAGCTGAAAACCAGAAGTAGCTAATAAAGCACAGTTATTAGCTGTGGTTTGCTACGATGCCTTAACCTCCAAAAAAAGGCTGACCCAACAAGCTAAAATTCCTTGAGCTACCATCCACAATCTTTTTACATCACCACTAACACTTTAGCTAATAATTAGGAATTCCTCTGGTTTCCACTGTCGCTGTATGAATCATTTAGTTTCAATGTGGGTACCTTAAGTGAGTCTGAATGATTCTGCTGGAATCAGCAAAGTAAGTGGACCATTTAATCTTCTCAGCTGCATTTACCTGGCTAGAGGAAACGTGGCACAGACATTTTGAATGTTAATGGGAGACTTGTAAAAATGAAGGTTCCTCTCACTTTTGTAAAGGTCAGCAGAATGAACGGCACAATTCACATCACCCCAAAAAATGAAAACATCTTGGAAAGTGTCAGAAGTGAAAAAAAAAATCAGTATTGAAATGGATAAACATGTGAAGGAATTCAGTAAAATAAGTACAGAATTTGCTTTGGGTCTAGGGATGAGCAGCTAGTGGGATCTGTACAGGGAAATCTGTTGAAAATGTGGAGATAAACCTAGATTGGGAAAGCTAATTCTAAACAGAAAATTGGTCTGTAATATCTCCTTTTCTCCCACCCCTTTATTGAATATGTGGTCATTGGTCAACCAGCATTTTAATGAGTACACATTACACACTTTAAAGAATCAGTTGTGAGGCACAAATAAAGAAAACCCTGTGAATGTGCTCTAATGGTAAATATATAATACTCATAACTACTAAATGTTAAAAATCCCACCACTTTGCCATTGGTAATAAAATAGGTGAACTTGGCAACTACATGAAATAACTAAATGTGGGATACATTGAATTTCTGTATAAGTATCTCCTTTGAAGTACTTGCTATTCTTTCACTTAATTGACAAAAAAAGAACTTGCTCTGCTTATTTTCTGAGAGGTCCCTTTGAGTGTTGCATTTCCCAACATACTTGTGTTTTCATGATTTTTTTAAAATTATTTGCTTGAATGGTTCATTTCTGGTTTTTTCCTTTTAGCTTTTCTTCCATGCAACTGCTCCAGTGCCATTTTCCTGCCTCCCTGGCCCCCAGGCTCGGCAGCATCTGTAGGTCAGCTGAGTTTTGTGCACACTGGTGAGGAATTGCTGTAGGCAGCAGAGTTTTGTGTGGAAGGAAATGCTGCAACTGCTTTTTGGAGCAGATTACATTTCTCACCTGAGGGGCTACCAGTGGTTAAATTGGTTCCGTCGAGCTGTCTGTGGATTCAGAGGCCTGCATTTATTCAAAGTGTTCTTAACCAAAACCAGCATTTAACTTCCTTGCTTGTTGGAAGACTTTGAGCCCATCCGCTCTAAATGAATCTTTGGGTATCGTTATTGAAATATTAGCAAGGGATATCACTCAAGACTGGAGGGCCCTTGCTCTGATTTCTGTGAAAACACAGACAAGGAAACATTCCCTGCCCCAAAGAAATGAAATGGGTAAGACAGAGCAAACAGAAGCATCTGGAAGGGAATGAACTTCGTTGCAGTCACACAGTGAATAAATCCTTGGCAGACCTCAAGGTCTCCTGAATTTTATGTGGTTGATTTTTGGTTTTGTTTCCGTTTTTTTTTTTCAGTAAATGCAACAGTGATTTGAAATGGTGTCCACAGTGTCAAAAATCCCCTTTTTATCTCTTGTTATTGGTCCCTAGCTGGAAATATCCTTTCTGTCATATGAAGTGATCTCCCTGACCTGCTGCAGTCCATAATCCCTATCACCTGCCCCGCTTCCCTCACTTACCCTGTGATCTAGGAAAGGTGTGAAAGAATGGAGCATTTGCTATCTTGCATCAATAGCTGTTTATCAGAGACAAATGAACTCCAAAGTGAGGAAAAAGGGAGATACTTTGCAGTAGCCTAATTCATAGAGGTGGTAGCTTTTTTTTGAAAACCAGGAATTTGGTCAATTGTGTTTAGTAACAGATTGAGCTATAAATCAGTTTATCTAATGTCAGAGATTGGTGAGAGGAGTAGAAATGGTGGAGACCACAGACATAATGTGTTTTTATATTGCTTTTTCATCTGGTTTCCAGTTACCTTTTCTGCATATTTGTTTCCTCACCATCTTCCTGTCTCCCGTGGTGGTATTTTGAAGTGCTACTGTAAACCTTTATGCAGGAGGTCTCCACCAAGGCAACTGAGTGAAGCTGCAGAAGAAATGCCACCAGCTCTGCTTTCTGATGGGACACACAGACCCCTTTGCTTTCAACCCAGCTTCCTTCTCCTCTCTTTCATACTTGGCACCTTATCTCCCACAATTCTTTGGAAAAAATAATAATTAGTACTGACAGAAATGCACACACACACACATAGATATATATACACATATATATATAAAGATTTGGGCCAAGATTTACACAAATATACTTAGATTTTAAAAACATTTTTCTTCATAGTGATCAGGTTCCTGTTTCAAAAGGCACTTTGGGGTCTCACTCATGCAGAAAGTCATGAGAAACCACCACAACATGAAACGACAGCCGTCACTGGCAAAGCTCAAGGCAGTTATGTGGATTCAGGGACTGAATTTGTGTCCACTCACCATGAAACCAATCCTGCAGGGTGTTCCATATTGGTGTGTTCTGTCACATCAGCTGATTGGTTCTGCCTGGTTTACAAATAATGTGTCTTTGGTAAAATGACCTACTTTTTCTACGTTAGTATGAGGCTCCCTCTGCAGCAGTGGATGCATTCAGGCATTGTAAAACGTGTAAGTGACCATTTTCAAATTTAGTAGCACCTTGAGGTATAAGTTAGGGCTAAGGTCCCATTATACTGTAAAAACTCACAGGAGTTTTTCCTCGACAGGAAATATCTCTTATCTAAGTATTCAAGAATAGCCAAATTTAGGAGGTGAAGTAGTGGTGCAGAGAAGAAAATAATTTGCCAACGTCATGTTGCAAGACAATAGAAAAGATAAGAAATTAAACCATAGTCCTGATTCAGTGTCTTATCCAGAACCACTGTTGTGTTCCATAATTAAACAGTAAGACTTAAAATTATATTTAGTAGAAGAAAGGAATAAAGTAGAACTGTACACCATAAATCACCTTTCTGCTTTTTGAGGTGCTCTGGACTTTTCCTTCCTGTTATTTGCCTGATATTTGGGCACAGTGTTGAGGAACACGGACTTTCACTCTGCCCCAGTTATGTGATCTTAAATCTTCCTGTCCTTTCCAGCATGGAGACGTTTGACTGCCTATTTTATGGCTGACTCTGCCTCTTCTGACCAGAGGAGATCATTTAGGCTCCCTGCCCCTGTTGCTCCTGGGCAGGGTGTTTTTCACCTTGTTTTTTGTATTGCCTTCCGTGGATGGTGCTGTGCACTGCAACACCTCCACTCTGAGCCAGCTGCTGGTCCTTCACCTTGTTCTGTGCAAGGGTCTGTGCAGAGCATTTTTTCCTGCGAGTTTATCTCCTCTTGCTGCCTGCATGCCTTTCCCTGGTTTGGATCTCGCCTGTCTGCTTTACAAACCAGAACCTCTCCTGTTGGCCAGAGTAAGTGAGCCACAAACGTGCCTTTAATTAAGGAACTTTTAACAACTCCAAGTTATGTGTTGATGTGTGAGTTCTTGGGTCAATAACATGAGCATGCAGCTCATATTTTGCTGCTTAACTTCTAGTCCAAGGCCTCTGTTCTGCCACAGGAGTCACGGCAGTTCGTGGTTGGCTTTGTGTTAACTCCTGGCACAAATGTGTGTCTTCTCATGTACTTTCTTCCCAACAAGACAGCAAAAGCTTCACCTTTCTTTTCTCTGCCCTGCTCGCTGTCAATAGGTTTGTTTATGGGCTTCATGGTTGTTACTCTTGCTCCAGTGCTTGAGCAGATTTGTGGACTCAGAAATGTAAATGCTGCTTTGTTTGCCTGTTCAATCATAAATTCTGTTCTGGTGTGTGCTCTGCCTGGCTGACCACTGGTGCTGTGCTTCTCATACATTCATTAGGGAACAGCAAAAGAGCCAGAGTCTCTGAAACTACATTCACTCCTTGCCAGGGACATTATTTGCAGAGATGCTGCAGGTTCTGCTCCTCTCCATTTAAGCACGCACACAAGCTGGTTTCTTGGCCTCTTCCATCAAACTGTTCCAATTAAGGGTTTGCAGTTTTACAATATCACAGGAAAAATTAGAGGGTCCTGATGAGTGGAGTCCTTCCTTACTGTTTTCTGTAGCTGCTTCCTCGCTAAAACAGAAGAAGGACTGAAACAACACAGGAATGAATTGATGGTGGAGGGAATGGCAAAAACAGGAGCGGGACTACAATGCAGTGTGAAGAATTTCAGAGTGACAGCATTGACAATGCCTGAATTAGGAACTGGAGGATTTAGGAGGAGAAATGTTCCTCTGTAGAAGATCAAGATTTCCCTATGTATTCTGTTTCTTGTCCTGTGCTTAACATTGGTAACACCAGAAAGAAATCCCTATTTTCTCCTTCATCTACAATTAGACATGCTGTACTTCACTTACAAGTACCTTTCATATCACAGGAGCAAAACAAACCTCTTTGTGATTACTCCTCTCTTTAAATGCAGATTTTTTTTGTTCAGGTAGAATAGGATGATACAGACATCTCCATGAGCACTGTCCTTACACATTGTGAATCCTGAGGGGTTTTTTTCGAGAAAGCAGCTCTGGAGATAGATTGCCTTGTTTCCAGCTCATGAACTCAACTATGCTGATCTTTTTACTGATGGCATTTTAGGTTCTTCTCCTGATACATATGTTTTGATACTTGCATGACATCTGCTAGTACAGAAAACCAGGTGTAGTGTGATGAAGATAAGGACTATGTTGCTTGTCAAGTTATATAATCCTAAAATCTGTCATAGGAACATAAAGTATTGGAGTTAAAAGATGGAGTATTTGTAAGTCTGATTAGATGTTTGCTTTTATTTAGAACAAATGTTTGGATGTTTTCACAAAATGACTGGAATTATAGGCGTTCTGTTAAACCCTTCAGCTTTCCCACTTGGTTGCTCCATGAAATTCCCCAAAGTTTTCCCATCACATAACGTGGTGGGCTTTTCTATGGCAGCTCTGTTGTGCTGCACTTTTCCTCAGAAAAGCGAAGTCTTTGGGAAATGGCATCCAGATAGGATGCAGGAAAGTAGGAGATCTCTGTAGCTTCTCTTCCTGGTGTAAACCAAGCCCTAGGTTTCATTACTGCCCCTTTGAAAAAGTGTAAGAGGAGTAGTTGCTAAAATTGCCAAGCAAACCCAAAGTGTAATTGCTGCGACGTTTGACTTTGTCGGCTGTGAAGACAAGCGTGTTCTGAGACTGGACGTGCGCTCCTGCATGGACTGGGGAATAAGTACAAAAGATGGCATGCTTTCACAAACTGAGAGGAAAGGGAGCTCTGTAAAAAGCAGACAAGCCCAAACACCGGGGTGAAATCTGGGCTTTGAGGGGTAATTCAGGTGAGGGGGCAGCTGAGGTTCTCAGCTTGCAGCACCAGCAGCAGTCGCACGTTAACGAAATGTTTTGCTCAGTGTGTTGTGCTGGCTGTGTCAGGCTCTGCAGCTCCTGCTGGTTCCCCAAAACAGCAAGATGCCTCCCTGGCATTGCCTTGGCACCAGCCAGGCTCCCAGCATCACTGAGGGGCAGGAGCAAGGGTTGTCCAGGTGGCAGTCCAAGAGGATGCAGCTTTCCTAGTTCAGGGTATGTATGATTTTAGAAGTAAATAGAAAAGTCTGCTTCCTTTCCTTTCCTTTCCTTTCCTTTCCTTTCCTTTCCTTTCCTTTCCTTTCCTNTCCTTCTCTTTCCTTTTCTTTCCCTTCCTTTCCTTTCCTTTCCTTTCCTTTCCTTTCCTTTCCTTTCCTTTCCTTTCCTTTCCTTTCCTTCCCTTCCCTTCCCTTCCCTTCCCTTCCCTTCCCTTCCCTTCCCTTCCGTATGTGCAATATACATCTCCTTTGGAATCAGTCCCAAATGATGGTGTTTAGCCTTTTCGTGTCATGCCCACCTGCTATTTTTCAGACATTTCAGAAAATTACTGGTTTCACAATAGGATTGTAACATATGTCAGAGGGACGGGGACATTAGGACAAAATTGGAGAGGGAAGAAAACATAAATGCATCAAGAGCTGTTATTTCATGTTAATATGCAGATGTTTTTTATTGCATAAAGACATGGGGAAACCATGTGGAACTTGCTCTCCTCACTCCTTTTGTCCCAGTCCTATTCCCCAGTTTTGCATTATGTTTGATTGTTGCATTTCCTTGTAACCAAGAGCGTGTATTATCCTTGAGGCACCATCTGTTTGCTTTGTGCCTGTCTGAAACACCACCCTGGGACCTGGCACACTCGGCCCCTGAGTGCTCTGATGACACACATTAATGGCCTGATGAATAGGGCAGTTCTGCTCTTCCTTGGTGCTCCTGGGCTCAGAGAGTGAATAAAACAAGCTCCAGCCCAGGGAGCTCTTGAACGCCCTGCAGTCAATAGGAATTGGTGCTGGTTTGGAAATGTAGGTGAAGATTGCAACAAGGCATGTGTGTTGTTACAGAAGGTTTCTGTTCGGAGTATATTTGGAAAGAGTGTATTTTCTCTTGTAATGCAGCGTGAAGACACAATTCTTGTTGCTCATTTCAGCTGAGTTAGAATCTGACCCAGCTGTCTTTGAGCTGCTGCTGAATTAGCTCCTGAGTCAGTTATAATCCGCTTTTGAAGTGTGATAGGAATCCCATTTTCCCTGACTCATTTTTAGCCCATTGTCAGTAATTCAACATGATCTTCAATAAAGATACGACAAACTCAGATTTTCCCCATTACAGCTGCCTTTTTAAGCAATAACATTTTTCTCGGACTGTATTTCTTGGTTTGTTTTGCATAGCCACAAACTCAAAGCCACAAAAGAGTAATCAACAATATTTAGGTCTTTTGGAGTCCACACTTTGTGTGGTTGTGTATGTCAGCATCCTTTTCTACAATGCAGTAGAGCAGAGATGAAGCATATCCAAAATCGAGTTTATCAAAGATCTCTCTAATATTTAAAGAGAAAAAAAAAACATTTAAAACCACATGTTTTCTGAATCAAAGCTGAATCCTGTTTGTTTCAAGCTTTCCATTTTCTTTTAAAAAATCCCCAGTTCTGAACTTAAGCTATAAAAAGGATGAAGCATCGTTGTGAATGCCTGTAGGAAGAAAAAATAGGACACCACTTGAGGGCAGCAAATGCTCAGCTTCTCCCTGATAATACAGCGAAGAATCAGGAGGAGGCAGGAGACTGTACTTTTATTTTCCATTCATTTGTTTTGTAATTTTCGACTTGTCTTACAAAGAGCATTGTTTCCAAATAATTGCACAGATAAAAAGAAAAAAAAAATATATTTATTGCTGCAAAGAAAAAAAAGAGAAATTTTGTTCTGGATTTTTATTTTTGCTTTGGAATTTAGCGAACATATGAAGGTGCATGGAAGTTTTTAGAAGGTGTAAGAGAAGGGGTCCAGCAGCAGAAGCTCATTTTACCAAATATGTCCTAAGAATTTTACATGCCATTTGCGCAAAGTCTTCACACTAGAAAATACAGGAAAAACATATGAACTTGGAAAGAAAAAATTCAGTATAAATGATAATGCGAGATCATGGAACTTTCAGATACCTAAAGAATGAAGACGTGTCAAAATACACATTTGAGATGTCAGATTAAATCTGCACAAGAACCTCTAAACCTAGCATAGACTAAATTCTTACCCAACTTGATTTCACAGCCTTATCTTTTCCCAAAAAAATGCTCAGTTTTAAAATGCAGCAAAATGATAAAACACAATCCATCATCTGGAGCTAAATTTATGCCTTTGTGCTCCCTTAACAGTTTTAGAATTTAGATGCCAAGCAGAGATCTTTACCAATTAGGGTAACAGCCTGATCAGCCAGGAGGTTATTTGGGAACTCGATGGAGAAGCCCATGGGGTTTTTTTGTGATTCACAGTGATGATGGAGAAGCACAGGTTTCAGTTAATTTTTTACTTTCTTCCTAGTGCCATCTTTCCTCAGCTGACTCATTTCACACCTTTTCTTGTACCAGTTGCTGCCTTCTCCGTACAGACCTTTTGTCCTCGTTGGAGGTTTCCATTCCTCTGCTCTGCAGTTTGAACTGCTC
The DNA here is from genome assembly GCA_013397845.1 of Melanocharis versteri. Classification (NCBI taxonomy): domain Eukaryota; kingdom Metazoa; phylum Chordata; class Aves; order Passeriformes; family Melanocharitidae; genus Melanocharis; species Melanocharis versteri. The sequence continues at coordinate 74,911 of VZTG01005661.1, read as the reverse complement.
CCCCTCAGCCCCTCGCTTCCTCATCCTCTCCCGAGCTCCTTTTCCATGTCAGCTGGAGTTCTCCTCCTCCCTCTCGCTGAAGCACCAGGATGGGAGCAACCAGGGTGCATCAGAAATCACTCTCACCGCCTCTGCTCGGTGCTGCAGCATCCTCAGCCTGCTGGAAGATGTCAGGGCAGGGATGTCCTGCTCAGCCCCGTCAGCTGTGACTGTGTGTGTGAGTATTTTGGGACCTCTGAGTCTTGTACAGCACAACCTGAGCAGATTTTCACAGGGGCTGCAAATACCAGCACTGTTTCCCCCCACATTTTTGCTAAACTTTAATTTCTGCTCAAAAAGCACCGAGTTGCTGGAGAGTTCTAGTTTCATGGTGGTATTTATTTTAATGTTAGAGAAAAAGTGAAGTCAATTTACCATTTTCAGAAGCGAGTGAAAAGCATAAGCCAACTAAAAATATATCTGCATACAGAAATAAAATTCAAATTCAACGCTTAATGCAATTCAGCACCATAATAGGCAATTTCAGTTCATGTGAACAAAGTTGATGAGATTTAATTGAAGGCAGGCTTATGTAATTGGAAATGTAAAAGGTGTCTTACCTGTAGGTATTGTCATTGGTGTTACCCCTGCTCTGTTTCTCTTGTCTGAGGTCATATTTTCCTGTGGATGCACAGGAATTTTGGAAGGGGATAAATGTCTCTATTTCACAGATGTAAACCCAGCACTCAGAAACACTGTTGGTCAGAGCTTTCAAGGTTTGGCACCGCTTTTACATTTTTAAATTTTCAGCTTTTTTTAATCCAATCTGTGAGAAAGAAACTGTCTTTTCCACAGTGCCTTTACATTGTCCCTCCCACTGAAAGGAAACTGGGGCTCACAGACCACTCATCTAAAAATCAGGGTTTATCTGTTTCAGATGAAGTCTGCAGAAGCTGGCCATTACTGAAATGCTGCGTTTTTACCCTATCTTGCACAGGAAATCTGTTTCAGAGCCAGAAATACAGATTGAATCTCAGGACTTCTACACCTTTGGTTCAGCAGCAAGACCATCTGTCACTTCTAATTCCTGCTATGAAAAAGATGATCTAGTTATCTTTGATGGAATAGTTCTGAATTTGCAAGCTACATTCTTCTCCTTTTCCCCAATTAGATTTTCCTCCCCTCCTACACACTGGGATCTCTATTTGAAGGTTCAGCCTTGGATAAAGCAAAACCCCAAAAGAACGATGCCTTTTTAATCACTGGCTCCCCACTGGATATGATATAAACTTGCAAAACATGCTAAGTCCTCTCACCAAAGCAATCTTGACTTGGTTCCAAGGGGGAGAGAAAACAGGTGAATTCCTTGTCACTTTAGATTTCACTAAGGATACGCAGAACTTTTACTCCATTTTAAGCTTGATGCGTGTTTTGGAAGGTAGAAGATTTATAAGGAGGGGCTGGATATTTTTTTCAGGCATGTCTACATCTTAACCAGCATCTGCATATCATTCCAAGGTTACTTTTAAATCTTCTGGATTCTCACTCAGCTTTGTTTGACTCTCGAAGGCAAAGCACTCTTTCTCATAGGACCATTAAATCATGCCGAGATTCTCTTTCATAATGAGTAAAAAAATCCTTTTTTTTTTTCTTTGGAGAAAACCATCCTCATCTTCATCCGGGTAAAGAGATGTTTCCTGAATTGTAATATGTTCAGTCTTTCACACATATGTTTTCTTGGTGTAAACTACAGATAAAAAGCACATGATATACTTTCCTCCTATTGCACTGCAGGTGAGGGAATGTCTCAGGCTGTTCCATCCAGCTATTGTTTTTTCCCACCCATGTACACATAAACACATTCCTGAAGCTCAAACTCAGCTGTGTTTCTGTAGTCCAGGGCATGTCTCTGCTGTTAAATTTTAATGAAAATAAGATTGAAATTTTAGGGATTAATGACCACTTGGCAAAGATTCAGCTGATATCTACTTTATCTGCACCACTTCTTCCAACCTCCCTTCTACAATGAATAACTGAAAAGGACCGAGGAACTGAAAGCTGTTTCTAGGATACAATGTGCAGCACTTCCTACTCTTGGCTCACTCTAACTTCAACCTCTCAGCTCTGTCATTTTTTTCTGTCTATGAATTTAAAATAGCTTTTGCCACCAGATAGTGAAGTGGAAGCAATAACATTTGTCCCAGCTGTGAGTGGGATCACCTTGCTACCGTGGTAAAATAGAAGGGGCTGATCTTCACATGGATTTTGCATTAAGGTAATTTCCGCACCTTACTTATCCTGCTGTTTGGGTAAAACCTTTCCTGCAGTGAGTTCAGAGGCTTTGTGTGTGTGTGTGAGAGCACATATGTCGCTGTGTAAAGCATGGCTTTCTGCATTGGCATTCCAGCTGGCAGTTCCTGGAAAGCTGTCTGGAGCCCACCCTGCAGCTCCAAAATCTCCTGTAAAAGGGAAATCATGAATGATGAGGCCTCCTTCCTGCCACTCACACCTGTGCTGTCCTTTCTGTTCTCCAGCATGAGGGCAGAATGGGGAGGAGATGGTAGCTTTTTTTGTAATCCCTCTTTGCAGGGAGAACAAATTCCCTTTTTTTTGGGCCGTTCCAGATGAGGGAGAGAAAGGTCTTTCGAACTGTGTTGCCACAGGTTCATCTGGGTATAAACACTTTGGGTACATTGATCCATTGTAAACTCCTGGAACAGGAACAGGATGCAGGTATGGTGGACAATTATTATAAAACAATTGCTGCTCTATATCCAGCCAGTTTACAGCTTTCTGGTGTCCCCGAGATATAGGTGCTGGTTTCATGTTCTTGGCAGCTCTCCACACCCATGAGTCAAGGTCCCTCTTTTTGACCAGGAGCTGGCAGGAGGCTCACAGGTCAGTGGTGAGGGGCTGTGGAGAAAAGCTTCCCTCAAACTGGAAAACTGGAGATATTTTTTTGTCATTTAAGCTCGGGAGACAAACCTCCTCACCAGCATTTTGCACTTGCAGTACATGATTACTCTGAGATTTAGGAAGCAAACAAACAGTAATCATTAAGAGCAGTTTATTAAACAAAATAAATTTCTCCTTGTGCCGTTGACTAAAGAGTAGGCAATTTAGCTGTTCCTAATTATGAGGTTATGCCTAGATTTTTCTAAACTGAAATGACAGTTTATATACACTTCTTTTTTTTAGGTACGCAGTCACTTTTTGAGAGTTTTGCACAGATGAACTCTTTGATATCTCCTCTGTCCACAAGTACCACCATGTGCAAGTGATTGAAAATGGTGGTGTGGTTGAAAATTGTGTCATAAATCTTGGTGCTGCTCCTAGCAAATTGCAGAGCCTTGAATACGTGGCACATACCCACAGTATTGTGTACCTGCTCTGATGTTTAACAGAGGGCTGTTTTCTCAGCCAGTTCAGTCAGACACACACACTCACTCCAGGCCCATGTTTGGGATGGCGAAATGAAATAGTTCCCATAGTTATTCCTAGAAGTTAATTAGCTGTGACAGTGGGAAAGTGACCACCTCATGATTCTTGGATATTTATAACAAGGCTGTCACTTGCTAGGTTAGTCAGGTCATGGAGGAGACAAGAGTGTGAAGTCAGGTTTCTGGCAGCACACAGAGCTGAACCTGCATCATTGCTCCTCCTTGCCGTGGCTTGGATGTTGGCAGGAAGGATATCTCGGTGCAGTTTGTAACAGGACACCAGCTGTGATCCCTATCTTCGGGAAATGTGGCTTCTCTGCACCGCAGAGCTCTGTAGGTGCATCTGCATTTCCTTCATCACATGCCTTCAGAGTCTGGCCTGGCATTAACGAAACGGAGATGTCTTTTCTGCTCCTGCTTTCATGAGCTCAAGGTCAGACTTCCAGGGGCAGAGCAGAGCTGTGGCAGAGGACAGGGAGAAATGTCACAGTGCCATCCCTCAGCTGCAGTACTGCACCACCCTGCTGCCCATCTGCACCGTGTGCTGGTTGCTCCACGGGGGACAGAGAGGTTTGGGGTTTTTTCCCCTCTACTTTGTGTATTTAGGAAGTGGAACTTCCACTGTCGTGCCTCAGGACTTATGCAGCTCCCTAATGCATGAGGAGATGTTTGTTTGGCTCTCCAATTTTGCCATGTAATCAAGACTTAATGTGCTAAATGTGTTCACTGTAAACTGGTATCAGCACAGCTGAGCACGACCTGAGCAGCTGGGAATATTTCTGAGAGCACTTTTTGTGGTTTTGAGAGTTAAAAGAGCAAAAGAGTTATACCAGCAGGGGAAAAAAACCCCTCTCAAATTACACATTCTGTGCAAATCAGAGGTATTTTATTGGTAATGATAGGCTAACCTGGAACAGATTATTCCAAAGATCTGTCTCATTTAGAGTACCATTTATAAATGTTGCCGCTGCTCAGAAAAAGATATATCTCACACTAAGAAAACTATGAGTTACCATTATGACAACGAGAAAGCACAGAAGTTCATTTTTGTCTGTCTGTCATTATGGTCCTTCAGTTTTAGCAGGAAAAAACTTTCATGGAACTTCAGCATGATTTGCAGAGTGTCATTTCTCTATTAAAATTTCCTGCCCATAAATAGTGTGCCAAATGTTGTAGTGGGTTTGTCATCTGCCCAATATTCTTCAGAGAAAGCAGCTGACTGTTGGCTTCCCTAATTATTTCTTCTTCTAATATTGTTTCCTCAGAGCTAGCTTGAAGGGGGAACAATCCCCAACTATATATATATATATAAAATCAAGTAAAACCAGCCATTTCTGTCCAAAAAGAAAAAAAAAGAGAAAGAGAAGAAAAAAGAAAAATAAAAAAAAGTAAAGCTTTGGAACAAACAATAAGTTTCATGCAAATGTCTCTCTCTTAAAACTGGCAAGATTTCAATAAGCATTTTCTGAGAAGTATTTAATTTTATTTTACTGAAAGGTGGGACACTGCTTTTTACATTGCTACGAACCCCCAGTGGAGAGCCAAGCTGGGAAACTGCCAAACCTCTCATACCTGCAGTGACAATGGGGAGCCATATCAACACACACAAACCCATATTTAACTAAACTGTTCAATTGAATTCTAATCTCCAGCTAATCGCTAAGGTTAAAAAAAAAAAATCTCCCTATTCATGTTTTATTTCTAAAAAATACCTTTATGAGGTAATACAAGTGCATGAATGGATGAGAGACTCAAGCACAATACGCTGTCTACAAAGCTAAATGAGCTAGGGGGGTCACATTCTGTTAAATATCTCACCCATGAAACTCTCAGTTAAAAAGAAACTTTAAATGGAGTTTGAAAAGTCACTGAAGGGCCTGTTTTGGGGGCTCTCAGGGTAGAAGGTGATACAGAGGTGTGGTTTTGTTTTGCTTCACTCCAAGCCTCTGTAAGCCACACGAATCAATGAGATTACAACAGAAATACCAGTGGACACCAATTTATGTGTAATTTGGTACATTTTGTGTTCAAAACAGGGCTGCAACCTCCTGAACAGAGCATGTGTGTGTGTTGTAGGGCATAGGGAGACCTTTCACCCTTCCTGCTGCAGAGCTATGTGCAGGAGAAAGCATGTCATCCCCGAGTCTGGGCATCAGGCTTGGCATCTCCTGCGTCACCGCCGCTATCCAAATGAAATTCTTCTCAGTACTGCTTAGGGGGAGAGATCACAAAAGATCAAGGTGCTCCTTGACTTCTTTGGGGGCGTATTTGAGGTTAATAATGGGGGCAATGTGGGGTTAAAACACAGAGTCCTCAGGTCAGGACTGGTAACACAGCCCCTCATCGTCCTCTGCACACTGAATCGGTGCCCTCCCCTGGTTTTACCAAGGCAGCACTGGTGTTCCTGGTAAAAGCCACATCTGGAGAAGGTGCCTACCTGTAACAGAACCAAAATATAATTTCACACGAGGATGCCGCGGAGGAATTGTGAAGCACAAGACATTTGGGTGCAGCTGGTTCGCCGGCACAGCTGCTCGGGTCTCTTGTTCTCCAGGAAGGTGTTTGCCAAACAGAAAGGTCTCCTCTGGACCACATCCTCACAGTTTCAGGTGGGGCTCTGAGTTTCCATCTCTTTTACCGACCCTGAAGGCCAGGTCTGGTCTGTGCTAATGGTTGGCTGGGGAATCCCACAAAACTTTCTGTGAGTATGATGTCTCCTCTTTGCTGATTTCAAGAAATTCCTTGCGAGCAGCTCATTCTCCTTCTGGCTCTCCTCCCTGCACAGCGAGGCTGGGCGTATCCTTGATTTAACCTGGCAGTGAGAAGTACTGGCACTCACTTTTAACCAAAAGGACTCTCCCCGACCCAGGTTTTATGCTTTGTGTGGAAACTCTGGCAGCAAAAATAATTTTCCAGTGTCTTCCCGTTTGTCCTGTTACTTCACCGTGTCTCCAAATCTCACCTTTCTCGGTGTGAATAGGCCAATGTGACCTTCCTGGCAAACACTTGTCGAAGATTAGAGCCAACCAAGTGTTGTGGGGGGCTATCGAATGTCTCCGAGGTAAGGCATGCATAAAACATGAGCACAGAGTCGTAAATAACTCGGCTCCTCTTCATTTATTTTAAAATAATGACGGTTGTTTAACTGGCTTAAAAGGGTTACTCTTTCACCCCTAGCTTGTTCTGAGCACCGTGGGAAAATGACACGAGCACTGTTTAGTTTAAGGGATGTAGTCATGCAAAACCTTTGCTGTACCTTCTGGAGGAAGCTGGAGCGTTTCAAGAAATAATGAAGGTGTGAATCATCACAATTCTGAGTTGTCTGATAAGAAAATCTTTTAATCTCTTGTAGCAATGCAAGGTCTCCGATTGCTGCAATTCTCTTTTATAAATTGTGCAATAAAATATGGAATAAATCATTGCAAAAGAATCCAGGATTATCAGCAGTCTTTTCCTTTGATATCAGTATTTCTGACCGGTGTTCTTTAAAGGCTTTTACTTGTTAGTTTAGTTTCAGGAGACAAATAAAGTAATTAGTGCTCCTTCTTTTTTTCCCCCCATTTTATGGTGTGTTCTTGGCACACTTAGAAAACATTAGAGCTTGAACAGTTAATTTTCAGTTGTGCCCGTTAGCAGGAATTATTTCCATTTTTCAAAAACAACATAAGAAAACAACCAGGATGAGATACTGGTTTCATTAAAAGTATATGCAAAGGATGAGGTGTTTTGTTGCTTCTGTCCTTTTTTTTTTTTTAAATTTTAATATATTTTAAGTATTCAAAACGTACTTAAAATATGCAGTTTTATATGTGTGTGTTTAGTCAACAAAACCCTCAGGAGTTCCATTTTGAAAAATATTGTCATTGTTTCTGGAATTTGGCTCCACATGCTCTGTGTGTTTTTACAGGACAACACCTCTGGTCTTTTACCAAGGTTTTATGTTTTTATTTATACGAAAACCACACAATGCCATAGGATGTCAAGAAAATGAACAGCTTGGTAAGATTTAGGCTTTTTGGGAGTCCTTTCAAGATCAAGAAAGATATACAGTCAAGTAAATAACTCAAATTGGAAACCTCAGAACTCAGCTTTGATATGTGACTCTTCTCATAATATACAATACGACTCTGATTAAGCTTTATCACTTCATTGATCACTTCCTAGGCAGCAGCTGCCCATTGGCCAGGGAGAAAATCAAACACTATCCAGTGCTACTTTGACTGTGGACAGTAAAAATATATTTATAATACAAGACAAAGTCCCTCCACTAACGACTGAAATAGTGGAGCTAGAGAGGAAGAATGAATTACAGCCATAAAAAAGTACAACTTGAAATATTTGGGTTGGATTCTGTTGTGATTTATTCACCAGCTCCTTGTTCAGGTTGCTGCACGTCCTCTCAGCCTGCCCTGGGTGGGAGCTGCAGGGCAAGGGGCAGCTCTGCTGGCTGCCCATGAGCATCCTCCACGCACACTGGTTTCCAAAGGCTGCAAGAAGCTGGAAAAGCACTTTCTGGAAACAGCATGTCCACTTACCTGTTGGAAGTTTGTTGTTTTGGTTTTTTTATTATTGCTGGAATACCTTTTACAAATATTTGATGAGTGCGTGAAAAAAAACGTGAAAAAATCGCGTTAATGATAAGGTTGCTCATGGTGCTCTAATTATTTGGTCCATTTGCTTGACGCAGGAAGTTATTAGGTAGGATACCTTTGTGTGCAGATTAGACACGTGTGACACACTCTGGCTAATTGTGCAGCTCAGGTGAGGGTCAGGCTGCCTGGCCTCTGTCACCTCCCTCCCTCCATGCAGCTGTTCACAGCCAGCAATTGGCTTGGGAAAAAACACCCAGTCCAACCTCTGCTCGTGTGTCAATCATGAGCGACTTCTTCCTACAAATAACCCCCAGACTGGCTCAGGAAACTGCTTTGGATGCTGGAGGGAGGAAGCCAAGTGACCGTGAGCTGCGGGGGATGAGTGAATAGCTGAGGATGAGGTCGGTGGTGGAATGGGAAGGCCGTCTCTGCCAGGCATGGTCGTGTCTCCTGGGGCTCAGAGGTGTGGTAGGTTCAAAATAAAATATCCCTGGGAGGGCAAGAGAGATCCTGAAGGTGAGCTGAGACCCCATTGGAGCTGAATAAGAGGATTTCAGTGGGTGGTGGAGGCACATTTGTGGAAGAGGGAAGACTGAGGAGAATACAAGAAGTACCTGAATCACAGCATCTGCCCGGTTTATGTGCAGTCCGTGGGCTGAACAGGAGGACTTGACGGGCCTGAGCTCTTCTCATGGGTCCTGGAGTGTTGAGATGGTGAAGGATCTGTGAGAGGGGAGTTCCCTCCACGCAGATCTGTCTGTGGTGGGGCCAGCTGGCCCTTCCTGGAGCTCTGTGGTGCTGGAGTGAGGCCACCTTGCTGTTCTCCTGCTCTGAGCACATTTGTGGGCCCATGGTCCCTCTCATATTGCTGCAAAAACGATGTGGATGCCTGAGCATGTGTGATCATACTGTATCTATAATGGGCTTTAAATACCGTCTGATTCAGATACAATCTCATGCAGCAGTTGGGACTGTGTGTGAATTGCTTGATTTCCCCTTGGATCTCTTTAAACCTGAGGCAATGGCACAGCAATCCAGAGATAACCTGGTGTAGAAAAATAATAGAGATGCTTCTGTTGTTCCCTTGCCATTTTTACTTCCTTTCTTTTTCTTCGAAACCCCGTTTATTTCCCCGTAGAGCTATGAAATAACAGGAAACAAGAACACCCCAGCTAGGCAACATCTCTTCTGCAGAACTACAGGAGATCACATCCTGTAAAAAGGTTAATGAGGAACTGAGACTTTTTTTTTTTGTCAGGATAAAGAGAATTATTCGCTTCCTGGTGCACTAGAAGCATTCGTGAAGCCTTTTAGGAAATGGCATAATGTATTTTTAGTGCAAAATGAGGCTAGAAAGGAGTTGCAAAAAGCTGTACCATCAGTCCTGGATCTGACACGTCCAACATTCAGCAGCTGCAGGTTTTCTTACTTCCTTTTTTCATTGAAAATGGATGCAGAGGACTTTAGAAAAAATATCCTTCTTTTCTCAGATCCTCATCAGACTCTCCCTGGAAAATGCACACCAGCCAGCGTGTGTGAGCCAAGCTGGTGCTGGACACTGATCCTGCTGGACACCAGGCAGAGGGCACAGCTCAACCCTCACTTTCCACCTCTGAGAGGACTTTTGTGGCTCGGTGCCCATTGCCATTTCCCTGCCTTCCTCTCCTGGCCCATGGAAGCTGCTTCCAGGGCTGCTACTGTGCACACTCAGAGATATATATTTTTTTTTTCAATCTCTGCATTTTAATTACACGTCCTCCTTTTCAAAAGGCTGGATGCTTTGAGATAATGAAATCTTTCCACAGGTCATGCTGCTTTCTCTTCCTCTGGATTCCTCTATTAACAGAAAGCTACCGGTTTCCAGAAGGAAATTGTCTTGATTTCTTTATAGCCTCAATCTGTTCTCACCAAAGCCACTGGCAAACCTTCTGTTTATTTTTCAGGGATACAAAAACTAAGCCAAATGCCATCAGGCAGAGATCAGCACATTTACTGAACCACGAGCAAGGCCTGGGGAGCCTAGTTAAGTAATTCATTACAGCTTCTTTGAAATTCCTCACTAAATAGGTTTGGGGTTGTTTTTTTGCCAGAAATGCTAGCTTGCTGAAGTGGAAACATTTTGTGGCAATGTACCAATTTTTATTATCCAGAAGGTTATTTTTGGGTCCCAGGTGAAATTTTATGGGGAGAAAAGGAGGCAAAAAAGGACTTTTTATCTGTAATACTGTGCTGAACAAGCGTAGCTACTAGGGCTTCTGGGCTAGAATTGCTTGCAATTGTCTGAACATATCTGGGCAGATGGACTTAGCCCTTGATTTCAGGTGTCTAAATTGAAAGGCATTTGAAAGAGGATTGGAAGGGGGTTGGACTGGATGATCTTGAAAACCCATCCAAGACAAACCATCCTGCCACTCTATGAAGTCTGTATGTTTGTGATGTGTAATTACTAAATGTTCCTATTTACATCTAGTTATGAAAAATAATGTTGGAATTGAGATGGCCATCAACCCGAGGAAAGCAGAAGCATCATTTAAGCCCAATATTTCCATAAGGATTAGAATTCCATGTCACGATGAAGTGTGACATTCCCTGTCACGGGGCACAATGTTAATTCTATGCTCAGAAGGCACTTAAAAACATCACAGAGAAGGTCTTGTCAGGAAGTATCAGCAAAAGCTGCTTCTAGTTTCAGAAATCACTGGAAACTGGGCAAGTGTGTTGAATTAAATCCGTGCCATCTTCACCTTGTCCTTACACCTTTCTCTGGCTGTGTGGTCACTGTCCAAGACAGAACTCTGGGCTGAATGAATATTTAGTTCAGTCTGACGCAGTGGGGCATTTTATGCCATTTTAAAGAAAGTTTGCATGAATTCCTGCTCCCTTCAGCTATGCCTGCTCTCTGCAATTAGCACTGTGTGTCTGCAGCTGCACTGGCTCTTGCAGCTGAGATCTTCCACAAGGCTCTGGAGGTGTCAGTGAAGGAAAATGATATTAGAGTCATGAGGAGTGCTGAGGCTGGAACAAGACCAAATACCCATCAGCATTCCACTGGTTTTGATCCATCACTGACAGTAAACCAAAGTCAGGGCTCCACATTAATAGAGGCATTCAAATACCTGAAGCTCACCAAAATCTCTGTCAGTAAAGTGTCTGAAAATTTTTATAATCTGGGTCCTAACAAAGTCAATGAATAACATTTGTGTTAAATCAGAGTGTTGATTTGGCTGACTCAAGCTTGATGGGAATACAGGAAAGTTATAGTTACTCTCAAAATGTTTAAAAGATCACGTGGTTATCTTGCATTTGAAACACCACTACCAGCTCACCTCACTGTTGTGCTACATCGTGCTGATGTCACAGGCAGTACACAAGCGAAAAAATGAAATAACTAATGATGGATGCTTGTACTCCAACAAAAAACAGATCAAGATTTGCCTTGGATGGATTATTGATTACCATTTTATTTATAAGTAGGACATATTCTAAATATTAATATTAAATTATCTACTTTGCCCAACAGTGTAAGTATGAAGATCCAGGTTTTTTGCTTAAACGCTGAGTCCCCCTCTGTTGTATCCATAGCGATAGCAAGACTTTTGTTCTGATTCCTTTTCAAATCAGTGTTATGATTCTTAGTGATTTTGAAACTGCTTTCCAGCGACTCTAAAAATTGTTGGTTAATCAAACAATCTCAGCTTTGGCTCAGTTATCTATGTGCATGCACCCATTATTAAGTAGCAATCTACCTCCAGCAGCAAAACCTTTCATTGTGGTTTGGGTTCTTGTGTTGTGTCTGTAGGGATAGGATAATCTATTTGAAGAAAATCTGATGAAATTGCACCAAAGCTTTCCACATCCTTTATTGGGAAATATAAAGGTCAAGCTCTTTCTTTGTAGGGATTACTGGGTCCGTACAGCCTCAGTAGTAGGAGTGAGCAATAGGAATGAGGGAGTGGGGTGATAAATCAGAGGAACACTTGCTTCAGTAGATATTTCTCTTACAGCAATTTGCTCTTGGAAAGATAGTTAGGGTTTGTCTATCATTCTTTTTTTTTTCTTTCTGGAAATTTTTGGGTAAAAAATCCCAAACATAAAGTTAAATACGTGACTACAGGGAGAAGAGAGATTATAAAGGAAGAGTTTCTCGATATGCATGTTCCAGAGGGAAGGAGTGAGGAAAGCAGGAGGTACAGCAGGGTGTGCAGAAGAAATACCTTGGAAAGAAAGCAAGAAATATTCTCAATTTTGACAACTGTGGAGTGGAAAAAATTTGGTTTTCCACCCCACACGAGGGATGACATGGAGCGTTATGCCAATGGGACCCGCAAGTACCTGGGTTAGCCCAGAATGTGGGACATGCCAGTGGGAAAATCAGTGCATGACTGCTACAGCTCTTTCTCTTCTGTCTAGACTTTTCCCCAAGCTTAGACTGAATCAAATTAATACATGTCTGGTAGGAAACTTGAAAATCTTCCTGGTATTCATCAGGAACTGCAGGTTTCCAGAAACCTTGCATTACCAAGCTCAGGCTAAACAAAATTAGGAAGTACTCCAGAGATTTGCTGTGCTGTAATTTGCCCTTGAACAAAAGTGAAGCTTAAAAAATGTTTAACAAACATTCACACTTTTCAAATACTTCTCTGGGGTTCTGGCCTCCCACTTGGCTGCATACACTGAAGATGAGGGGGGAGAAGCCTGCACTGTGATTAATCCCCCTAACAAGGTCATCTGGATAAAATGTTCTTGACTGGAATAAGCCAGTGAAGGGTCTGCACTGATGCTACGCGTGTGGCTTGTCCTTAACATTCATTAACAGTGATTGACAGGTAACCTGAAGTCTTGTTTCTGTGACTGTGCAGGGCTTTTAAAGTTTCAAATAAACAGCTGAAGGTTTTCTCCGTTTGCTCCTCAAGTGAATGTGCAAAACATTTGGCTCTGGCCGTTCCTCACACTTGCCATAAGACAGCTCTTCCCTGAGCCAGTGATGACAGAATGTGGTCCGTTTTTTAAATGGGGATTTGCAAACTCAAACACATTCACAAATCAAGTTCAGTCAGGGGATTCCTCACATTCCTGCCCTGAATGGTCTCCAGACTCCATGAAAAATACAACTGGTCTGCGCTCCATATGACCATGTTTTTTTTATTTTGCTCAAGGGGATGTCAAATGAAAATCACTGTCAGCCAGTTTCACAAATGGCTAGAAATTATTCTCAAGTCAGTGCTATCAAACTGGAAGGTTTCTGATATATCTTATGCTACTTCTGATGTACAATAAGATGCGAAAATACCTCTCTTTTTTACAAACAATTTGACTGATGGAAGAGATGCTTTTAAAATTTGACACTTCAGTTGGTGGAGTTGCAAGATGTTCTGGAGGACACGATCAGAGTTCAAAATGAACTTGGTCAGACAGACAGATGAATAGAGAACTTGTCAGAGAGATGAACAGGTGAATAAGCAAAAGGACGTTCAATGTACCAACTGTGACATTTAGGAAGGGGAGCACAAATGCCAGGTGGGTAGTGCCTGCTAAGTAGCAGTATGGGAGTTGAAGATTTAGAGATGAGAGTGGAACAACACTGTTTCAGTCAGCAGCATGGTATTGCAAAAAATGGAAACGTCACCCTAGGCTGAAGCTGAGTTAGAAATAGTTTGGTAGTCTTAAAAGTTCTTTACCAGTACTTCTGTGATGAATGCCTTGTTTAGGTTGATGGCCATTTATCCTCTGTGCAGCTGCTCCATTTATTTTTGCAGAGCCAACTCATTCATTATGGCTAGCTCTTAGTAAAGTGAAGCATTCAACTGGGGAGGTTGGCTTATGGCAGTCAGCTTGAAGACATCTCCAAATCTGTTCTGAATTAATTGATACAGGCCCAGTGTAACAGCTCTTCAAGCCCACGTGCAGTGCTGGGTGCCTCCTCTCCTCGGGCTTGCTTTGTGAGAGTGAATTGTTGCTTGGAGAGAGGCAAGGTGCTGCAGAGGACATCCCAGGGAGTCTTCCTGGGACTCCCATTGTCTGAAGGAGTCTAAGGAAGTCTACCCAGGCTGAGGTAATATTTTGTGGCTTCGTCTATCCGTATGACTTGGCTGACATGGATTGATGATGAGCACATGATTCCTATATTGAATTAATCTGAATTCTGCATTTTATTAAAAGCAGTGTGGACCAAGCTAAAAATGATCTTGCACACAGACTCTGATTTTTTTCTTAAAGCACAAGAAATACAGAAATACAGATATCTTCCTTAGTTTCCCTGTGCTTTCCTTATCTGTACATAACTCTTTAGCCGATACACACTTAAACAGAAAAAGCTTCTTACCTGTGTGTTGTGTATTGCACAAATTTGACAATAGTTTAGCTATCCATTTTAGCTGCTCAGAGCTTGGTTTAAAGCTTTACAGCAAAAGGATATTTCAGGTGGTTTTCAGTGGAGGCAGAACAGGCTGTATGATGGAAGAGTGGAATGAGTTTTGACTGAGCAGTCTGGGGTCCCTCTCAATGCTACCCTCTTCCTTTCGGAGTTTCACAAACTTCTTTTATGTATAACCTATTAATATTTATTCCTGACTCATGAAAGAAGGGCTGGAGTAGATGAAAGCCTCGAAGTGGCCTTATGGCCTTTAATTTCTACAACTTCTTCATTTCTGTTGCTTGCATAATGCTGTATGACTTCAAAATGCTTATAGGTAAGTGCACACTGAAAAATGTTTGCTTTGCCTCTCTGAGCGCACCATCAAAATGAAGCAAAGCATGGAGAAGTAGGATAGCTGAACGGGGCTCCCAAAATCTAGAAGATACTACATCTTGTCTGCCTGCAGATCCCCTCTGTGCTGCAGCCTCTGCTCACTGCTTTGCTTGCAGAGATAAGTTGGTCTTATCTGGAAATATATCTGTAGTTGAAACTTCTAAGCGGAGCAGGTGTACACACCTGCTTATACTGGAGAGTAACCTGTGAGGTTGGACTATCTGGTCTCATAAACCAGAATCTATCATCAACAATCTGCTTTTGAAGTTGCTGCATGGGTTAACTGTAGAGTGTCATCTCCCTCTGAAGATAAGATCAGGGACTGGACCTTCTCTGCAGCTGTAGCTAAATGTTCCTGGCAATGTTTTCCTTCCTTTTCCTTCTCTCTCCCTCATGCAAACACATACACAGCTAAACGAAACACAAGAAAACAAGTGGAAATAATTGGGATAAACCAACCTAATATAAAATCTGTATCAACAGCCTCAGCCTCTGCAAAGCTTTAAAAGCATTTCTGACTGACTTGGCTGACAAAGCCCCATCACTCTAAATCTTGTTCGTGGTGTTTGTACCTTAGTAACAGGGAAGATGCCTCCCAGAGAGACTTTTGCTCTTGCTTTTCCTACCGGTAGTGCACAAGCTACACAGTCCTACAGCGCTGCTGTTCCAGGCTCTTGCCTGAGGTCAGAAACAGAACGTAGTGCCCAGTCCCCAGGGAAGGTCAGAGGCAGCCGTGGCAGCTCTTGAGATGTGCTGGGCCCACGGGCACAGACGCTGTGCTGTCACCAAGGCTGTGCCGTGGGGGGCTGTGGGGTAAAACCCAGCCCAGTTCTGGGGAAAGGGAGCCAAGCTGAGACCAACATCCCTCGTCTGTGCTTGAGCCCCACCTCACAATGGAACAGCAAACCCTCCAGGAGCTGCTCTCATTTCCTGCCTCCGAGCCATTCCCAGGGTTCCTCAGACTTGCCAAGGTATCAGAGGTGTGTCTTGGGCTTTTCTTTCTTGCAAGAGAAGAGTGAGATTTTCTTTAGAGAAAATTATGGCTTCTCTCCACAGCGTGTAGCTGTTTGGAACAGTCAGGCTCTGTCTTTTGGATTGATCTTCCCAAGATCAATCAAATCTACAAGATTCCTGGCCAATTAATTCTTGAGCACTTTATGATTACACTCATCTGAGCTAAAATAGCTATGGAAAATTCTCTTGATATTTTGGATAAATTGCAAATACTTTTTTTCTTATACTCTAGAATAAGCATGCATTATCTCTAGAACCAAGATTTCTCATATTTTCCTTAAATGAAAGTTTAATATTTATAGAAATCTTCTGTTGATTAAAAGCTCTGAATAGCGTATCCAGAAGACTAATCGATATTTTAAATGCACTCAGACATATTAGCTGCTTACTGTTACATAGAGAAATAATGAACTTGCTATATGAGAAGGTAAAATTCATGAATAATTCATAATGCATTAATTTATTCAGTTTTGCCTTTTGAATTGATTTGGCAATTATTCTTGTACTGCACATCATTTACAAACGCTTAGATATAAATATTTACAGTTGCAAATTTGCGGTCAAATAATTTCTGTTCTCTGATTGAATGGCTTCTGTAGCACACCAAGCAGTGCAAATTGTGAATTTTACTGTTAAATACACAGCTCGGTGGAAAGTGGGTGCTGGAACGATCAAGTAAAGTGGATACATACTGACTGCAAATATGGCCAAACTAATGTATTTTAAATATGAATAAATATTTGCAGGAAGGTTTTCTTCATTTCTTATTGCAATTGGAAAAAGGGAAAGACCTTGTGTGTTGTGCTGCCCCAGACAACAAAGACTAATGTCCTTTGGCACTGATATTTTTATTGTTATTCAGCTCTTCTCACTTTTTCCTTTGTTTGCATTTTTTTTCCTGCTGATTGTGTTTTACATCTTCCAAGGATGATTGCAACATTCGGGAAAATGAGAATTCCCTCTGAAGGGAGATGATTTAACCCCACAATGAAGCTATGTGAAGAGAGGATTCAGAAGCAGAACATCATGGATCTGTGAAGAAGCTGATGGTCTGAGGGAAAGGGTTAATTCACAGTGGCTTATCTCAGCCAAAAGAGACTTGCCTCCTAAACTCCCCTTGTACTTATTGGAGAAGGAGAGACTTCTCAAGAGGATGATTCAGAACAGGAGCCTAGTTTTAGGCGCTCTGAGTCACTCTGCTAGTCTGCTTATTTTGAACAGTGCAGTTTATCTTCCCTCTATTTCCTACTTGTTGCCATGATTGATGAGTAAGGATTTATGCAGAATGAATGAATTTCACCTTTTATGAATAAAGCATAGCATTGTAAGCATTTGGCGAACTTGATTTGAGACTAAAGAACAAGGTTAAACATTAAGAAATATTATTTTATATATTTCTCTCTCTGAACAGTTAGAAGAACCTTTAAAAATCCCAGCTTTAGGCATTTAAGTCATTTAATACAGTGTAATAATTCAAAGTAACTTCACGTGATTTTTTGTTGTCTTGAAGCACTCCAGAAAATTGTTTTTCCAAAGTCCTTTCACTTTGAAATGCCTGCACAGAAGCACTTGAGGCTGAAAGTAAAGCTAATCCATTTGCAGATAGCACGTTCAGAAAAGAACAAAACTCGTGAAATTACGAACAGTTTGTTCTGAAAAAATAAAGATGAACACATCAGCATTCAAAGCAATCCTAAACCAAAAGTAGGTATTTCATTGAAAACACATTTGAGAAAAGAGAGTGGATGCTCAGGTGGTCTTAAGGCCAGACCGATGGTAACCTGGCAGGGATGCAAGGGATGCTCAAAGGAAATTTGTCACTGTGTGTAGCACATGAAAGAGTGTGAAACCACGTTCCAGCTGTTTGTGGCTGTTCCCCTCCTGGGATGAAGTGCAGGTGCTCAGAGCAGAGCTCCACCACCACAGCAAACCAAACTGAGAGCTGCTGCTCTCAGGGAAGCAGCATCACAGGGCTGTGTGAGCACCTCACGTCTGAGTGAGTTCTGGGGCAACGTGCTGAGCTGCAGCTGGCGCCCTGGAAGGAAAGTCCTGACCAGCAGCCCCTCAGGGCCTGCTGTAAGTGCTGTCCACAGCCTTGGTGGACCCTCTATGTCTTTTTCTGTGTGGCACTGGGGATGCACGGATGTGGATGGCGTCCTTCTGGCCCATCAGCATCTCAGGACAGCCACTGCTGATGCCTCTGAGCTGAAACTGGGTCACAAAAAATGCTTCTACAGGTGTTGGATAGTGCATCTCTGTAAGGTGGCCTCCAGTAGGACACTCAGGACACCCAGCTGCCAGGGGCTGCTCTGCAGGGGCCTCCTGTCCCAGGCACCCACTGGTGGTCTCACTTCTGACACTGATTCCCTGCTGACATCCTCTGCTTTTTCCCTGTCCCTCTGTCACCCTCTGTTCTTGCTGAGGGCTTAGTAAGATGTTCAAGCACCCCCACGAATGATTTATCATTAAAAGGCCGTTTTAAATATGATTTCCATTATGGGCAAGGTCCGTATGGGGCTTTGTCCAGTTCAGAAATGCCATAGCAGGGGAGTGATGAGCGAGTGCCTTAGGGCTCTGCCGGGTGCCTGTAGCATGTGTGTGCTCCACTTGAGTCACAAACATAAATTGTGGAGAGGGGACGCCACAGGGCCATTGCATAGAGGTGAGAAACTGTGCTGGTGAGTTCAGTGACGGTGTAAAGGATGCTTGAACTTGGCTTCCTGCTCATGATGTGGTACATTGTGGAGCAGAGTGCCTGCGGTTAACTCTTCCTGTCATGGGTGAACAGACAGAAATGATATTTGCTTTTTTGTGCAGTGCTAAAACACTCTTTTAGTCTCTTCAGATTTTTATGTGAAAAGCAGGAACAAAATTCTGCTGTCAGCAAAATGAGTTGTCAGAACAACTGCATATATGAGTTTAATTTCGCTTAATATTTAATGACTAGATAGCTTTTCTTGGGATAATGATTTCACAAGAAGAGAAAGATCAGAGCAGACCTCCTGCTAGTGTAGCACAGATACAGCAGGAGCTGCAGAATTGCAGGGTCAGTATAGCAGAATGAGATCCTGCCATCTGTAGTCATTGTGGGTAGCACTTCACTCCTTGAGAGTCTGCACTTGGGTCAGTAGGACTCTGCAGAGGAAAGGACATATTCAGTGTTTATTGAGGAACAGAGTTTGACCCTAACTGCAAAATACTCCCTCCCTTGCAAAGAATCAACTGGGCACGGCTTAAGGCAATCCTCAGTATCTGTTGCCTTTTATGAGAGGGGTGAGATGTCTCCTCACAGATCTCACATGTTTTGAGTCTGTCCTGTCCAGCCCTTTCCCCATAAATTTGTCCCTCAGCCATGTCATGGGTATATTATTTTGTACAAAGTGGACTTCTACACAGCAATTTCCGCAACATATTTGAAACAGCAAACATTTCTGTATGGCAAACAATGCTAAAAACACTCAAACATCAACCAGTATCCGTATCTGTATGATTTTGACATCAATGTCAAAAGTAATATTTCTACACTCAGCAGGTTAGCAGATTTAGGGGGTTGTGGTCAACACAGAAGAATAGGTGCTGATTTGTTTCCTCACAGTTGTATCGGCTCTGCAGTGCTAGAAATCTTGTTAGTTCCTGTCCTTGCCATCATCAGATGCACTACTCTGAATTCTGAGAGCTAGAAGAACCATTAGGTACAAGGAGGGAACAAGAAGACCCACAGCATATGTTCAGTCTGCAGGCGAACAGCCCTGCCTGTGCTAACCCCGATCCGTGTGCACGAAGATGGTCTGGGAAGTTAATTATGACAGGCAAAAAAAAAAAAGAGAAAGGGCTGTAGGAATTTGCTCCAAATGACAGCAAATACAGTTGGCAGGATGACTGAAACTCAGTCCCTGAAGAATCCCTCCAGGATATGTAGCTTCCCTGACACAAAGTGAGTGGGCTTATTAGCTGGATTTGATGATGGATTCATTTGCTACCCATAGCCAGACTAACACATGTAATTCTTCCTCTTCCTAATTTTTTTTTTCTGCCATTGGATAGGGGCCAGCTCCATAGATCAATTTGTTTATTTGTGGTGGGGTTTTTTTTCTGATGATGGATGAACCAGCTGATAGTGCCATCACCGCCTTGTGAACCCCAGGATAAATTCACAGGCTGTTAGCAAAAGCACTGCCTGATACCTGTCATCTCCACTGAGCAGGCACTGCTCCCTCCTCCCCAAACTCTCAGCATGGCTGGAGGCTCCTTTTCCTTTAATGTTTTATTTTTCACTGAGCTGCACCCTGTGGTTAATTTTCCTTCTTACTTTGCAGCTTCTCCTCACCAGCCTGCACCGTTACGTGGGTTTATTCCATTTTCAGATCTCACAGCTCGCCAAGCGCGAGGCGCAGGGAGGAGCAGCGGCACAGATTTCAGAGGATCTGGCTAATTTCTCTCCTGGCTGGCATTAAGGAGCAAATGACTGAGGATTTGTACCTGTTCATTTGAAATAAATCCCCAAAGGTTTGTGAAGACAGAGGAAGGATGGTTTTCAGGCATGGCCCACCAGATGCCAACAGGGGGAGTTTCAGCTCTGCCTCAGATTTAGGCCTCTGACAGTCTCCTCACCTTTACTGATATTGATCACGAGGGATAAAAGTTATTTATTTTCCCACATTTCAATAACATTTCTTAGCGCCTCTTTGCTTTAAAGAAACACTTCCTCAACTCTTCTATAGATTGAAAATGAAGGTGCAGTTCATATCTCTTGTTGAAACCCTCTTAAAAAGAGACCAGTGATGGAATGGTTCTACACCTTGCTTTGCTAGAATGAAAGAAAGCTAATTTGCCTCTGAGACAAATCAAAACCAGATTTTAGAAAGTAATCTCCATTTCTCTCTCCTCCCTGAAAACCCCAATGACTGAGGCACAGTTGAATTCTCTTGCTCATTTTGCATAAAGTAAGATTTGAGTGATAAGATTTTAGAAAACCAAAATTCTGCCTCTGGCCTATCAGTTTAGATCAATTAATTCATAGCCAGATAGAAAACAAATGTAAAAAAAAATATCTACCTCTTTGATATGTTTGTTTGTTTAAGGAGGAAATAAATGGGGAAGGACTTCTATTGTGAGGAGGCAGAAAAACATCTTATGAAAATGAAGCTCAGTCCTCAGAGTAGGGGTGTAAACCATGCTTGTGTGGAAATGAATGGAGGAAGGCTTTTTGGAGAGACATTTTGTCTCTTTATAAACAGGACGGATTATGTCTATGCAGTGCTGCAGTCAGTTCTGCCAGGTCCCAGCGAATTGCAGTTTCTTTTCTTTTCACAAAATTTCTCCTTTCTTATTTGAAAAATTGTTTTGGAAATTGGCTTCAAAGAAGAAGGACTGTGTATTTTTTGTAGCAGAAGCATGATATTTCCAGTTGCTACTGAAGAGGGTATCTTCTGTATAATGAGCCTCTAGGGTTCACTCAAGTTGCATTTCAATCATTTTCTGCAGCCATCCAGACCAGACTTCAGCTGCTAAATCTGCTTCATTTCTGGGTGTGAAAACATGAACAGATTAAATCCAAAGCTCTTCAGGAGAAAGCTGAAATGTCCTGAGTCATCCAGTGAGAGTTAACACTAGCTCCTCTTTTCAGAGACTTATTACCTCTGGCTCTGAGCTGCAAAACTACAACTACTTTCAACTATGATGTCTCAGCTGACAGGGTCCAGAGCTGTGATCTTGTCAATAGAGGACAGGATGGAAGAAATTACCCTTTGGCAGACTTGGGCAAATCCTGGAAAATGGACTTCTTCCTAGTTTGTGGAAAGAGCGTTTCTAAGGGATTAAAAATTCTTCATCTTCCGCTTGGCATCTGAAATTTGAATTCACAAGCTTTGTCTTTTTATTCATATCCACCCATGGGAGAGCCATGCTCGGTGTAATATACAAAAACATATAAGTAAGGATGTCTGTGTATATATGTATGTATGTATGTATATCTATATAAACTGTAATTGCCTATTTCAGAAATCCCAATTAAAATTCATATCTATAGCAGTGATACTCATCATTTCACTCAGTCCAGTTTTGCAGTCAGTTAAAAACCTTTTTAATTAGTAGCTATCAGCAATCCTGTGAGTCGGTTGCTGAGTAGAGAAGGTTAGTGCTGTATCTGAGGGGGAAGGGAGACAACTTACTTCTGTAGGAATTAGGACATTTTTCTTGATTTGATGAAATTGTGCTGGAGAGAAATCCGCTGTGTCTTGATATTGACATAATTGCATTGCATATGCTGAAACATCCCTCTGTAATGGGCTGATCCAAAGGGCAAGGATGGCCTGGTGAGGTTTGCCGAGATGCTCCGTCTATTCCCATGCCAGCACACCAGCCAGGAGGGGTGAATGGTTCCAGGGGTATTAGGAGGGATGCCAAGATCAGTCAGGGCTGGCAGGTTTTACTAGGACAGTTGCAATATTGTGGTAATACATCTGTCTGGGCATGGCTCTTGAGTCAGAAATGGAGAGTAAAAGTAATTCCCAAGGATACTGAAGTAGGTCACTCCATCCCTGACTGTGACCCAAATATCTCCCCTGAGAATGAAGCCTCATTACACACCCTAGCCAAACACTGAAGACAGCACTGGAAACCATTCCAGTTCTCCTGTGTGTGAACTTCTGGTTGGAGCCCAGACTGGTTGTTGAGGCCACTGGCAGAGAGTGAAAGAGAGGAGAGGCGTGTAGATGTACGGAGGGTGTTCAGACCAAGAAATGAGAGAGGCTGTGTCACAGGATTAGGGCAGCTGTGCAAGCTTGCACAGGTATTTCCACTCACGCTGTCCTCACAGCTTCTCTGAGGGGAGATTTTTGTCCCAGACACAAGAGCTGTTTGCACATTGCAGGATTCATTGCCACGCACCACACAGACACGGCCCCCGGCCATGCCTGCTTGTGTGGACACGCCAGTTTGCGGCACACACATGCCTGGAGATGGAAAAGGGCAGGGAAGGAGGTGTGGAGCAGCAGACACCAGTTGGGATGGCTCTGGGAGCAGGCCCCACAGTGCCCATGCAGAGGCCATGCTGGGGACCAGGCCTGAGCCTCATCTGTGCCCTACTGGGCTCCGAGGCAGCGCTCTTTTCTTGCAGCAATGAGGATCCCAGGGCTGTATTCCCTAACCGTGGGATCTGGTCCGTGTTTGGGAAGCGAACAAAATGTTGCTTGGGAAAATGTTCTTTGGGAAGCGTGCAAAATGGCCACAGCAGGACATGGGGTACATCTTTCTGTGCCTTTGGCCAAGAAGACAAAACTGCTGCTGCCACAACGTTGTGTAAAGCACCAAGGATCACGATGGTGTTTTAAACAGGATAACCCAGTCAGTGGGGAGGTAGGTGGTGCATGCACCATGTGCACAGCTGGCTTTGCAAACCACAAAATCAGAAGCCTTCAGAAAGAGTAACTACGAAAGCATCAGTTAACTGGTAGAATGAAGGTGGACGTTTGACAGAAGTATATCAGAAATTTTTAATGCTAAATGAAATATCAATAGAAAATGCCTTATATCTCTATCTATAACTCCCAGGCAGGCTTACATGGACAGTAAATAAAACAGTGTGCTTTTATGGAGTAAGGCCAAGATGCTGTCAAGGATCATATATCTTTTAGTCAAAAGTGATATAGGATCATGCTGTCTCTAAAGAGAAAAGGGACAACTACAGAGGGGAAATATCTGTAGAAGAATTGTTGGTTCTGAGAGCTGTGTGTTTAAAACACAAAATCCCATGAAACACTGCCAGGAATTAGAGAGGAATGAGAGGCAATGCTTTAGAACAAAACAAAGCAACAGAATGGGAAGCAAGTAAGTTGTGTCTACCATGTGCCTAAGAACAATAGCGCTGAGTCAAAACCTTCTGGACTTGGTTGGGAATGCTGTGGTTTAGCAAGCCCAACTGAGCTGAACTGGAATGCTCTTTTTGTCTTTCAACAAGGCTGTAAAGGCTGGCAGAGATCTGGTCAGCTGTTCAAGCCCTGCTGAACAGCCCTCAGAGTCCAGTTTTTATATCTGGTTAGGGGCCCAGTAGAAAAATTAAGGGTCAAGCAGGTTGCATTTGAACAGTGTGTGGAATGGGTTTATTCTGCATAGAAGAAAAATGTTTGTTGCCTCAGAAAGATGTGTCCTCGTCCACTCTTCTGAAGCAGGGGATTACTGTGTAAATAGGAATGTGACCAGCAGTTTGGGGAATTCTTTCATGCTTGTGACGTTACACAGACTAGTTTAGCTCTTTGTTTAAGGGCTCATGTCCAAATTGATTCAGGTCCAAGTCAGGGCTTTGGTCCTGCACCTTGCTCCCTCTCTTCTTGCCAGCACTGATATTTGCATGGTCATGTCATGAGCCATTTCAGGGAACTAAACTTCTTAAAGGCCTCAGCTTTTTCCTGCAGTTACTTTTTACCTGATTTGACTCCCTGAACCAGCTCGTAACAGGGTCATAGCAAGGCCTGGTGCTGGCATACAACAACTTGCTGGAATTTGTGGCTGGGGTGAGAAGGAAATGGCAGGACTTGGATTGGTTGAGCTCTTGGTGAACCTCAACTTACAGCAATTTACCCTTCCTCCTGCTCCACTGCATGTGCTTACAGACCTTCAGTCCACTTGGATATTTTATATCCACGTTTACCTGACTGTGGACTCTTTAATGGGACTCCTGCACTCTTCAGCATGTGTCCATTTGGGTCTGTGAAATGCTGTGGGTTCCCAACTTGGAAGGCTTAAATCCCACCACCCTAATGGCTCCCTCTCAGGTCAAGGCAACAGGGACACGTAGAGAGGAACAAAGACTCCCTGCCATGTAACTGAGGTAATGCTGACTTATTCTGGGCACATCTTGGGAAGAAAAATGGGTTGGTGTCAGTGTCTTAGCCTCATCCAGTGCTGGTGAATCTTAACATCATCACTCATCCTCTGGGCATAGGCAAGCTATGCAGTCACATCCATTTAATAATAGGAAGATATCTGTGTATGAAAAGAAATAGACCTCAGGATGGTAATGATTTGGTCCCATCTTCTCCTTTAAGGAGCCCAGAAGTATCAACAGAAATGTGCACTTTGGTATTACTGGTAGAAAACAGGGCTTCAGAGCATGGTGTCAAACAGTGTCCCCTGGGAACTTGCCTTACCAAACAGTGACATCTCCTTCAGTTCAAAGAAAGTCAAAGTATTTTCAAAATTTGGCGTGTAAGTAACAGTTGCAGTAACAGCAGAGATATTGAGCAATTATGGCTGAGTGTGGGAAGTGGCCTGTGAAATCAGGAGAGGTGGGGAAAAGTCCCAATGTACAATTTCTCTCCTAAGTGTGGGTTCCACATTTTGTGAAGGCCTGAGACCCTGACTGTAATTTCACCTTTTCCAACGGTTTGACTTCTATTTCCATTTGCTAGCCGTTGTCATTATTTTATGCTTCCATCGCTCATCCGTTTGCCATAGCAATTTCTGTTAACTCTATCCCAGCTTATGTGTTTTAGCTACTAATGTCTTTAGGTGGAGGGACTTGACCTTCCTTCCTTAACTTTCCTCAGTGTTCTTCTGTTGCTGGGTGTGGGATGCAGGAATTTTTTCCTCCCAGAATGAGGCTGTAGTTACCTGAAGGTTGAAAAAATGAACATTGTAATTCAAGGCAGCAGAACACAGCAGTGAAGAATGTAAATGGTGCTTTTCACTTAGCCTGGTTTCCTACAATCCCTTTCTTTTTCACCAGGAGCAGACAAGTGACTATTCCAATAATTAAAGGAATACACCTGGAGGATTAGCTGCATAATGAGTGCCCCAGATGTTGAAACTTCAGCTCTCTGATTGTGCTTTCAGTCCCCACAGACCTAAAATGTAGAAGCCAAATTCCAGTTTAGAGCTGCTGCTTTCAGATGGTAGCATGAGCTCTGGTATCAGCACCAATTCAAGAACACATTATTCTTATATTAATTACCCTTTTCCAGTGCATACTTCAAAGTGACACTTAACAGGAGGAAGACTAGGGAAGAAATAAGTGCTGAAATGTGATAGCATGCATTTTCTGTGATTTGTCCATGGTCAGAAACGAAAGCGATGACCTGATACATTGTTTTAGTTTTAACATACCTGAAGAGGGGAGAGAATTACTCCCACTATGGAGCTATCTGTGGCTGGCTTTGGTCATATGGAAATAAGTAGCTTCTGTGCCCAGGGGTGATGGGACAAAATCTAAAGTAGCTGTTCTCCTTTATGTATGAGTAAACTGGCTGTATTTCTCTCTTTTTGAGAATACATTCATCTTGCTTTTTAATCTTAGAATATAAGCAGGGCTGAATCTCAGAGAAAAGGCTTGGAAAAAACCCAGTAAATTTCTTTTTCTTGTTATACAGCTCTGGACACCCTTTTATGAATAAAATGGCACAGCCAAGCGTGAAGTAACAAAGGAATTGTAAGCAGTGGCCAGCATGTGGGAAGTCAAAACTATCTACAGCTGAATAACGTTCTTATTAGAAATGAAGGGCAAACAGGAATATAATTTATTATTGCCTCTCTATGTGGCTTCAGAGATCACATAATCCAAAGTAAAAAATGGCATGCATATGTTCCCTAAGATATTCTTCAGCATAGAGGGGCTATATATCAAAACCTTATTTCCTGGTAATGAATTTTAAATAAGTGCCCAGGGCATCAGGTCACTGATGTTTCCACTTTGCAAACTGGGTGGGCTATGAAAGCCCCTAGAGCCCTTCAAAGGCGCCTTAAAAAAAGATCCCTAGCTTTAACTGACCAAACTTTTCAAGAAAAATACCTGAAACAATTAGGAGAATGAAAACCAGGAGGTCAGATTACTTGGCCCATGGCTGAGGATTTACATAAATAGGCCTAACCTTTGACTTGAAAATAAAAGGTAAGTACAGAGCCCTGACAGAACAGCAGGTCATTGGTATTTACTCTGTAAAGTACTGCCTCTGATGCTATGACAAAAATGCCAGGAATTCCACTGATCACTGTGTGCTGATAGGGCTCAAAGGTATGCAGGCAGCTAACAGAAACCCAGCCTACCTGACTGATCGAAACTGCAGTACTCCCACGCATTTATAACCCGCAATCTGCGAGCGTGGGAAAGCGTGCAAGGCCTCAGACTAATTCCTCAGGGGAAAAAAAAGGAGAAAGTTGCTGTCTTTAGTGATTTTTTAATTTTTTTTTCTGGTAGTTTGGGCAACATTTAATAAAATTAACAAAAATTCTCTGAGTGAGCATCTTAAGACATTTTTTTCAGTGTGTGCTGCTGTTCTAGAGACTCCAGAGCTGGTGTTGCCCATGCAGGCTGTGATACATTCAGCATCATGGGACTTTGTCTAAGATGAGCTGTGCTTCAAGTGTTGAGCTGGTAACCAGCTGCAGGAAGCCAGTCCCTGGCTCAGTTTTTAACTGAGGAAACTCTAGGCAGCAAACCTGCAGGAGAAATGCCATGCTGTGTGTTTGTGCTACATTTTGTCAAGCAATGTCTCTGTGCTCACAGGTGAGAGAGTGAAAGGCGAGCAAAACAATTTTTTTTTCGTTTTTAGTTCTAGTACAATAGCAAAGTTGCTTTAGATTTTTTTTCTTTTCTACATGGATAGCAGAGAAAGGAGGACCCCTGTGAAAGTGGAAACAATAAGGGCAGAGCTTTTATGTTCATGTTTTATAGAGAGAGATTTGGTTTCCTATTCCAGTCTGAGACACAAGCACACACCAAGTATCCTGCAGGCTGTTTCAAACTTGTTTCACTAATTAATCAAAAGTGATCCATTACAGAAAACCTGCAGGAATGTCAGAGATGGATGCTTCTGCTCTACTGTTTTTGACTTGCTTGTTGCAACAGAGGGGGAAGCTGTTAGTGCCTGTCTAGTAAATTATTGAAGGATGGTGTAAGAGAGCCTGCCGCCTTCCTCTTGAAGGGCCGGGGAGCCTGGGGCTAGCCAGCCACATGCTGCTTTCCCTGTCTGCTAGACCACTGTGGGGTTTTGGAGGGAGGAGGAGGAACACCCCACAGCTGGGTATTGATCAGGGAAGACAGGCTGGCCCCACGCCCTGGGCACTGCCCGGCCAGGCCCCGGGATTGGGAAGCTGGGCAGGCAGTGCTGAAGCAGAAGGACACCGTGGCCACCTGAGGATGGCCAAGCAGGGTGTTCTGGTGAGGAGATGGGTCAGCCCCCTGTGCCTGGCAGGTCTGAGCACTGGGGGAAGAGAAGCCCAGCCCAGCACTCGTGTCTGACCAGCACGGCCAGGCTACCACTGGGCACAACTTCCTTTCCTCTCTGGCCAACAGGCATGAACTCAAAGGGAAGTTAAAACCGTTTGAGGGACATCCAGTCTGGAGGGTGCTCATGGTGACTTCAGCCCCTTTGGTGTTAGTCCTGGTGCCTCCCCTCGCCAGGCTCAAGTGCCTCCTCCGGTGGACCCCAGCAGGCCCTGGTCTTCCTGAACAGCGCAGTAGCCACATGATCCCTCTTGTGAGTCAATTCTGTGATCCCCTGCCCTAAGAAGGCTGGACTGCTTTGGTGTCCATGTGTAGGCGTGCTGTGCTGGCACTGTGTCACCGTGTCACTGGTGCACTAGGCTCGGAGGCCACGGGGCAGAGGTGTCACCTCTCCAGTCCCTGTACGGTGCTACCACGTGCTCCATCTCTTGCATACTGAGCTCTGTTCCCTGCCCTGCTCTCGCCATCTGCTTCTGTTTTGCTGGCAGGCTGTTAAGGGCTGCGTCCTTTGTGGAGTGCTGTCCCTGCACAGTCCACTCACAGACTGCTCTTGAGTGCTCTCAGACTAGATTTTGGCCAGTGAGATAGATTTTGTGGAATGCTGAACTTTGTACCTTTACCTTGATCAGTGAAGCAGCAGACTCTAGCTGTACTCTTCTTCTGATTCTCTTTTTACTAAAATGTCCAGTATGTAAATCGTCTTACTCCATTTTACCACCAAAACCATGTTCTGGCTCCCTGTGAAATGCCTAAGGGCAGTACTGGATTCATCCTTACGTGATCTCTGATGGTAGAGGGCTTTTTATTAACTATACTTGTGCCACTCCATTCTCACAAAACCACAGGAAAATATTTAGTACGATAGGACTTTCAGAACATTAGGCTGCCATTTGCTTTCTTCACATAAATGCTTTTTTAGGATCACTGTTCAATGTGGCATTTGCCCTGTCATTCCATAGTGGCTGTTAAGTTCATGCATATGGTAGCTTTTCCTTCAGACTCTGTATCTAACAGAACAATTCACCTCTCCAGCCCCTCTTTTAGCTTCTGCCTTGGAGGGAGAGCTCAACTTTCACTCCCTGCAAGAGCTGAATTG
Organism: Melanocharis versteri; assembly: GCA_013397845.1. Lineage (NCBI taxonomy): Eukaryota > Metazoa > Chordata > Aves > Passeriformes > Melanocharitidae > Melanocharis > Melanocharis versteri. Next base: position 45,825 of record VZTG01005661.1, on the reverse strand, counting down.
AATTTATTTGGGGAGACTGTTGGGGTTGGACCCTGTTCCCAGAAACTCATCTTCAGCCCCTTTGGTCTCCACCAATGTTGTTTTGTCCCCAACGAATAAGTGCCTCTCTCCCCAGATAAATCAAGAATTTAATAAAATTTTAACCCCCAAGGAGATTTTTTTCTTCCCCAGCTCTGTATTGGTTCAACATGTTATTTATTCCTCCACTCATCCATTTCCTGTGGTGCCTAATTAAGGTAAGACTGCCCCTGTAAAACCCAGATAATCCCAGCTTGCCTTCTTTTGCCGAGAGATTTTCCCCCAGATCTAGCAAGGCCACAACCAAGACCAGAGATTTGGGTACCTACATTCAGCTGGAGGTTAAGATGCCCCTTTTTTCACTCAGGTTGGTTGTCTGCTCCTCTCCAGGCACAGTGCTGTCCCCAACTCCGTCAGAGGACTCCCTTGAGCGGTACCATCCCCTGGGTTGCTCATCCCATGCTCTCCACACATTTGTAAACTCCTCCAGTGCCCTCGTGTAGCTCAGGCTCATTAGGTTGCTTCCCACTGCACAGAAGAGCTATTTCATATATTCACTCATAGCTGGGAAGCATAAACATTCAGAAGCAAAACATTACTCAGAGTCATAAGGATGGAAAGCTGCAGTTGTAAAATCTTGTGTGGAGAAGCCCATTTTCTCTCATGAAGAGCTCTCAGGCACCATATCAAGCTTGTGTTTTGCTAGAGGAGGCATCAGCTGAAACAGCGGCAGCCAAAAGGCATTGATTCGTTTCATTTATTTTTAACTTTCCCATTGAAATGCCTGAGGGAAAAAAAAAAAAAAAAAAGGAAATCGCTCCCTTGGAGAACCCTTCAGCTCTGGGAAAGATACCTGCTGCAATCTAGAAACAAGCTTGTTCAGGGAACAGCCAGGCCAAGCACTGCCCAGGGGGCTGCAGTTTGTTCTGTCCTAATTTATTTATTTTGACGATGAGCGCAGCCACCTCTTTCAAAGGCTGTTGCCGTGGGTTTGGTTTTCGGTTTGGGCTTTGTTTCTTGGTGTGGTTTTTTTGGTTGTTTTGTTTGTTTTTTTTTTTTCTGTGGAGAGCTGAGCAGACTCCAGTCATGGGGGTGGAACACGACGAGAGCTGGGAGAGCGCGAGCCTGGGCAGCCCGGGCCGGTCACAAGGACGCCTGTCATGTGCTGCTGCTCCTCACACAAAGATCCCTTTCTTTCCATGCCCGGTGGGTTCTCCATCAGTGAGAGGACCTTGTCCTACAAACAGAAATCAAACGTCCGTAATTGCAGTGTCACTGATAAAACACGGCTTCTTTACCAATTTGTACGAGCACTTTGACCTCCCGCCTCGGTGCAGCAGACTTCGAAGATATTTTTTGTCTCTGGTTCTTTTTAAGGCTGTGCTGTAGGAAAGTTTATCTGGGCAGTATTTTTGATCCATCTCAAGCAAAAAGCTAAGCTCATGCACTTACAGTCAAAATTGTGCTGAATCGTCTGGAGTGATTGCTAGCTCTAAAAAAAATTAGATTTCAGGTTATGCTTCATTTTTGTTTAAATTTAGAACTGCTTTTGCATGAATAACTAGAATTATGTGTTTTCAACAAAAATGAGAACAAAATTTCTGCTCCACACAGCTTCCATTCCTAAAAAAATGTGAAAAACTTAAGAAGGTTGAAAAGAAAAAAAAAAAAAATTAGTGCTGAATAGCATGGCTGAGCAGCTGTCTTTTTTTCTTCCCTAAATTGAATTATTGCTATAACTGTTCTTTCTAAGTTAAGATCTCACTGGGGGAAGGAAGAAAGTTTCTAGGTTTCCCAGCAGGAAAATCTTTAACAAGAAGTTAATGGAGGATAATGAAGGGGTCAGGAAAACCGTAAGCACGAAGGGATTGTCCAGAAGGCTGTGCAGAGAGGAGTGCAAATAAAGATACTAAATAGGAGGGGAAATGTGCAGAAACCCGTCTGAATTTTAACCAAGTTCCTCATGCCACAGCACATCACCCTGGGCACAGCAATCAGCAGTACCCATGGTCAGTGTCCCAAGTTGTCACAGAGAAGGGAAATTTCTTGTTTGTTCACGTGTTCTTCTTTAAAGGGAAATACCTTACAAGTGACAGGATTTAAAGTCTAGAAGATACATAGGAAGAATGCTGCTTAAACACAGAGCTGAACAGAAAATGGAGAGAAGCAGGTATTTTTGGGATTCTGGGATTATGCTTGAAGTTTCTAACATTTAACTCCTACAACAGGGAAGTATAACAGAACAAATTAACTGGGCTAGCAGACCACTTAGATTTGCTGTTGTTTTTGAGTCAATAGGTCACTTCCCTGGGTTAGGGGTTGTGCTCTGCCAAACAGCAGGATTTTCTAGCTGGTCCTGTATTGATGAGAAAATCACTCTCGGATTCTACGGTGCCATAGGTCATCAATAAAATAAGAAATTATTATGTTCTTCAATACTGCAAAATTTCTGCTCTTAATATTCTTAGAATATTATATTCTTTTTCAAATATACTAGAAGTTTTTCAAATATATTAAAGACCCATCTCAGCCAATTTTTTTTGCAAGGGGTTTTATCGACATTATCTTCTGAATCCCACTTGAGATGCTGTGTACCCGCTGTGCTGGTAGTTCATTCAGATTTAGTAACTACAGTGGGATTTTGCCAGTTAGATCCCTTTGGGGTCAGGCTTGGACACTCAGAAATGTTTTGGCCATGGAGACTATTTCACCATGCTGATGTAGGTACCTCTCTGGTCTGTATAGTGCTGTTTGCATTGATATCCCTAACAGTGAAATAACTTGCCAGCTTTAAACACTACCTACGATAGATGAGAGACAGCATGAGTAGCACTGAGTTCCATGAACAGATCTGTCTTGCTGAACAGCATTATTAGCAACAGAGAAAAATGCTATCTCATCTACCAAATTCAGGAGATTTTGTTGTTCCTGGATAGGATAAGAAGATTCCACGTTCCTTGTTTGAGAGAGAAGTGTTTTTTTATCTGTGAAATGTCCTCACTTCTCAAAAAGCAGATGTCACAGGCTAAAATACTTAAACACTGAGGAAAGTGACAGCTCTCCCCTTTCCCTTTGCCCTCAGCAAAAATGAAGTCTTGGCTAGCTACTGGCATTTTTTTAGGAATTATGCCTGCTCATTTATTTTTATATTGCTGCAACTTTTTTTCCTGATTCCTGCAGGAATGAGGCTTATGCAATCCTGCTGCATGCGCTTGTATCTTCGTCACTTCCACACCCCCGAAATCTTCTGAACCTATTGACAAATTTCAACCCATTGATCTCTCAAAGAAAATCAAGTTCCTACAAGCTTTGTGAAGATAACCTGCTCACAGAGAGGTTGGCTGCAGTGCAAACAGGCACCATTTCAGACAGAGGAAAACCCACCTGCAGGAAAAGTGTTTATTTATAAACACCTGTCCATGGGGAGCATTTCAGGGAAAGCTTGTTCCTTCTTTGAGCTGAAGTCAATTGAGTTTGAGGCTCTGGTCTTTCAGCAGCCAGGCTTCAATGAACTGATCTCCACAGCATATGGGGATACTGATTTGTAGTAATGATTTAGCACCTTAACTGCATTTAAAGCTAATTATTTTAAAAACCACTTAGTTTTCCATTTTCTCTCCTTTTTTCCCCCCCTTTTTGTAAAGAACCAAAAACTGCCCAATAGCCTGTCTTTTAAGACCAAGACTTTATGCCCATCACCCTAGAAGTCAACCCCTGACCTTTAACACTGTCACTTTTCTCTGTGGATTCTCTGAGGTTAAAGTTACAGAATTGCCGAAACAGATAACAGAGTGCAGAAGGCTGAAAAGCGACTGGGACGAACCTCCAGGGACAAAGTTAATCTGTTGGAGCATTTCCTGTGTGTACTTTGAAACCTCTCAATTTAACTTGATCAAAGCATGAGCCGACACGTTTCAGCTCCCTACTGAACAAACAAATTTGCTGCTTATCGTTGTTGCCACCTCAGCCTTTAGTTTACTTTACTTAGTAAGCCAGTACATGTTAAATGAACAACCTGGTTACCACGAATGCTGGGTGCTGGTCTCCAGAAAAGGTTGCAGTTTCCCTGACATTATTTAGCTCAGCTCATCACAGACCCTGTTTTTCCCCACAATCTCAGTGTAAAAGGAAGCTTAAGCCATGCACAGCCGCTGAGGTCAACAGTGGCTTCTTAGGGACCACTAGATCCAGCAGCATCCATTGGATTATATTTCAACATCTTGGGATGCTACCTTTCTTTTTCATTAATTCCCACAGGACATATGTGGACCGAGAAAATAAATGGTGGTACTTTCAAAATGCATTGGTTAACTCACATTAACACCTTTCAATGCACATATGAATTAACAGATCATTTTAAAAGTCACTTTTTTTTGTCAAAAGCAGTAACTAATACTTTTTTTAATGTTCTGGTCATTGGGATTTTTTTTCCTGAAAAATATCTTTACTCAAGCTAATAATAATAGTAAAGGCTCGTGTGAGATGTTGCATGAAGGGAGCATGGCCAGACAGCCTGGCTTGTGCGATAATGAGCTAAAGTGGCTGCTTTCTGTTTTTAAACCAAAACAACTTGGCAAGTGTTTCTAAACCAACTCTAAAATATTTTCATTGTTTTCCACTTACTTAAATCCACTGGCCCATACTTTCCAGCATATTTGCCTTTCCTTATTCTCAGGGAAATTGAGTCCAGTGATTTGATTTCCGTGTCAGCTGCTCTTCAGTGCTTCTCTGTGGCTGCAGAACCCCTGAACTAGGAAATTACTCCTGTCCCCTCCAGGGTATATGTTTCTGGGTCCATCATGTAAATGCTGAAATAACCTGGACTAGAGAATAATAATATAGTCAATATCAGTCAATAAACCAGCCTCTGAAACCAGCCTTCCTCCCAGAGCAATGCTAGAAGGGAACTTCACTCGATATAGGTTGGTACAGATAGAACCTACTCTTCATCCAAACTATGGCTGCCTTCAGCAGTTTCTTTCCTTCTTTCAAGTAAAAATGACTTCTTCGAGCATTCTGCAAGCTCAGATATTAACCATAATCAGTTTTTATTCTACTTCTGTGTCATCACTCATTGAAAATGCAAAATGCTTAGACAATGTAAGTAATGATGGAAAATTTCTAAAAAAGTGCAGTGCAGTGACACGTCTCCACTTGGAATTAATGGGACACGTGTGACGCTCCCCTGAACAATTCCCCGAGTGTCATTCAGAGACTTGTGAGCATCTCTGTAGGAAATGACAGGGCAGCCAGCCACATATGGCAGTGTCTGCTGGCACAGATCAGCCTCCACACGCAATTCAATAATAAATCTATCATGCCTTTGCCCATAATATCCACAGACTAGTTGAGTTGAGGGGTTTGTGAAGCTTGCAGGTGATCTTTTGCTTTTGCTGGCATGTAAGACTCTTTCAAATCCACAAGATTCCTTCACAACGTGGACTTGCACTGATTATTTTCTTCCTCCATGTTATTAATTTAAACAAGTTAAGCAACATATTTTTTCACCTAAATGAAAACTGTGCTAGACATAGAAAACTCCTTACCCAAAAGATGAGTTATCACGAATGAATGACCTGCATTCTTGGGTTAGCTTTAATGAATTAGCTCTAATTTTTGCATGATAATTCAAGATTTATCATTTTGCCAACCTGGTTTCAAATTTGTCTAAGGAAACCTAAGTGTAACTATTCGCCATTTTCAAGAACCAATTTAGGCAGCAGGGTTGGCTGCGAAATGTTTCCATGCTGCTCTGGGATGAAGCAGATCTCTAAAAGTATTCTCCAAATGGGGAAAAGAGCAAGTTTGTTCTGGACTAGGTGGTAGCCTGGTGCTTGTTTTTCACGCTGGGGTTATTGTAGGAACAGATTTAAACCCTTCATTGGCTTGACCCGGGTTTCTCATGCCAGGAGGGATTCCCCTGACACCATTCCATCAGCTGCTCTGTGATGGGTCTCCTTAAATATCTCTGGCCATATAAGATGCTTGTGCTCCTCCAAGAGATGTTCTCTGTGTGGGTTTGAGCATCGCTCTAGGATGAGGGAGACTCAGATGCTCGCTCCTGATCCAAGTATTTTTTATTTGTAAAAAGTGGAAACGTCTCCAGTGGGTGGGCTTGGAGAAGATGCCTTTTCCTTTCTATCAAACAACACTGGTGAGAAGAACACCTAATTCTGAAATTGAAATCCCTCCATCAGCTCCAGTAGCCTTGACACGTATTGGCTCCTAGAGCGACAAAAGCTATTATTTGTACCAAAAGTTTCATTTAACATCTATATTTCCATAAGATTCTGTATTTTTTAACAAGTCCACATTTTGTAAAAAAAGATGTACTTTAGAAATTTCCGTAGCAGCTCTAGAGAATAGGAGAGCAAAGGACTGGTTCTTTGGGCTGCTCTGTGGACCCCCTCACTCAGTCCTCAATAAAACTTCAATCCTGTGACTCCCCTTCTCGTCTCAGCTGCTCTTGGCACAACTAATCATGGAAAACCACAGCAGGTGCTGGCTGGAACGTGCTGCTAAGGACTGCAAATGCCCTTGCAGGTATTCCTGTCTGTGCTGAAGCAACCAAACAAGTCAGGCCCCCTAAGTGAGCAGGGCTGCATGGAGGGCAGCAGCCCAGAGGTGATGTGTCCCATGTGTGGAGTCCTTACAGAGCTAGTAATGTTTTTTTTTTTAAGCAGAATGGAAGCAAAATATTTAAAATCCCCCACAAAGGAGTCACCATCAGCTGCTCAGCTGTACTGGAGGCCCTGTCTCAATGGAAGCCTGGTTGGATGACTGGGAGGTAAATTCTGCACACCCCTGGTGAACAGGAGCCAGGATTTGTGAGCCTTGCATGCTCCTTGGTCCTCCTCTTTCACATGAATATTAGTTATACTTTTCTAGACAGTTTTGTGGGTGGGTAGAGACAAAGGAGAAAATAGGAGAAAAAAGAAATCTATCTATTTCTGTGACAAGGCCACCTGCTAGTGTCTTCTCAGGGTGGTGGCTTCACTGTGTGTACTGCTTCTCTTTTCCTCTACAGACAGCCAGTGTTTCACACATCTGCAATTTTACAACCATGAGTTATTTTCAATTCAGATACCAGTTTTTGCCTTCAAAAATTAATCTTTGCAAAGCATCTATGTCAGGAAAACTGCTGTCCATTAGTAGGAAATTATTCAGAAAAAGGAAGACAATTTGCTTATTTATGTAAGAAACTGCTGTACAACTAAATACAGATATAGGTCAGTAAAATAAGTTCTTCGATCTGTTGCTACAAGAAATCAGTGTAAATATGTTTCCTGATAAGGGTTGCTACAGCATAATTGCATTTTACAAACTGTGTAGCGTGCTATTACTCAGGAAATGTGTTCACTGATATACATGTCTCCGCTCAGCCTCGTGGCTGAAAGGTTTGCTTTTTCTCTTATTTATAGTTCTTGCACATTTTTTAATAAGGTGATTAAACTCATGAAGGCATAGAAGAGAGTACAAATAGGGGAAATTGATTCTAGAGCATACACAACCACTATTGAAATAGACACCAGTTGATTGTTTTCAAACAAATGTAGGTTAGTGGCATTTGAGATTAAACAGCAAGGCAAATATTAAGAGGGATTAATTTATACTGTCAACTCTGACCGTTCTGGGCTTCATCCTTTCGCTAGAATAGATGAGAGCATGACTCCATCACAGCTGTAAAAAGGCTTGTTCTCCATGGAATTCTGTCCTGTTTTAGGGGGAACAGTACTCACTGCAGAAATTGAGTCCCTCCAGAGCTTGCACAAGCTGCTCACTGAATGCTGGTGGTATTGAATGCTCACCAGTTCTTCACCTTAGGGCAGATTTGTCCTGGGCCTTGGTGGGATTGCTGATACGGGAAGATGGGAATGATGATAGTGCTGTGAGAACACCAGCCATGATTCCTTGTTTACTAGGGATGCTGCCATAATAATGAAAGATATCCAAGTAACTCCTTTCAAGGTTTGTGAACCTACCTGAGCAATGCCTGCTGCATAGAAATTGTTCAGCCAGGCAGGACTGAGCTTATTAAACATTGTCTCAGCATGAAAATATGTATATGAGTGTACAGGTCTAAGCAAAGCCATCTCATCAGATTTAATATAGGGGATATGAAAAGACCATTGTCTAGTTAAAAACAAGAGTGTCAGGGAAGTGGTTGCGGTAGTATTTCTTTGTTTTGGAGAGCACATGGTTGAGCTATCAGAAGCAGAACACTGCAGCAGGATGGGAAGAGCAGGAGCATCTCTGCACTCTGGTTACAGAGGCTGGGATTTGACTACTTGTGGGCTGCTATGAAGTTCCACTTTGCCCGGGCATGGTATTCATGACAGGGTGAAAAATCCCCTTCAGGCTCGAGTGGGATGTCCACCACCCTCATGGTCTGTAGTAGGCAGCAGAGGAAAAAACAGTGGGTCGCTCCCGAGAGAGAGGATGTGGTTCTGGGTTCATGGCCAGAGTGGGAGGCCATTCCCACATCCTGCCTTTTCGCCGGGTTCTGGAGCCAAGCGTGCTCTGCACATCGTGTTTTTGTCGTAGAAAAACAATTTCTAGCTGTCTTCTCTACAACAGCTTCAGGACAAGGCCTTCCTGGGACAGCCTGAGGGAAGCTCTTGCTTTTTCTTACAGGAGGTGCAATATGCAGTCACATGGAGAACAGCCTGAAATCAGAATGAAACTGAAATCTGATTTATCTTTGTCTGGTCGTTTTGGAGGAGAATGGGAGTCATCAACATCTGGTTTGAGATTTAAGTGAGTCTTGTGCTGTTCCATGACTTTACTGCTCCTGACCTCTCTCCTCAAGGTATCTCCCTTCAATTCTTTGGGAGCCAGTACCTTTGTGTGAGTGTGAAATGGGGACAGTAATATTTGCCTTTCTTCTTAATTCACTTGAAGATCAACTGGTGGAAAGTGTTTGGTGGGACAGTCTAAGTTCCTGATGGCAGTTCAGACTGTGATTGGGTTCTGCAAAGCTAGAAATTGTTGTCGCTGATGTTGCCTTGGTGTGGTTGTAACTCCCAGAGCATGCAGAAAAAAATTCTCCTTAGAGATATGTAGGATTGTCATTGCCATAGTTTTTAGAAATTTAGCTTTATCTTTTTCTCTCTTCATCTTCTTGTTTTTTTTCTTTTAAAATATGTTGGAATATTGAATAAGATGGGGGAAATAAACCTATAAAAGAATGCATTAGGAATATATTTTAAGCAGATACCAGGAAACCACAACATTCATGTTGCACATAGAATCTTCGTTTGGCTGTTTTGGGACAGTACGGTCTCCAATTTGAACAAATATCATTTTTGAAGTCATATGATATAAAAATACGGACTATTTGAAACCTTAGACAAACATGGAAGTCCCACCACATTACACTTCCTCTGCTTTGTTGTCCTTTTGGGTAGGACAGTCATTTTCTACAAGAGTTCACTGACAGTACAGGGGGTCTGCAAGTGAATTCAAATATTCCTGACTCCAGTGCTTTCCTGAACAGGGATAGATATATTAAAATTTTGAAATGCTTTCCTCACTCAAGCCCATGAGGATTGCTAGCAGGAGCCATAGCTGGAGAGCAGAGGCCCTTGGCTGGGAGGAGGATGTCCCATCTCTATTAGAAGAGCAGGGCTTATCTTTTTCAGATTTCTGAAGAGAAATCTGAAGAGAAGTCTGGAGGGATTTCAGAAGAGAAATATGTAAAAGAGGAGTCTGACCCAGACAGAAAATTCTTCTTCCAGTCTGTGTGAGAGCATCTAATCTGAGTCATCCTACGCAGGGGTGACAAATTTAAAGTAGGCCTCTGGATACTAAAAGATAAGGCTATTGATAAGGTACCTGAAAAGCATGAAGAGAAATTAGGTGTCTCCTTCAGACAGACGTCAGGCTTTTCCTCAATCTCTTCCCCAGCAGCATTACATGGAGAAATTCTTCCTTCTGTACAAGCATTTTTCTAGTGGTTAAAAACATTAATGAAGACTGAGAGAGACCTTTAAGTCCTGTTTCTTGACTGCTCCTAACAGACTGCATGAACTCAATCACAGTTTTACATCCCTGAACTTCACCTTATTTCTCTGTAAGACAGCCTTCTGCTTTCAATGTTAGATACCTCACACAGCCTTGTGAGGACAGACTTTATGTAAAGCCAGCAAAGATTTGCTGGGGGAAAAAAAAATAAAAAGTGTGGTGTAATCATAACATCTTACAGTTATTATCTTTAGCCATTAAAAGAATTGTACTTTTGCATGTGAGAAAGGGAAGAAGGAAAGATGCTCATTAGCAGCTTCCTTCCTCAGGCTCTGAGCTCCCAGAGGCTCCTCTCTGAGCAGTGTGAGCACAGCTGCAGTCCCACGGCAGCCTCAGCTGATGGAACAGCTGCCTCTGCAGTGCAGTGCCATCATCTGCCCCTCTCCCACAGCCCCACTCCATCCCCTGCACTGGCCTGGATGTTCTCTGCTCCTTTGTAGAGCCATTTCGAGGTGTTGATGTGGAAGAAAGCTGCCTGTGACCTTTCATTCGTGGAGATAAGGATGGCTCTGAAGTGTGGCCGGACACCCAAGGTGCTGCAGGAGAGGGGCAGGGCGGTGGGGCAGGACAGCAGAAGTGGCTGTGGTGGCCAGAAGCCACCATGACTGAAGCCGTTGAGGAGCCACAGCCTTTTCCTTCAAGACAGAGCTTCCTGGTGTGATGGAAGTTGCTGCTGAGACTGCTTGGCTTCCCCAGAGCCCCTCGAACACCAGTGTTGCCCTGACTGCTGGGGAAGTACAAGAAAGAAGAGGAGAAAGGAGAGGAGTGAGGATGCTGTAAGATAGGACTACAATCAATAATTACTTTAAGAGAGAGAAATAAGAGTCTGGGAGTACCATGGAGAAAATGCTGTTTCATGGCTCTGCAAAGTTGACCAGACTAGGATTATTAGGAGAAGTTAATCTAATAGTCTGGATTTACCATTTTCCTGTAGTAGAAAGTGCTTGATTTGCTCACCTCTTAAACTCTGCAGAGAGTTCTGGTCCTTCCTCCCTCCCTAAGAAGGGATGAAGCTGAATTAATAAAAGTTGAGAGAAGGTCAGCAAGGATGAGTGAAGGTACGGGACACCTCACCCTTTTCTAAGGGAAGAGGCAAAACAGAATAGTCACCCTGGAGTCTGGAAGAGAGACCTGGCAAGGGCAGAGAGGAGCTGTTGGTTTGTGGTCTTTCATGGGATTGTGAATGACGTGGTTGATGGGTAAGGAGAAAGTGAAAAGAAAGAAGTGTTTCACTATTACTTGCTAAAAAGGGGGGTGACAGGTTAACCTGACAGGTTATAAAGACAGGGTGGTTTTGGTTGAAAGGAATCCCTGGACATAATGTGGTCCAAACCTCTCTCAAAGCAGGGCTGGCTTGGCTCACGATTTGTCTTCCTTGGTTTTGAATGTAGGATGCAGATCCTACAGCCTCTCTGGGCAACCTCTTCTAGTCTTATCAGACTGAAGATCTGGAGCAAATTAAGAAAGTGATCTCTGCATTGATAGATCGCAGATATGTTTCACTCATAGGATGCTACGGAGTAGAAAGTCTGAATTGCTTCATAACATGACCAAAACACAAGAAGGAAAACGCTTCCTGAGCTACTAAAACTGTGAGCACAACATCTGGCTTGGTTGAGGCAGTTTGAGGCAAGGTGGGAACATGATTCCCACCACAATTTATTTGTCCTCCTGTGCCCTGACACACCTACTACTGACCACTGTCAAAGGTCAAGTATTGGTTTTGATGGGCCTTTGGTCCAACCAGCATGATGGTCTTTGGTCTGATCAGTGAGTGACCCAAACCTGGCAACACATCAAGCAGGGTGAAGATGGATTGGAGATCTTAATGCTGCCTTCGGTTTTCACAGGACGGCTGCCCAGGCAGGTTCAGTCCTATTTCCATCAAGCATTAAAAGTTGGTTTCATAACATGTATTTTTCTGTCAAACTTTGTGAATAAAACAGTGCAGGAAGATGTCGTGACTAACGCAAAGCTTTTTATTTAGGCAGCAGATGAAGTGGGTTAGTTTTAGAAAGGAGTAGGAGTCAGAAGAACATTCAGCTTAAGCAGACAGACCAACCCTGGTTAAACTGAAGGGAAAAGCAGTGACACTGGGCCCTGCATATCTGATGTGAAAGACTAGGATTACAATACTGGATTTATTGTTCGGGTTATACATTATCCCAGAAAACTGTGGTTTTATAGTGGTGACATCTGACCGCTTGCTATCAAGAGATAACTTGAAAGTGCTGCACGATAGGAAAGCTGTTCTTTTCTTGTTGCAGTTATTTTTATTGACGAGCTTTCAGACACCATGAAAGAGTCCACTGGTACTCAGCAGCAAAATACCGTTCACAGCCAGCCAAAGGAAGATTGAAGGCATGGACAACGAAGCAAATGAATACCCTGCTGCCTCTCTGCACACATAGCTGCTTGTTCAGCCTCCAAAAATAAGTAAATAAAATTCACGGATGTTTGGGTCCAGAGATAAGATGATTCCCCAGTGCAGGGACGTCTCCCATTTTTTGGATGCGATGTGCTGCATCTTGCAGGAGAGGTGCTTCTTTCTGCAGCGAGTCTGCTTCAGCAGAGCCCCCTCACACTCACATCAGACCCCTCCTTTCCCACTCACAGGAGTTGATAATCTCTTTGTTGCAGAAACATTAATTGATTTGCTCGGAGGAAAAATACATGGAGAAAGAACGCAATGCTTTACTCATGGGTTAGTTGTTGCTTTTCCTCCCGTAAAGTGCTTTCACTTCTGGTGGTTGACTGTTAAGGAGAGAAATGCTGTTGATCACAGGCAAAGACTTTCTGGTGTCTCTGTCTTGTTGCTCTGATTTGTGCTGCTCCCCATGCGGAGCTCAGCTGCAAAGGGAAGCTCTGCACCAGCTGGGGGGGTGTCCAGGGCTCAGGATGGCACAAACCAGGGGCTCTGCGGGGCACAAGGGCCCAGCAGGCAGGGGATGAGCCAAGGGACATATGACAGGCGCAGTGCCTGGATCTGCAGCTCCAGCTCCAGAGGCTCAGTGTTCCCAGCCGTGCCACGGCTGAGCCGTGGCGGATGGGCAGGTGCATGAGCTCAGCCAGGTGTCATCACGGACACCAGCTATGCCAGATCACCCAGTGTCTGAGCCTACGAGTACAAAGACACCCTCATTTCCCCTCCACATGCACTTGCAGGAAAGGAGGAAGCCTAATCTGTGTCCAGTGGGGCTTCACCTCAGATGAGCAACTCTGGAGGCAGGACTTGTCTCGGATGGCAGAGCAAGCTGGATGCCCAAGCCTTCATATTGCAAAGATGGGGAGACAATGAACCTGCACGTTATTTTGGTTTTGCAGCATGTATCTTACCCAAGCCTTTATTTTTAGGGATCTCAGTTGGAACAAGAGAAATAGCAAAGCTTTTGGTAAGATCAGTTTCTCTAATGACTCACCAAGTGCTACAAAGTCAAAACAGGTTGCTTGTGCTTGAAAGGTATAAAACATGTCATTTTTATGGTTACTGTACAAAACACTGCATATATGCATGCAAGAGAACATTTTAAAATCTCATAGAGCTTTTTTCTTGTGCAGCTAGAGGCTCCTTTCTCCTGCTCTTTTATTCGTGTGTCATGATTTGTATTTAAGCGTTATTGCTTTAGCAATTAAGCAAATTTCCTCACTGCACTCTGCCAGTCAGAAGGTTGCTCCTTTATACTCCCAAAAGAAAGGAGGAATTAAGTTGATGTACCAGTCTCCCAAAACAGGTCCCTTTCCAGTCCACCACAGTCATTTCACTGGTGTTAGAAGGGGCATCAGGTTCTGTGCGCACTGGGGAATGAGTAATAACTGCATCTGACCTCCAATAAAGACCTGCAAGTCCACCAAATGTCTGTTACATAATGCTATTTTCAACAACATTAATACACCTACATTTCTTTAATGTCTTTCATTCCAAATGAAATTTCACCACCATAGTGGGAAATGTGCCTTCACTTTTGTAATTACACAAGATTTGACAAGAAAAATATCCCTTTCAGCAAAGTCTGTCAGAAAAACAAAATTCCAAGGAAATAGAATATCTTGTATTGCAATTAGAGATTTTTGCAAAAAACTTTTGAGGGAAATATTCTCATTTCTTCAGAACAAGACAGCCATTTTAGGATTTTCCATTAGTTTCTTAATCTCTCCCCCCTTTAAAAATTTTTTTAAAATTTTATTTTTATGGAACAGGAAGCGTCCAGAATTACCCAAGCCCCTGGAGGATATAAAAAAATATGAATAGTAGCATGTGATATTTCCTTGGGTGGAGAATAATTCTTGTACATCACACTCCTTTTGCAAGTTGGGGTATGACTCAGCTACAGCACCTGGGTGGGTCTTGAGTGGCTGATCCACACCAAAATCCCACTTCCACAGCAGCACCTCTATCCAGGCCCCCACAGCTGGCGTGGAGCTCCCCTGGGTGTGAGATGCAGACAAAGGATGCTCAAGATACCCCTGTTTCTAGAGCTGCCTGAAATGGACTCTGAAAGGAGTTTATCTGATGAGTTAGAGCAGAAGTGCACATGAGAAATAGCTCACATCCTTGATATCCTTGGTTTCTTTGTACGAAGGTAAGTCACAAAATCCCTGTTAGGACTCTGCAGGTGAAATGGTCTTTTTCCTCCTCTTCCTTCATGCTGGGGAACTCTGCCAACTGGTTACTCAGGGAATTTGTCCTTCTTCTGCTGGTTACAGGATGAGGATTTCTTGATGAAGACTGTCTTGAGGATGGAGATGAAGTCAAAATTTAACCACACTCTTCCCTTGCAACGCTGGCTTCACGAGAGCACTTCCCATCCCCGTGCCATGGGGAGCTGTTATAAAAACAGGTGGAGGTGCACCACTCCCATATGGAACTGTGGGGAAAGCCAGATTCTGTGGGGTTTTTTCTACACTGTTCCTCTGTGACCTGCACAAGCTGTTAGAAAAATGGAAAGAGTTAAATGTGATGACTTTTGGGAGTGCCTTCCCAGCTTGGATCAGGTATTTCCCGCCCGACAGCTCAAAAATGGTAATTCGTGGAACACAATGCACATTTCTTTCTGCTCTCTGCTCATTAAAAAATCAGTGATGACAGACACGATCTCCAGAGTGGCTGTTCTGTGCCTCGCCATGGCTCTGGCCTTGCCCAAAGCAAGAGGGCTTGGTGCTGGTGAGTACCAGGACACATCTCCAGGGCCCAGCCACTCATTGTAGGGGCAGAAGGAAGAGCTCTGAATGGCTTTTTGACCCTCCAGTCCCCAGTCCTGTTTGCATCCTCATGTGGCCAGAGAAACCTTCAACTAAAGCAGTCTTCAGGTTCTGGGAGAAACGTGCTGATCTACGTTTCATGCAATGCCACAGACTGGGGACAACCCCAGCAGGGAGGAGTTTTACAGCAGGGTGGTGGGAAGAGGGGCTTGTTGCCCGTGGGTGGCTGATCTGCACCTCAAACTTCTCAGAACTGGCCCAGTAACTGCTCCAGGCTCTTGCAAACGTGGCTTGCATGTCCTCCTCCAGGACTACTGAGCTGCTCTGCTTCTTCAGGGTTTTCAAATTTGGGTTTCCCCACAGCCAGACCTTTCTCAAGCTGCTTAGCTTTTTTTTCCTAGTACACCCACATAATTACTCCAGCACAAAGAGTGGGCTTGTGAAGCAGCAGCATTTTAAAAAACCACAAACTCTGATCTCAAGGCAATCTTTCCCTCCCACTTCCTCCCCCTTCAAGCAGGGGTGTCAGCCGTGCTGTTTCTTTCAAACTTTCTCTGAGTCATCTCATCAGGCAGCTTGTAAATACTTGAATGCATCCATCAATGTCAAGTCTAAGTAAGTAAGTAGCAGCGCATGCTGTGCAATGGACTCTCCCTTGCTCACATTTCTCTCTTTTTCAGGGATGCAGAGAACTTAGGGGTGACCCTATCTCCCTGTACCATCAGCATACATACAGAGATGCCATCAAAGATGTTGTCTCATCGTGAGAACAAGATGCCAGAAATAAGGTGAGCTGCTTAAATTCAAGAAGGCTTCAACTCCTCTGAAACTCCCACTACTGTATGATCCAGAATGGAATGCCTTCATGTGAGATGCTCCATTCATTTCATCCTAAACCCAAGAAATTAGAGACTCTGAGGAGCTGCATTACTGGCACGCCTTTGAGAATTTGAGAATGTGTCATTGCCAACCATTTTGGACCAGCTGGTCACAGCATTATGAACTGTTTCTAGAAAAATATTATGTTTTCATATTACAAGGGTGTAATTTGCTGTGTCATCGTTGCGTACTAAAATCTAAAAGGCAGAATGTGATTCAGAGGGTGCATGGAACACAAACCACCTCCTCAGAAGGCAAAAATCTCTGCTGAAGAGCAGCAATGCTCCCAAGTATGACTGATAAACATGTGAGTCTTGTTGTGAGCTAAATGGCAAAATATGGACGCTGCACCAAGGCTTTGCTCAGCACAGTGCATAATTCCCTGATTTGTCTGCTAGCAGGCTGGTTTATGGTAATGAAATCATGGCAGTGGGAAGAAAGGAAAAGTCTTGCAAAATTTCTGAGTTATTCCCTCCAGATGGCTTGGAAGGAAGGTCTGGTGTCATCGTGATATTTGCCTAATAACTCTGAAATGATCAGTTGAGGTGGATGAGTGTACTCTCACATAAGGTTATGTGTGGAAATATGCTCCTCCCCAACCCTTCCACCCAGACAGGTTGGTTATGTGTGAAAATTACATCGTGAGCCAGGAACTCGAGCTCAGTGCTACCTTATGGAGTAGACTGGAGGAAAATTGGCTGAGTAAGAAGAATGTTTTACTGCAAAATGGGAGGGAAGGTGTCCTGAATTCTTTTCCTCCTCTCTGCTCGAGCCCACAGTGAGAGCTGGGCACAAGTCCTGCCGTGAGGGGCATCTCACTCCTATCTGCTATGCTTTTAAAACATAAGACATTGAGATCCCTCTCTAAATTCAGTGACCTGTCAGAGTAAGATACCAGCCAAGGTGAGTGTGGATGGTAGTACTGACCCACAAGCAATTTTCCCCTGCCATGACCAAGGGACATTTCAAGGGTTGCCCTTCCCTCTTTTTTCTCAGGGAGTGCAAGTTGAAAATCAGGATAATTGCACAGCAAAAATGCTTTCCATCTCACTCCTTTATTTACTTTTTTTTCATTATTTCCTTCCACTCCCAGGTGAAGGAATGTAGGCTGTTTGAAGAGCTGATCTGCTCGGGTGGGGCATTAACTTAATTTGAAGCATTGCTGAATATTTAGTCATGTTCTGTAGGAGTATTAGAATCAGAAAATTCTTGGATTCCTAACAAACTCTGCACGTGTACACGATCTCCAGAAAGAGAACGAGTGTTTAAAAACAAGGCTCTGTACACAATTCTGAAGTAATTTAAATACAAGATATATATATATATATAATTTAAGTTAAAAACATCTTGCAGTACTACATTACTGACAGCTGAAAGTCAGACACCAACTGTGATGGCATAGATCTGTAAAGTGCTTTAGGGAAAAATTACTAACTGGTATAAATCTGATTTTTAAATAAAGATAGCACAAAGAGAAGTTTGAGTTAATTTAAATAGGATCATGCCATTTACAAACAGAAATCTCTTTCCAGTGGTCAAACTGGTCAACCAACGGTGGTTTAGGAAGGTAGCTCTCTTATTTTTAAATCCATAAGCTTGTGCTGTGCATGTGGCACCTTGCTTTTGTGACTTACATCTTCAAATGAGGACACTTCCCAAGTCTGCTAATGGCTATAGCTGGGTCAGAACCAAGTTTCTCTCCTCTAAAAGATTTTGTGTTTTCAAAAAGTTTCCCATTTTGGACAAGGATTAACATGAGCACTTAAGTGAGTATTTAATCCAGGGCTCGCAGGAGTGTTTTCAGTATGGAATCACTTCATCTCCCATTTTCTCAGAGTAACAGTACGCCTTCTTTTTAGAAAAGCATAACTACCTGATTAGGGGATGGCTTTATAAACAGGCCTGTTTCTGATCCTGCAGACTCGGACTAGAGATGGAAGTCACACAATGCATACTGCAGTGGTGTGCAATCAGAACTGGACCCAGCGTTTTCAAACCAGGCCCACTCATAGTTCACAAACACTGGCTTCTGGCTCTTTCAGACCCAGACTTCAGAGGAAGGTAGAAATTGTTCGTAAAGCACAAATACTTTTTAGTGAATACACTTTCACTGTGTTAAAAATGAGCTCAAAGCTGATGGCAGATGACAAATCTGAAACTGGCTGATTTATCCAACTTCCATGGATAGTTTTCTAGCTGCAGCTCCAGAGCCACAGTCAATATGTAGTCATCTAACTGCTTCCTGGAGAGGCATAACGAAGTAATTAGCTGCCTAAGCTCTATCAGATATACTTGCCCCTGTGTGCCCACAAAACTGCTCCTGTGAAAGTTGAAACACAAACCTGGGAGTGACTCCATGCCTTAATGTTGCGTTCGCAATCAAAGTGAGGCAAAGGCAGCTGCTGTGTCAAAAAACTTCCCCCCCTCCACGACGTCCATTGTCAAAGGCAAATTGGCTTTCAGGTCCTAATGGTCATTAGCCAATCCCTCATCCCTGCCAGTGGCTGAGAGCAGCTCCCCCTCAAAGCCACAGGAGCATCATTCACTCTCACTCACCACGTTGACTTCAGCACTGAGGTGCATCTCACGCCCTGACTTATCTTGGTACGTGCTGCCTATGAATAATTCAGGACATCTCCAGACAAGTTTACAGCTTCAGTCCAAGTGAATAAACAGCAGTAACAAATTCGATGCAAAAGTGTAGCAACAGACTGCGCAGCTAGTGCGAAGCAAGGAAGGTTTCCATGGACACACTTCTGCTCTGTTAGGAGGCTTTAACAGAGAAATGCAGCGTGAGTGGAGCAGGACACGAGAGAGGATGGACTGCTCCAGAGAGCAGCACCAGTCCTGTTTGCCCGGCCAGTGGGGCAGGAGTGTGAGATGAGTGCTGGAGGCAGCTGGCGGGGTGAAGGCTGCGCAATGTGCCCGTCCCCGCAGTGCGGGGCTGCTCCGAGTTCTGCCAGCGTGCTGCTCCAATTAATCACTCCTGGTGTGACAATGGGCTGCACTGCTGGCTCTGCAGCTGTGCCAGATGCTCCGAGCTCAGGTGCCAAGTCACACCGTGCAGGACATGGTCACACGCAGATAGACCTGTCCGCATGAATCCTTTGGGAGTGTAGGCACTTTGTTACAATATTGCATTGTTTTTTTGGGTACATAGCTTCCTGATTTTAACTTTTTTAGCCAGAAATTGTACCAACCAGCTCAGAGGCTTATGTTAGAAACCGACAGAATTCTTGTGACAATGTGTTTGGCAAGGATAACACTCAGCAGATTCCAAGGACATTTTGACAGGAAACTTTAAGATACATTGTCAGTGCTATAACGAGAAAGAATATCCTCCTATTAACATGTATCTAGATTTTCTCCTTGATTGTTTGGTTAATGATCCCAGCCTTGTTAGGTGCTATCAGGGAAGATCCAGCAGCTAGAAATCTGAGATGAAGAAGATGAAGAATCATGGATTTCTAAATTAGAAAAGTTCAAAGGTAGAAATGGGTAATAAGGAAATGGAAAGAAAAATCTTTGTGATCATCATCCAAACTCTAGGGGGAAATAAAGAAATCTGCTATGGATAGGAGGTACTCTCCATTCAGCCCTTCAGGTCAAAGGGTTTTCTGAAGTTTCTTTCTTTGAAGAGAGAAAGTAAAATGAGCATGGATTTAGGAATACAGGGAAATGTGGAATGTGGAATACAAATGGGAAGGCTTGGAAATGATGTGGTATTTGGGTCCCTGGTGGCCTTAATCAGTGTGGAGGAGAGCGCAGTTTGTTGAGGAGAAGGACTTTACCCTGCCAAAACTTGTCACACCTAAATTACTCGACTGTTCATGTTGTGCTTGTCCCTTGCAATATTTGAGTAGCTGAAAGCTGGCCCAGCTTTATCGGTGGATTTGGGAATTTCTTGGGGTTCAGGGTTTGGACTTGTAAAATTGTTTATTCTCGTGTTTTTCAGCACAGCTTTTCCCTTTGTTCCAACGTTTCCTCCAAGTTCTCTGAGCAGGGATTGTCTCTTGCTGTATTACCATATCCTCCTTCTGGTTTTAGAGGTCCTGCTCTGGGGCAGGGATGCCTCTCCTGCTGAGAGCATATCTAACTTTTTATTTTACAACCAGATTCTAAAGGTCTTGGTTATCTTTTATCTGTTATTTAGGTAAAGAATCTACAGCAAAGAATCCTATAAGTCTTTCCAGCTATCTGCCTAACTAATTGAAAAAAGTCCCATTAATTTCTTTTGGGCAATTACTACGTAGTGAATAATGCAGTAAGTCACTCCAAGCTCCTGTGTAACGTTTTCTTGCTTTATGGATTGTTTCCTAGCACGCCTGCAGCAGAGCTGTTTATGTTGTTTTCACTTGGTAATTTTGTGCATGAAGAACTACAATAAACATAATTAAAACCAAATTTCCCTATCTCTCCTCCTATATTTCTTCTCGTGACTCTTCCCTTTTCTTAATCTTCTTCATTCTCCTGCTTCCTTCCTCTCAAATTTATTCTTCTTTCTTTACTCTTTCTGCTTTTTCTTCTTCTTCCTCTCCATTCCCAGTTCTTTTCTGCCTTTTTTTTGTATTCCATGTGTTTTCAGAGCCCTCAAAGGGCCTACACTTAACATAAGCTGGGGTTTCCAGAGATGACAAGTTTGTGGGTAGATGCCAATAAGATTTGAAGCTGAAACACAATCACGAAAAAGATCTACAAACTCTTGCAAAACTGGCTTGTATAGACTCATACCTGTGAATGACTTACGAGCAGACTGTCTACATTGCTTGTATTTTCCATTTAAGGTGATTAAATGTCATCTTTTAAACCATTCATCCAGCTGGCTGATTTTGTATCTATCAGTAATTTCCTTCTTAAGGAGATAGCTGCTACAATATTGAAAGCACAGCTGGATTTTATTCCCTAAAATGTCCCTTCTGCATCGGGGTTTGTGAATGCAGACCCTGTTTTAAGGTCAAGATTTTAGGGCTCTGCAGGCTTTGCTTTTGAATGATCATGGGTTGACCAGCTCATCCTTGGTCTTCTGCTTTCCCATCTGCAAGATGGAGATATTGACTTCTCTGTAAATTACTTGGAGTTCTACAGATGACAAAGGTCTTTACTGTAAAAAATGCTTTTTTCTTTTATTTACACCAATAAAGCACTAAACAGTTCTTGATGAGTGTTCAGCCCTTGCATGTAGAGCAGATGAAGGCTGACCACTGGGATGAGCGGGGTGAAGTTTTCCACAAAATTTAGCAGTTCATCTGAAAAATGTGTGGAAGCCGATGAGCATTACCCAGGGGGATTTTTTTAATTACTTCTTCCTCTGCATCTCAGGAAAAGCCATCACATCTCATTATGCAGATTCTGCTCACTAGGTGGGAATACTTGGCTACTGGAATGACCCTGCTTTAGGTAGGCACTGTCCATGACATTATGACAGAGAGTGTATCCCTTTTGAAAGAGATGCAATCCTGACTGTGCTGAACACCAGTAACAGTCTGCATTTTGATGTCTTTTCTAAGGGTCCCTGGAACATTTGCTCAGAATTTTGTTTGGCCACTGATAAGGACTGTAGGATTTGGCTTTTAATGAAGATGACACAAATTTCACCTTGCCATCTTTCAGGAATGTCACACTTGAGTTACAGGAAAATGTTCCTGCTCAGCACAGAATCCTGTTCTGACAGACATAATGAAACATAGATTAATGCTTTCATGCTAAAATGTTCTCTCATGCACCTTTGCTAAGTTTACATCAAGAAAAAAATGTCCCAAGGCGTGGAATGGGATCATGTTTTCATCTTACAACTACATAGCTTCCAAGTTGCTTTGAATGTTATTTACCAATGAAAGAAAAGAAGGTGAGTGTTTTCCCCACCCATTCACCCTCTCCTCTATGCTTGCTGCTATTACAAAATACCCAAATGAAGAATTCAAGCAAAGATGAAGATGGATTAACAATAAGGGCTCTTGGACACAAATATGAGAAGGGCTTGGGAAGTTCTGAGACAGCTGGGAGAATGAAATCCTGTTTGTCAACAGCTGAAACGGGACCACTTGGAGGAACTACCCCCAAAAATCACCATGTTTTGTCAAATCCAGAATGTCTGCACTTGTAAATTACATGATACAGGTGCCTCACTGTAAATACAGATGCTGCTATTTCTTTAGTGCTGTAGTGTTAGAAGACTCTCGGTGCACCAAATACAGCAGTGACCTTCACCTAACAAACTTTTCTAACCAATCAATGGAAAGGTTCCTTGCTCCCTGGAAGAGAAGAGATGGGGCTCGATCCAGACTTTGTGGGAGTGGGGAGACAAACTTCCCTGTGACTTTGCTGGCTCAGACCCCTGGAGACCACTTGCATGTGAGTTTTAACGTGGATGTTCCTCGCACGTCTCCAATCCAGCCCAGGGGTCTTGGCAAGGACGCAGCCGAAAGGGGTGACCCAGGGTTCATCTCACGCTGCACCGAGGGCAAGGCAGCTCTCTGTTCCCATTTTAATTGTGTCACTGTTCGCCAGGGCTCGCGTCTGCTTCCTCTCTCACCCCACAAAGGGAAAATGTGTGCCAAAACGCTTCCTGTTTTTCACTGCCAGCTGGGTCGCGTGCTCGGGGTGAAGCTCATTAAGGCAGAGTGTGGCACTAAACCCGGCAGCCTCCAGGAGTGGAAACAATCACGTTTCAGCACCCTCGTCCTGAGTGGACTCAAGTGGAAATCAGGCTGCAGAGCACAATCAGTCCAGAGACAAAACCTGAAAGAGGGAAGGCAGCCACATTTCGCGGTCTGAACAAGCCAGGGGAAACGGGCATGTGTTCCACACAGACGGTGTAATTGTCCTTTGCTTCAGACAAACCAGGAAGAAGAGCCCAATGGGAACACCTGATGGTGCAAAATTGCTTGTAGTCAGAGGGGTTTGCCTTCTTTCCCACAGTATGAAGGGGATGTCCATTTGGGCAACCCTTTTCTGGCTGATAGAGCCTACATGCATTATAAAAGCGTTATCCCATTAATTAACCTTCTAAAGAAGAAACCGTTTCTTGACAAAAGCACACGTCTGTGTCCTTGCCACACTTTTCTGTACTTTATACTCCTCAGCTGCAATATGTCTCCCTCCCTCTGTTGCACCTACCCTTTCCTCAGCCCTTTCAGGCCAAATTGTTTGAATAATGCTGATAATTTTGTCCTATAAGGGCTTATTTTTCTCCCAGAGAAGGTTACAGGGCTGTTATGTCTAACTCCAATCTCACACGTGGAATAAAAGACAAAGAAAAACTGTCTAGTGTTTCGCTGTCTCTCCTTTCTTGGTGGCTAAAAAAAGGTTTCATAATAATGTTTATGTTTAGAATTTCTGCAGTAATAAGCAGATCAGTATCAGTGTGTATGCAGTGAGTTTAAAGAGCTGTTAATAGACAGTTGGATGGCTTAGGAATTTAAAACCTTCATTACTATGTCATCGGTTCAAAGCCAACTCAGTTTACCAGGGATCCCTGATAGCATCAGTCTCTCCATCCCAGATGAAGCAGGTATGCTTCTCCAAACTTGGAATTGCATTGCAATTCCACAGAAAAATCAGTAATTGCAAAGTTTTCATTCCACAATTTCCTACAAAACAACATTCTGAAAAAAAAATTTAAAAATTTCAGTGCTCGTTTTAAAATCTCATTTGGCCTGCAAAACACTCATAAATAGCCAAGATTAAAAATACGCCAAAAAGTAGAATGATGTAACAATAAATATAATACACAACGTTTTTTTAAAGAATGAATTCTGAAAATCTATATTATAGTTATGATCAAGAAAGTATATATCCTATAATAATGTGTCATTTTGGTTATTTTCTCAAGGGGAAATAATTATGAAAGCTTCTATTTTGATTATTTTTTTTAATAGGAAAATACCTCTGTTGTAGCTGTTGGAGATAATTTTGGTTAATGTGCTTTGAATGTCCTTCTGATATTGTGTGTGTACACATTCCTCATGAAGAAGGGAAGAGGAAGAGCTGGTTACTTAGAGTATTCCATTTAGGATGTCCTAACAATTTGCTAATGATCTTGGAGTCATTTTCCACAGCCACCAGTTGTGATCTTGCAAAATGGATTAGGACGAAAAAGGAAGCGAGGGAAGGAAGGAAGGAAGGAAGGAAGGAAGGAAGGAAGGAAATAAGTAGAAGAGAAAATTAATAAGGAGAAGAAAAAGAAAAAGAAAGA